>LPNX011055373.1:7076-21922 GCA_001517045.1 Pseudotsuga menziesii | reverse complement strand
TATATATATATATATATAGTTTGCGTAAGAGTTTATCTTGCAGCACGTAAGCGGGGAGAAAGTTGAATTTTAGATTAAACATTAAAATTCTTTACATATGTGATGACTACAGTATACATGGTTGCTCCAATTAAAATGCATCAATAACAAATGGTTGTTAAAAGTTGCTCAAACTTCATGCTGAAACAATAAGACACCTATTAATGATTCTCCTAATAACTAGACTATTGAATTTCTTGAATACTTAAGTAGGAAAATTTCCCTTAGGGGCAAGGGTGAATGGTAAATTTTAAAAAGGTTACTGCTTGAAATTATATGAATTAGATGATGCTAACTTGTGAATGAAGGAAATGTTTATCTCAAGTTGAGGATGAGTTTAAGCATCCAAGTACTAAAGGTAAAAGACGTCCTCCAAATAGATAAGTAAATCAGGATTACTTATAAATTCTTTTGAAGGTAATCCTATAATAGGTCTTTTTAGGATGATAAAAGCACAAATGGAGGTAAAAATATGTTCTGTAAATTCCAAATGTTGTGTTGCAGAAAGGACATGTTGTTTATGTTTTAAATTAGGTTATGAATTAATGACATGTTTACGGAATAAATTTTGGAAGACCTGGTTTTGTTGCACAAAAGTACAGGTTATGAAATATAAAGGCTTGCAGGTACCACAAAATATTTATGATGATTAAAACGAAGCTGAAGAACATCGCGTGGGATGTAGAAGAAAGCAATCAGAACTTGAAGGGAAATGAACACAAAACCTTGGAAAAATATGTAACACCAAGGACGGTGTTACTTCTAAGGGGGGGAGTATGTAACATCCCCTTAGTACGCAACCGGGAATGACAAAGTGTAAGTGAAAAACACTATAAGTACTAATCCCAGACTCATCAAGTTATAGATGAAATTCAAAATGCTAGGAAACTGAAAGCATGCATGACTAAAAATGATGATTGGGGACGAATCCACTAGGGGAACGGAAAGAGTGTTTAGGAAAGTAAAGCCTTGGGAACTCGATGAAAGATGACTATGTGACATTATGGTACTTGTAAATACTAAGGGAATGGAGAATTGTAATTCTATTAACTAAACAAATCTTTTGGTTTATAATCTTAAGTTGATTAAGAATCAATTATCTATGAAAAACAAACTGACCATGCATTTGCTAGAGCATGATCAATTAACCTTTCTATTAAAATATACTTTACCAATTCCTGTATGTTAAGCAAGTTAGTGTTGGTATAGTCAAGGTACCCACATATAGAGAATCTAGGTTCTCACATATGAACATAAATTTATAAAAAATATTGTACTAATATATCGTAAAGACCTTTAAAATGTTATAATTTTAGCATAAAATATTATACATATACAAGGCAATAAAAGGACCTTGATACTTGTATAATTACATATGGATATTTGGTAATATCATCAACAAAAGAATATATATATATATATTATAACATAACATTACTATATAGATTTAAAACTCGATTTATAGCATGGTTAACTTATAAACTTCCACTTGGCGTGATTTTTCCTAAGAGAGAATCATGGGAATGGTGAGAGATGGGTGTAACCCTTTTCACCACTTGTCCCTTCTAAGAATAAATGTGTCATTCGACCACCGCCATTTGGCTCTTCGGTTAACAATAATCTCATTTTTTTTTATTAAGTATATATTGGGGAATATTTCTCCTCCATTTGGGGGGTGTGGAGCCGCTCCTCGTGGGCTGGAAGTTGGGCTTGGGTGAGAAGAGGAACTAGCTGCAAAATTGTTATACCCAAATCCTGTCGCCATCATGTGATAAGACCCTTAACTTCAATGTTTTTCCTTAATCCCAACACTTAGAGTGGAAACCTACTATGTTTGTCAATTCTACTTGAAGAAACTCAGCACCGCGCTTTCCCTGTGGCCCACGAGCGGTACCTTGCTCAACACTACCTATATCCTATTTTCCATAAGTGGTGCCACCACCTATGGTATTTTTTCCATAAGTGTTTCTCATCTAAACCGCTGTATCTTAAGAGAAGAAAACTGATACCCTGGGTAAAATGGGAAAAGGAGAAGTTTCTCGAGGCTTCTAGATCATGAGCCTCGTGTCCTCCCTTATCCCTATCATTATGGGTAAGTTGAGCTCAAGATCCCCCATGGTAGGATCTGGGAGCCACCTCACCCACAATTCTCTCAACTATTCCTATCCATTGAGCCTTATAAATACAAGCTCATGTCCATAGTTGAGGGGGAGAACTATAGAGGTATTGTTATGATGTTGGATTGACCACTTAGCCCAAGCCATTGGAGAGCATAGAGAGAAAATTTGGAGCTTGTGGGGATGAAGTGTTTGTCTTATGGAGATGCTTGTCGACACTAAGGAAATGGTTGTAATATTTTCCATACATATTTAATGCAAAGATGATTTCCATCCCACATTACTGTTGTTTTGATTTCACATGTACATGTTGTTAGATTCCTTAGTGACTAACATGGATAAGTAGATGATTTTTTGGTAGCTTTGATGTGTTTGCATGTTTGATCTATTTGCAGGTAGACAGGTTCACTATCGAAGCAGTATTCCAGGTGTCTACAACATTCAGGGAAGGTATTCATCCTTTGTTGTTCACTCATTTGTTCTGGATCTGAACCATTCAGACTAGAGGAACAACTTCTGTCCGCAGAAGGTGCAATATTCCTAATTACAAATTTGGTGACTCCACTGGGGAGTAGTGCATATATTAGTTGATCTAATATTCCTCAGTTCTTGAACTCTTGTCCGAATCCAGGCTCCATCTCCAACTCTCTTCAGTCAGATCTGCTATCTCACTCAATGAATTTTGGTTTGAAACTTTCAGATCTATTCAGATCTAAATTATTTCAAATTTTTATGCTCTTTTTTACTGTCAATCCATCAATTTTTTCCTTGATCTAATCAATTTTTAACTTGATCTTTCATTCTACTTTGTGTTTTGGATCTATTCAGGGAACTGCTCATGCGTTGTTGGCAATAATTGGTGCCACTTCCTGAACCCTATTAGCAGTACGCGGTGCCACCACCTGAGTCCCATTATCCAGAAGCAGTGCTCATCCAGAACCGCTATGTCAAGACCCCTCCAGCGTGGTGCCATGTAGGCCTTGTTCCAAGACTACTTTTTTCTCATTTTTTGCAAAAATTTGAGTGTGTTTGCTTTTATCCTTGCACTGTTAGGCTTGTGTGTTAGAATCTGGATGCTTATGGTTTTAAATTATGTGGTAAAAGATTGGTTTGATTAAAGAATTCAAAAGTTAGACTAGGCTTGTTGATTGTTCAGTTTCTTCAGTGCTTGTTGGTTGTGTTTGTGAAAGGATTTATTTTTTGAAAAGCTTAGGTGTTGGTGGGCTCTCTTTTTAGTTATCTTATAAAGACTAAAAGAAAAACATTTGATTAGCATCTTGATTTCATTTTTTGTTTCTATAAAGGACTTCTTTTTGCTTGTTAAAAGGAAATTTTTTTACTGAGAATCGAGATTAGGTCATTATCATCATTGAGCATAAGACATTGGGTCTCTGATTGGCCTTACAAGATTTCAGGTTCTCTATGTTCTTTTGTCTCTTTTTCATTAGTACTATCTCATCAAAATAAAACATATAATAGTTTTAAGTTAGATCTATCTATGTTTTAAGAAAAATCAAAAAATAGAGTGCATATGCATATAGTGTGCTTCTTGTTTTTCTTTTAGGAAAAGAGTCTCTTTCCCTTTTGATTGCTTTCAGAAAATAGAAATGAGTTTGGAAAGTGTTTCTTGTCTTTGATTTTGATTTGTTCAAAGATTGTTGTTTGGGAATTTTTGGTTTTAAAACAAAAGAAAATACTCTCTTTCCCTCCCGTAGGTAGGCATACCACAAACGGTAAAGTGAAATATTTGCATACGCATACTGTATGGTTTTACTTTTTTTGTCAAAATTTCATGCATTCACCTAATCATCCACTTTAAAATTAATGGTATTTATAGGTTAAAATTTACATAGCAATTTGAGTGATAGGTTAGAGATGTGTTCGGGCATCGTTAAGCGTAGGAGCTGTCGTTACTCGTCTGCATTACATCCCAGGACTCGCGTGGTTCTTCCATGTACCGTCAGTATATTGAACGGCCTTTCACGTACCATTGATGTATATAGAAAGGTACTTCGTGTACTCGATTGTATATCAAAATGCCCCTTGTGAACGGTTATGCATTAGACAACACTACTACCGACTTGAGCTCCCACATACCTTGCGTATATCGGGAGACCCCACTAGGATAGCTTATCCATCCAAGAAAAGCCCTTTGGCCATCTTGCTTGGAGCCATACACCAAAAATAGCATTCAGGGATATTACTATGCATGTACCCTTGAGGTATATCGCAAGTGGCACCTTCTTGACAATCTTGGTGAGAGACCTAACTATCTTAACTCCTCCTGTCATTTAAGTTTACTTGTTTGTCCCATAGCTTGAGTAGGGAAATTTTTGGTGTGTTTTATAGTTTTTGAGACCCTAGGTTAGATAGGAGTTGTACAAACTGGCTGAGCTAAGACATTCTAGAAGAGTATGGGGATTGCCACCCAATTTTATTCCTGTTTCAGGAGAAAATCCAATGGAAGCTATTGACCAAGGAGCTGCTACCACCTCCCAAGTGGGAGATTATGTGGTTGCAGAAAGTGGAGGACCATATCCTTCACACTCACCTCCCTTGGTCCAACAACCTTCTCGGGGTAATACTTTGTTCCATTCTCCCATAGAAGGTCATGTTGATGATACTACCCATCCGGATTATGGTCCCAATGCTCCATTTTGGTATACCTCTATAGGACAAGCCATTGCCTCATTTGGCACCCGTTTAAACTTTTCTGAAGAAGTTTCTCCAGATGAAGGATAACGTATACAATACCACGTAGCAATTCTCCATGCACAAGAGATTCAAAATAAAATAGATGACATATTTGGCACACCACCATCACGTTCCATAGTTGATCCTATGGGATATCGTTCACTTGCTGTTTCTATGAGACCCATTGAACTAATTCTAGATCGCACAATGACTCCACACAACCCAAGTCAAACTACCAACCCCACCACCTCCCATATTATTTTTTTTCCCAATCCTCCCAGGTCTTCTGCACCTGGGGCTCAACCTTCAATTCTTGTTTCGTCATTACCTTCTAGTGACTGGGGGAAACCCTTGACATGACCTACGTTATCTGACATCGAAATCATACCTAGTCAAGGACATACCTCTGGTAGAGCAATCTACAATTTATGTCCCTCCCACACACACTAATGTTGTTAACCCCCCATCTAGTTCAGGTCAGCCCTTGGAGGCACAACTTGTAACCAATCAAACCTCTTGGGGTCATGTTTATATAGCAAATCAAATACCTATAGGAAACATTAATTATCCACCCAACCCTACAGGAATGCCTTATGCTGAAATTCCATATCCTATTAATACTTTCACGACATGAGGGCAACCTAAATGGTCCTATATGCCAGTTATGGGGGGGATACCTATACATACTACGGGAGGTGCTGGAGGACCGCCTTATGGAGGTCCTCCCCCTGGGGGTCCTAATGGTCTTATAGGGCCTGGTGGATTTCCTCCTTATGGTCCTAATGGTCCTGGTGGTCCTGGGGGGCCTGGTGGCTTCCCTCCTAATGGACATGGAGGGCCTGGTGGTCCTCCTCCTAGTGGTTTTGGAGGCTCTGAAGGTTTACCTCCTAGAGGTCTTGGAGGGTCTGGTGGTCCATCTCCTAGTGGCCCTGGTGGTTCTGGTGGTCCCAATAGTCTCGGTGGTCCTGAAGGCATTGGTAGTCCTCCTCCCAGAGACCTTGGTGGTCCTAACAGTCCTGATCCCAAAAATCAACCCCCTGTGGGAAGATTTTTTGGTAGTTCTTCCTCACAACAGCCTGTCTATCAGTATACTTATGGTCCTACTGGTAATTATATGCCATATCAATATTACCAATATGTGCAACCTAATCATCAGTTACCTCTCCTAGAAAATTTGGACTTGCCTGATTTGTCCAAGTTGATTAATGACCCCATTCGACATAACCCCTCGTGGCCTCCCATTCCGGTAAAGTTACCATCGGGAATTCCAAATTTCGATGGGAAGCAGGGAGACGATCTAAAAAATCATGTCACGACATTCCATCTGTGGTGTTATTCAAACTCCCTAATGGATGATTTAGTTCGTTTAAGACTCTTTCAACGAACTTTGACCGGTACAGCTGCGAAGTGGTACATTGAACTTCTGCAACATTCGTTTGTGGATTTTGGCTCATTGGCAACTGTATTTCTTACGCACTTTCAGCTTCTTATTTGTTATGAAATGGGTACTGATCTCTTAAATTCTCTGCAACATAACACCTCCACCCACATATCCAATCATATCCATGAGTGGAGAAGGTGGAGAAGACTTATTAAGGCTCCTATTCTGAATCAGTTATTAGTTGATTGGTTTAATAAATATTTGTTGCCTCCGATTTCCTGAGATGTGGCTGTGCGAGGTGCCGTTACTGAAGAGAATGCCATTAGTCAAGCCCAATATTTGGACTTGGTTTATTCCTAGTCCAGAACTTTGTATGACTTGATTCCTCAAGCTCCTCGCCCAAGCACGGATCCTGCAAAGCCACCAGTAGAAGTCCCTATTGATGGGATTGTTGGTTCAATCCAGTCCCCGTTAGTAGAAAAACCTACCAAGCAACCCCATACTGCCACCCCTACTCCTTTGACTCCCAAGGTTTTCGTCGAGGTCAATTCTATTCAGAGTATTCAAACCTCCTGCAATAATAAAAAGAAAGGTAAAATTAAACATAAAAAACCTGGAAACCAACAGGAGAATCCAAAACCAACTACCAATGATAATGATGAAGGGAAAAAAAAAGCAAAATATCATTGTCTTCTATGTGGAGGTGACCATTTCACAAAAGAGTGTCCCTGACGGGATGAAATCACCCAATTTTTGAAAACAAATCCTGCACCTGTAGTTCTCACGGATCCTTTTCCCTCTCAACAACAATTGATAGACCACATGTCTAATCAGGGAAACTCTAGTTCATCAAAGGAAACTCGTATGATGTCCTCGGATACCATTAGTTTGCAAACTCAAAGTCATAGTTATGAAAAACCCGTAGACAAGAAAGAAGACCCTTCTTCTTCAGCAAAAGCTCCCTCTACTGGTTCTCCCGAATCCTCGTCTATTGTCCCCCTAACCATCGAGAAGCCTACTCTCGATATGGTTTTGTGTCCACCCAAGAGTACTCTTAGGAAGGCTATGTTTAACCCTAATGCCCGAGATGCTCAATTTTATAATGTAGTTGAAGGTCTCTCTCAGGTACCATGTGCAATGTCTACCTTGGAAGTGCTCCAAAATTGTCCTACACAATGCAAAAACCTATTAACTGTGTTAGGAGCTTTATACCCAGACAATACTAATTTGATTCATTTCAATGTCAAGAACTATAAATCTAGACTACCTCACAAACTTCCTTTCCAAATCATCATGAAATTAGTTAGAAAGAAGGTCTTTAGGACTGCCTTAGACGAAGGAGCTTCAACTTCAGTTTTGTCCCGATCTTGTTGGAAAGCTATCGGCTCTCCCGAGCTTGTAACATCACCTACAACTCTAAAATCCTTTGATGGACAAGGTTTCCAGCCCCATGATCTCATATCAGCCCTTGCAGTCGAGCTTGGGGGAAAAACTGTTTCTATTCAAGTAGAGGTAGTGGACGCCCCATTATATTACAACCTACTTCTGGGAAGAAATTAGTTTTATGTCATGACTGTTGTCACTTCGATAGTATTTCGAACAGTCCAATTTCCACATCTAGGGAGAACTGTTACCATTAATCAGCTTGATTTCTGTATGCTAGATGTTACTACCTCTACAGCTAATAACATCCCTATGTTAGGCCAGTCCCCTCCTCCTTACCAGTCGATTGGGGTAGGCATGTTGAAGGATTCATCCCTTATGGGGATTTTTTCATCCACTCCTCCTGACACAGACACATCGACAGTAAATATCATTGCATCATTTGATTATGAGCCCAAGGGAAAACAAATTGTTGAGTCCACCTTGTTCAGTCTGCATGAAGAAATGTACAATACCATTCAAACCCTTTTCGATGATCACACCGATGAACATCATCTGTGTTACGGAGAGAAATTCCTATGGCTTGGGGTACCACAATAGACAGCTTGACCCCAAAAATCAATCCTTTCCAATATGCAGTAGAAATCAAATATCTAACACTAAAGGATCAGACCTCGTACCTTATTCTGGACGATTGAAGTAGATCCCCGTTGAGTTTTCCAACTTCAACTTGAATTGATTAATCACTTCCTCACCAACAAGTAAACAAGACAAGCATACTATATATATTGTTGTTAGATCTATTCTAGCATATATAATCAACAATGTATAAGCATTTGAAATCATCCATGGATAAAATATTCATTCAAACATACATTATTGGACAGGAAAAGATATTTCTATTAATATAAAATCAAAGATTACAATGGATACAACCTCTGTCGGCATGTCTACGAATCAGAGAAACTGAATCCCCACCACCTCAATCCTCCATCTCTTGATAGCAAGTTCACAAGCAAAAGGCAAGCTTTGGAAGAACACAAAAGTGCTCCAAGGGACAAAGGGATGCAGACTCAAGCACAAGTTCCGACAACAATGGACTATAGTTTCTTTGCTCTCAATTCTCTTATGCGTTCAATGTATCCAAAGAGTTCCTTATATAGATTTTCAAAGGGGTAATGAAAGGTCGAATCCGAGTGATCTCAAGGCATATGGAAGGCCAGGAGTCAAGTGAGTCGGATCCATGTCAAGGAAAACTCCAAAAGGATTTGGATTTTGTACACATCCCGATGTACGCGGTTTTAAGGGTCAAACCCACATATATACGCGATTAGGGGTTTAAAAGTCGTGTGTATCATTTTTCACATGTTTATAGGGATGGTCTAGGAAACATCAAAGGAAAAAAAATGGTCTAAGGGGTCTAAGGAGTCTGCAAAGGGACATGGGAAGGCCATACCAGAGTGATTCACCTGGAGTGGTAAAATCAGCTATAACAGATGCCCCCTAATGTGTGAGGTCAGAGGGGTCATACGATGGCCAAAATACATTATAAGTCCATCATAGAAGTGGAGTGATGAAGGATCCCAAATGGAATACCAGCCACCCAATTAGCATAGTACAATGATGCAACTCTGCACATAACTGCAAATACATATAGCATTCCTGGATACATAAGAGTACAATGGCCATGAATATGAATGATACAAAATATGACATAAGTGGTCATCGCCACATACAATATACATAGATCAGAATGTCCATGATAAAGATATAAAAAGGATCATGATCTCCATAATGGATGAAGATATATAATGGATCAAGATCTCCATAATAGCTGGAAATGTCTGACATATACTGGAATCAAGTCACGAGAGTTGAAATCTCATGAACACTGGCATGATTAAGGAGGTAGAATATAAGAGATGCCACCAATCTGGAAGGTATTCTACACAAACCACTATGAGTACATGTCCTACTATGTGAATAGAGGTGTCGAGGTCGAACATAGTATTCCACCGTCTGATTATCGGTCATTGATGTATACCGTTAACAGACGCGAGATCACCCACCGATAATGAAAATGGGAATCAAGGTACTATAGTGCAAACTAACAAGTGTGAATAAATGTGTTAAGGTTGAACACTTGAGAGGATCCATCGATTAGGGGACATTGATGTATTCCCAAAAACTGTCAATGGTGAGAGAACCTGCCACTGATGACTGCAAGTCTCAAGGCACTCAAAAAATGACTCTAGATTCCAATCCCAAAATAAATGATCTGAAGTCAATGGGATAATCCGCTGGAAGGAGGGAATTAAGGCATCCCCCATCATCCAACACGAGGTACTCAGCAAAGCTGTATAATGTGGAAGGACTCGATCATAATGTGCACGAACCAATAACTGTACCAGGAATGGCCGACATGCAAAGTCAAGATAACTAAGGAATGGCCGACTCAGGTTTCAAATTCCTTCGAACAAGAGCATAACGGTGAATGGTGACTGAATAAAGGTAGCATAGACTCGATATACAAAACTAGGACATCTCTGCGACACAGGAGGCATCTAAAGAGGCTCCATGGGGACTGGAAGCTTAACCAGTCGGTGGAGATAAACTCAGATAAATGAGTACAACTCCTAAAGTCAAACTATAAACCCAATCAATGGATGTGATATACAGTGCTCTCTTCGAAGGCAACATGACTCGACAGCTACCAAAAGATAACATCTTTCCTTGTTCGGCTTTTTGATTTTTTGATTTTTTTGGACTTTTTCAAATATTTAAAAAGCTTGAAAAAGAATAAAATTGCTTTATAGTTCCAGACTAGGAGGAGATGAGTGTCATATGGGAAAACAAACTAGTTCCAAGTAGTGGAACATACCTATGCTCAATGCAAGGATACATGTGTAGGATAGCGACATTCGGGGGAAAATTCCCTCCCAGTAAAAATAGGGAATCAAGCTGTAAAGGATATATAAAATGGCTCTACATGGCTAGACATGAGACAAGCTCGGGCTATATGGCTGAAAATCAATGTCAGGGAAGCCAGCGTAAGGCTCAATACAGCAAGCAAAACTCATGATAATGCAATTACAATTTAATATAAGGGAGTCCTGAGGGAAATAGGCTAGAAAAAGATCAAGAGGAGTATGAGGCTCTTGCGAAATGTCATGGAAATACTATACAATGGACTCTTACACCCTAAGGGACAAATTGTCAGCATGGACACCAAATGCAAATAAGGCACTAACTAGGGTACCCACGTAAGGTCAAGCTCTACCACTCATATCATGCCACTTCTAAAACAGCAAGAAGGTTCCATGGCATAATCGAGTGGGTTCATACCTAAGGCTATAATGAAACGGTCATAAGGTCATGCAAAATGAAAATGGTGATGAAACCTAACCTATATGCTAGTTTAGACATGATACTTGAAATTGGCACGAACGGGTCAATCCAACGGCTGAATGACACTCAAAAAGGTCTCCTACATCATAAATTAGTCCAAAAACAGTCCAAAAGGATTAGAAACGGTCCAAACTATAGGAAAGGGGGTAAAAATTTTGAAAATTTTGAAAATTTTCTATAAATAGTAAAAAATTCAAAAAATTATAAAACATTTGAAATTTTTACCCATTTGAGCTCAGAACTTCAATAGTGAATTCCAAGAGATCCAGCCGGCAGAATCCACTACCGTTTTTTCCAGGTACTTACCCATGCTCTACTCTTTCATTTTGATGCAAATTTTGTCAAATTCCATGGTGTATTTGATTTTCTAGGCCATTCTAAAATAGGCACTACGGCCCACACAAAAATCGAGGCTTTTTTCATGTATAGGGCAGGATATACGCGGAAAATGCCCCCAAATCTGTGTACATACGCGGATGTTTGGCAAACAGTCACATATGTGGCCAAGCTTAAGATTTTTTAAGTGCTCTAATGGACAAACTTCAAATTTTTTGTGCAGGATGATCCTAGAATGGAGAGAACATGAACATGGTGATTTAGAAGAGGCAGTAAGGGCAGATCTAATGGCTCAACAAGCATTACGTGCATGTGGGATTTACAAATTTTGGTGTCTTGGTGGCTTAAGGGCTAAACCAGTACTATTCTAGATGTTAGTGGACTACTGGGATCCAGAATCAGAGTCATTCCAGATAGACGGGATGTCCCTCACCATAGAAGTGGAGGACATATACTTTATTACTAGACTTTCCCGACGGGGGGAGGTGGTGAACCTACATTATTGTGGGCCCAGAGGTGGCCTGACTATAGATGAGTACATTGCAGTGTACCACTAGCCGGACACAGAGAAGGTGGGGAGTCAGATCCCAACTAACTCCATACAGGTGCTAGGCCTAAAGGCCATCCTACTGACACTAGGCAGGATAGCAGGCTTGGCTTCACTCCACTAGGCCTCGCGGCCTCTTATGTTCTATGCATTGGAGTGCATGAGACCCATGGTATACGATTGGAGCACTGCGCTACTGGGCAACATGAAACATCATCTCAGTGAGTGCAATATGGGCAAAGTGCGAAACTTCGGTTTTAGTAGCATACTAAGCACATTTTCCTTCAAGCGTGTTCTAGGATTGAGCCCTGGAGTTGATGTTCCTCTACACGGGGTTCGAGATCTAGCCTAACGGCATTGGGTGAATGTGATGTGCAGAATGGGTGGAGGTAGGGTTTCCATCCCCTATCTAGCTGATTTCTTCCTGTGGTGGCGACAACAGATAGTTTCCATCGATGACTACCCCTATGTGGGGATAGATTTTCGGGGGGATCCAGACATGCCGCTACCACCAGGATTGGCATACGGTGACATAGGTAATGAATCTCGACCCTCTTTTAAAAAAAATTGAGTTATTTAATTTTTTTGTGTTTTTTGATTATGTGGAATCAACAGACATGTTTTTGGGTGACAATACATAGTGACATCTACCATATGCATGCAGATGTGGGACCATGGTGGCATGAAGGATTCCCTTGTCATAGATAGAGGGGAAGAGGAGATGATATCACAGGTGTGGATGCAGAGCGGACACTCCAAAGCATTCATACCAACTTCGTGAGGTTGACACACAGAGTACCCATGGTGCAAGTCGAGGACTTTCCTGTGGCCATGCAATTCCAGGTGGTGAGTGTACCACGAGCATGGTGCTTCTATTTCGATGGATAGCTAGAGCCGTAGTGACATTCCACGATCACAACCCCCCTCCTCCTCCATAGGCTTAGATACCTAGGAGTGATACATTTTGTATTACCGTGTATTATATCTTGGTGGCTCGAGAGCCCCATTTTTGTATTATGACACTATGTATTACCACATTTTGGATGTTTATAAAAACTTTTATGATGATTGGTTTATTTATTTACATGTGTAAAAATTTATGTTTGTGATGAGCTTATTGTGTATGAAACAAATGCCAATCTAACACATAGTTAGCATATGAGTCAGCAACTTGATTATTAATTCTTGCAACATGTATGTATGTTATATTGTCAAATTGTCGTTCTAATAATCTCACACATAAGAATCTTCTTAATAATGTTAGATCTCTAACATGGTACAAACCATTAAGCTGTGACACTACTAACTCCAAATCAAGACGTACCTCAAGAGAGAGAATGCCATGTAAAATGACATCCCGTAGAAGCTCAATAACGACACTAGATTCAGCAACATTGTTTGAATATGGCCGTAAACATACGCCTCCTAAAGACAATACTTGACCCATAGGAGTATAAATCACCCAAGCAGCAGAGGCTGAGTGTTGAGTGTGACGGCTCGCACCATCCACGAATCCTATGAAGGTGGAAGATTCCATTGACATCTGCCAAAATAAACGGAAACTAATCACAAACCCGATCACTATAAGAAAAAGACCTACCTATACAAAGTTGTACAATAATATACAATAACCAGCCTTGGCTAAAAATCATGCATAGTACTTTTTGAGATAGAGCCCATTTCTAGGCTCCGCCAAGGTCGTTCCCTCATAATCCACTAACTCATAAGTGCCCTTCTCTAACGCATGTTTGACGATGTAAGGACCACACCACATGGGGTTAAACTTTACTGCCCCCAAGGGTTCTTTCGGTTGATCCCACAAAAGGACCAAGTCTCCCTCACTAAACCTCCTTGGTCAGACAGACTTATTGTACTGGACCTTTACGTGACGCTTATTTAATTCTAGAGCCACCAAGGCATCTCGATGCTACTCATCAAGTTGCTTAAGGTGGACCAAATGCTCCTCCAATGGGGAAGTGTCTGGTAAGATCTCTATGGCTAGATTCAAAGAAGGAATCTCGCACTCAACCGGCAATACTGACTCCACTCCATGCACAAGTTGATATGGAGAAAAACCTGTGGCAGTCTTAACAGCAGTTCTATATGACCACAAAGCAGGGTATAACATAATGTACCAATTATTCTTGCTTTGTGCAATGGTTTGTTGGAGAATGGATTTGAGTGATTTGTTCACTACTTCTACGTATCCATTCCCTTGAGGGGAGTAAGAGGAGGAATTATCTTGTTTGTACCCTAACTTTGATGCCAACTCTTCCATCTTATGATTATGAAAGTGCAAGCCATGGTCAATGACAAGCTCTTTCAGAATCCAAAACCAAGTAATAATATGGTTGAATACGAAGTGCATAGTTGTCTCATCGTCAGATTTAACTGTAGGCATAGCCTCAGCCCATTTCGTGAAGTAGTCAACAGCCACTATGATATGATGATGCCCCCCAGCTGAAGCTAGGTTGCAATCCATAAAATCTAGCCCCCACTTAGTGAAGGGACCGACGGTGATGATGGGATGTAATGGGGCAGGTTTCGAGTGCATATTACGTGCAAACACCTGGCAAGGGTGGCACCTCTTGACCGCATCTACACAATCCTTAAAGATCAACGGCCAGAAATAACCCGCTCTTAAGATTTTTTGGGATGTAGAAAGCCCAGATAAATGAACACCACACGCCCCTCCATGGAAATCATTCATCACTACCTCAGCCTCTTCATGAGTTAAACAACATCATAAAATGGAATATACCCCACGGTGGTGCAAAGGGTTATCCACTATGAGGTAATTCTTAGACACGTGACATAACCGTCATCGTTCATCCCGTGAAAGGTGAGTAGGGACCTTCAATATTTGTAAATATATAATGATATTCCCATACCATGGGTATAATGTTGATATTAAGAATATGTGCTCATTGATAAACGTATC
>LPNX011055368.1:0-180563 GCA_001517045.1 Pseudotsuga menziesii | reverse complement strand
AGGTGAAATATTCCTGCTTTCATTCATCTAGGACATATTCAAATTTATAAGGTCAACAATAATTGGATATAGCATATATTTAACCATTTCTTTTTTGGGCCTATTCTTATACCCTTCAAGGAGTATTTTAGCATTTCATTTCTCTTGCGCTTATTCACATATGTTAAGAGACACAGTTTTAGCATTTTCATTTTCCATGGGCACATATAAACATTTCCAATATAAGTAGTACATGATGAGCTTTCAGTTTTAGCCAACAACATCTCAAGTGACCAGGGGGAGTTCTTCATAGTGCCAAACATCGGGACAACCGACCAAAATGATTTAGGCATACAATCCAACTCACCAAAGGCAACTTCTGTCACCAACTCAGAAATCCAACTCACCAAAGGCAAGTTCTGTCACCAACTCAGAGCCGAGACACAATATAAACTAGGAGGTTTGTCCAACAAAGGTTCTAGTGGGGGAAAGGTCCTCCATGGCATAATTCAAGTAGTAAGTCGGGTTAGAAACAAAACTAGAAGGTAATGGATGGGTGGATACAATGAATGATGAAGCCAACACTAGAAATCCAAAACAATGGTGGGAATGACTACCTCTATTCTCCCTAAGGAGGGTAAGACCAATGAGTATAGATTAGGAACTTCAAAATCAAAGCAGGGACATTAATACATAATACAAATGCATCCAATTCTATATAATTATGACTGCCAAATCATGACACTACATGTTAATACATGTCACAAAGATGAGTATAAGAGCAATGATAACCATAACACAATATAATAAAAGCTGAGTCATAATCATGCATATAATCCATTTGAAACATCATCTGTCCAATGAGAAAGCACTGATATAAATTTGGGCATCAATAACTGCTCTATAAATGACTAAATGGCTACATTAGTCCTCAGATATGAGTGTCCTAAGACTCATTCCTGACATGGGAGAGTACAATAGTCCACAAATAACATAATGATGTGTAAAAATGGCTCATCTCATCATCTCATATGTAAGAGATCTAGCTGAAAAATGTATTGTATCTGAAAAATAGAATATGGTAGCCTAGATACTATATATGTGATAACATCTGGCTCCATCTGGGACAAGTGATTTGCTGAAAAGAGCGCTTGAGAACCTCATAATCTCTTGTCCTCGTACTTTGCTTCTCACATCCTCGATCAATCCATCCAGCTCTGCAACAACTACCAACAATGTCACTAACTACTTGCAACATGTCCAGAGCTATACCAAACTCACAGACCGATCATCAAAACAATGTGGATGATATATAAAATACTGAAAATAAAGATGCATGAAACTGGAAAGCAGAAAATAAATCTAATCTATAGCCATAACTTTTAATAAAAGTTTGATTTTTTATTTTGCAGGATAATAGAAATCAAAACTATACTAAGAGCTTCAAAGGTGAGCTTCAAACAAATGTGTAAGGTTCTACACTACAACCGGGAAAGGATTATTCAAGTCCTACCTACCCTACTCTAACCAATTTAGACAAATGTTAGGTAAAATCATAAATCCAATGCAACCACTTGCTGAACAAATCTATTGAGCTTTCTTTACAGTTAATGATACAACAAGTCAAATATGGCTTGTAAGTAATGTAAATGAAAATTGAAGCCATTATAACTTGTTGTTTGAAAATTAAAGAAATATATGTATCAAGAGAAATGAAATCATGCCAGGGATGAGATTGAATTTCTAAAAACTCATCCATCAAGATGCTAATAGGGTCATAAAAGGTATGCAAGTTCGTTCTTGATGGAGGAAGACAATATGATTCATGACTCAGCCACTCCAAATAGTTCTTTGTTTTCTTGATAGGGTCATAAAAGGTATGCAAGTTCATTCTTGATGGAGTAAGAAAATATGATTCATGACTCAGCCACTCCAAATAGTTCTTTGTTTTCTCCTCTACCTTATTAGGACATTCAATTCTATTCACTCCAGAAGAATCAAATGGGGACAAGTTGTAATGTAATGAAACTGTGACTGAGATCAAGCCCACTTGTTGTTTAAAAATGGAGAAAATATGAAATTGATATTTATACACCTTCTCCAACCATCCATAATACAGATTTACAAGTTGAAAAAAATTATTCATTATGGATGAATGAGAAGAGACATGAAGTGCCTTTTCCCCAATTATGTGATAATGATTAAACTCCTGGTTAAAGATTTTGAAAGTAACAACTTGATTAAAAGATGATCCCATACAAGAAGACTTGAAGAGTTGAGACGGGAGGGTGGATTGACAATTTTCTCCTAGACTTGGAATAATTGATCTCAGAATTTGATGAGAGGAAAGAGATTTTAAATGAATTCCAGGAGTGATTTCAAGATTTGAAACAAGGTTAGTATCCACACATTGAACCAACATATCCTGATTAAGGATTGGATGAAGAATTCTATCGATATTATCAGGACAAGGTTCCTCATTGCAATGTTCTTGATCAAGTTCACTTATAATTGTGTCATCACATGATTGTTCTTCTTTAACCTCTAGATAAGGAAAAACATCAATAAGTTTGGTTTCAGTTTCCCTATCACTCATACAGGCATGCTCTTCAATCACAATATGACCACAAGATTTCTCTTCAACAGAAGTTTGACTTATTTCATCAAATTCTGAATCCAGATTCAGATGGCTTGAATACTGACTCAAATTATGATCAATTAGGAAATTCCTATGGAGATTCTCTTCTAAAGGCTCTTTAATGGACTCGCAAATGGAAGGATTGACTATGGATGTTTATTGATTGTTAGGTTCCCTTCCATGGATTAAGTCCAAGATTTTCTCAGTGACTATTTCAGGTAATAATAACAGAGTATCTTGTATGCTTTGATTGATATCCCTCTTAATTTCAGCATGAGGTTTTGAAATATTGTCCTCAAAGTACTCTATAACATTCTTATGGATTGCAAGCACGCTCATAATTTGGAACATTTCAGGAGAGGAATGATCCAATCGTGAAAGCACATTGCCAATATATTGATTATAATCATTGATGGATTCACACTTTGAAGAATCATCAGTGTTCCTACCCCATTGATATATTAACAGATCTATGAACATGTCATACCCAGTGATGGATTGCGGTGCTAAATGATCAAACCATAGTTGAACATCCCCTCGCAAGGATTCTCCTAAGGCTTGCATATAAACATCTTCATTGTCTGCACCTCTAATTTCCATGTAATCCCAGAGAATGTCCAGATGACTTTCAATAGATATATCATTATTTCCACTAAATTGGGGAAACCTCCTAGTGTAGTCATTTGGCATAGGATGAGGTTCTCCTAGTATTTCAAAAAAGTCAAAAGGAAACCATTTGTCTTGTTTTTTAATAGCTCTGGTTACTTGGCTATAAGGCTTTGACTGGGACCAACTTCTAGGGTCATGTCGACTTACAGGTCCACTCAGGATGGTTGGGAAATATTTATTGCATGGGTGAGGAAGTTGGTGGGTATCATAAATATTGTGATAACTATATTTATACCCATAGTCATGTCTGAGATCATCCTCATACCCGTAGTCTGACCTCTATCTATCCATTTCGTTTATTTTTCTTGTAGTTTCAATCATGTTTTTGGTTAATTCCTTCATGTGCTTCAGAAATACATCTGAATTCATTATGATTTATGGTATGTTCTAAGAACTTAAGATTAATACATTGGGCACGGTCCCCAGTGGATTCGCCAGGTGAACCACACAAGTAATTCACTAATAAAAGATATCTCATATGGAAAGGTGAGGTATGTCAAACCAAGGTAGGCCTCTACCTCCTCGGAAATGGTGCCAAAATGTTGGCAAAGAGAATGGGAGAATATCTTGAGAAAAAAAGTAGAACCAGGGTAGGCCTCTACCTCCTTGGAAATGGCTCCAAAATGTTATCACCAACCTTGTAGTTGCCTATGTATTATGGATCTAGGATGGATGGTAGAGGGGAAAGAAACTAGGGAGGTTGAACCAAGACTTCCTAGAATCCCAAATGGATGGTTGTCATGTCAATCAAGACAGTCTTCACTTTATGTTATCTAAGTCCAAGACAACAACAGGGGAGACCTGAATCTTCTCCCAATAGGAGAGATCAGACCTAGGAACTAGAACAGATCAAATGTGGCTTTGAGGTATGTAAAGTGTAAGGTAAATGGAAACCCTAGCCCTAGGGTTTAGGCACTAGCAATTAATGAACATGACCATTGTCTTGGGAAACGTAACCATGACAAGGTGAGCAAAGATAGAATTGGGACTTTCTAGCACCAAGGAGACAGACTCAATGAAATATATGAAAGTATCAGGCAACCTGAGGTATCAAGGAATGGTCAACTTTCGAGGGAAAGAGGTTAGGAAGGGCTAGCACTATGCTTACAGTTCAGTTCCTCTTCATCCTTAGGTAATGGATTCAGTATCTCCACAGTGTTTCAATGAACCCACCTAGGATATGTCCTAATATATGGACCCATAAAAGGATTTGGCCCGAAAGACTCAGGTTACAGAAAAATCAACTGAAGGAGGGATAGCACTAGGGTTTGGAGAGGTAGATCTGCATATATAGAGCCACCAGGAGACTATCATCTCATCGTTGGAGTGGAAATGAGATCAGTATGGCTCGATCTACAAACCCAAGTCAGAAAATTTCAGGAAAAATCAGATCTGAAAAAGTCAAAATCTGATGAAGGAGGTTAGGAGGCTGAAAATCAGTTTTTTAGATCTAGGGAAACCTGGCAGGAACTAGCTCAACATTGGGGGTTTTATGGAATGAGGAATACCTGATATACACACCCATGTAATTATTTTCCATAAAAAGTCAATTCTGGAAAAAGTCAATTTTTCAGTGGGGCGCTAGGGTTTGAGCAGTCAAAAAATCAGTTCTAGGGAAAATTGGTCAGAATTAGGGTAGTCTTGAGAATGATTCAATGAGGGGGATGCCTGATATACAAAACCCATAAAGGGTTTTCTCAAAGATCAAGTGGTTCCCTGATTAAATTTTTTTTTGGATTTTATTATTTAGGAGTTTTTTCAGAAAGTTGAAGAAAAGAAGGTACAATGGATTGAGATATGAAAGAGAAGAGACTTACCTATTAGATGTTACGTTGAAATTCTTGTAGATGCCTTGTTGATTATGATCCCCGCCATACTGATCAATTCTGGAAGATATGAGTGAGTTCTAATACCAACGTTGTGCTCCATGTGACCAATGCGCCCTCTCTCCTGCATAAGCAAACATCAACAATATCAGATTTGGCGTATCATGAAAGAAAAGCAAGATCTATAGAAAGTAACAATATGCAATCATAGATCACAATAAAACTAATGAAAAATCCCTATCACAGATGAAACCAGTCCAAGGGAGTTGAGGTCTGTTAGAATAATCAACCCATAGTTAATCACCTTAGACATTAATTAATCCAATTTTTGTCTTATTTTCCTAGTTTCCATATTCCACCTTATGCAAGTTGTCCTCCACACATACAAAGTGGTAAAATTTTCTAAATTTGAGTCATGGAGAGCTTTGGAAACCACTTGGAATCAAATCTTCTTTATTCCTGGCCTTGTTAGCGCATGTCTTCTTTTTCTGCTTTATTGCCTGCTTTTTCTGAGTTTTAAGGCAATTGGGAAAATTTGACTAGGTGAAGTTAACTTGTTTTTTGTCCTCATCATCCTCCACTCTTTTCTCCTAATAAAAGCATGTATGATTTGTCCTTCCATCATCTATTAGCTTGCCTTATTGATTTTGCCAATTCGTGAGCTCCTAGACAGATTTGGAAACTGCTTTATGCACCTATGGGGGATTTGCTTAGATTTAGTAAGCCTGATTTTGACCAAATTCGAATGGAATCCTTATGCATTCTAATCTCTCATGTAATTATTTATTTTGGAATCCTATGACTTCACAGGGTTGTCTATTGTACAATTATTCAATACAGATTAGTGTTCTGCTCCATATTCAGTCTCCTTTGTGAGTAATTTGCATGTGTAATTGGCAATTGTCGTGAGTGTAATTGTTATAACACCTAGGTTCAATTTACACATGGTATCAGAGCCTTTGTAGATCAATTTCTCTCCTTCCAATTTGTTATTGCAGGTTTGACATCATTGACTGGGAGCATTCTGCTGACTGAAGGGACAATTTCTTAGTTATGGATCAATCTCAGAAGATCGTCTTGACTCCATTTAAATTATTTGAATGGAAATCAGAGATGGATATACTATTGAGAGTGAAAGGAATCTACAGATTGACTATGGCAACAGAAGCAGAGCCCAATGCAGCTGCAGAGAATATTAAATGGCACAACAGGAGGGATGAGGCCTATGGTCTCCTGTGTCTGAGCATATCCAGAGACCTCCTTTTCCATCTTGATGGATTAACATCACCAAATGAAGTATGGGAGAAGCTTATTGAGATTTTTGGTAAGACAAATGAGATGAGTGGACATCAAATTGAAAATGAATTGATCTCCCTGAGTCCCAATAGCTTTGAATCCCTGCAACTCTATTTTTCCAAGTTCAAAGCCCTTGTTTTGCAGCTAAAACAATGTGGGATCGAAAAGAAGGATGAGCAACTGGTTTTGTCCATACTCTCAAAGCTTAGCCCTGACTATTCAGTGTTTGTTTCAACCTTCCATGCCACAAATTTTACAGCACGAACCTAGAAAATTCCTAGCCTTGCAGATTTCATGGAATCTCTCACACAAGAACAAGATAAATTGGTGATGATGGGCACCATCAAACCTTCCAAAGACCAAGCTCTAGTTGCTGGAGATTTGAGGGTGGATTCAAAAGGCAAGAAGAAAGATAAGAAGCCACCTGAGCAAAAGATAGACAAGAACAAGTCTCCATAGGAGCCTCAAGGTTCCAAGAAGAACCCCTAGAAGAAGAAGAACAAAGGAGAAATGAGCAAGTGTGCATACTGCAGTAAGGAAAATCATTCTGAAAGCTCCTGCATGAAGAAGGAAATTGACATGCTGATCCAACTCCTGGAGAAGAATGGAATCTCCCTTCCTGATAGCTCAAAGAAGAGGGAAGGAGGATAAAATTCAGAAGACAGAGAGAGAGTTCATGCATTGGTTGATGGCACATCAAGCTCACCAAGTTTCATCATTGATTCTAGAGATTCAATACATATGGTTTCGACCAAGGAGGCATTCAGATCACTTGACATGTCTAAAGGTCCACCAATAGTACTGGGAGATGACTCTCTCACTGAAATTTTGGGCAAAGGGAGGATTTATCTTGACCATAGTAAGTTCAGCAATGTATTGTATGTTCCAGGTCTTGTCTCTAACCTCTTATCAGTGTATCAATTGACCCACACAGGGTCTCCAAAGAAGGTCATATTCTCCCCCGATGAAGTTGATATCACAGAGATCTCAAGTGGTAAATTCATTGCAAAAGGAGTTGCAAATCACACTTCGAAGGTATACATGTTCTCACACTTCCTACCCTACTCAAACCCCTCTGCTCTTCTGATTCATGCTAATGAGGCAAGTAAACTTTGGCATGAAAGATTTGGCCACCTTAATTACAAGTATATTTCTGATCTTAGTGAAAAATAAATGGTCATAGGGTTACCAAAGATTAAGTTTTCCAAAGGAGTATGTCAAGGTTGCATCCTAGGAAAACACCCAGAGCATAAATTTGAGAAAGCTAGTCATGAGAGAACCTCTGCACCTCTTGAGTTGATCCACAGTGATGTTGCTGGCTCATTTCCTCATATGTCAATGAGTCAAGCCAAATATGCATTGACATTCATAGATGACTTTTCCAGGTATTGCTGGGTTTACTTCCTGAAACACAAGTCTGAAGTTTATGGCCTCTTCAAAGTCTTTAAGGCTTTGGTTGAAAACCAGTCTGGGAGGAAACTCAAGGTCCTCAGATCTGAAAATGGTGGTGAGTATGTCAAGTTTGAGTTCATTCAATATTGTGCAGATGCAGGTATTCAGATGCAGCATTCTATCCCTTACACACCACAACAAAATGGTGTTGCTGAGAGGAAGAACAGATCACTGAAAGAGATGGCAACATGCATGATGGAGGCTAAGACTTTGCCACCAACATTTTGGGCCGAAGCTATAAAATTTGCAGCCTATATCCAGAATAGGGTGCCTCATAAACAGCTTGATGGTATGACTCCTTTCGAAGCATGGAGTGGGAACAAGCCAGATGTGACCCATTTCAGGATTTTGGCTTAAGGGATTGGGCTAGAATTCCAATAGAAAAGAGGAAGGCTTTGTAGCCCCAAAGCCAAGAGTGTCTATTTGTTGGGTACTATGAAGATTCAAAAGGGTACAAGCTGATCAATTTGAGCACAAACAAATCCTTCATTGAAAGGAGCGTTCAGTTCCAAGAAGAGCCTTTAGCAGCAGTGGAAGTTGGAGAATCCTCTTCACCACCAGAACCATTGAATGTAAGTGAAGAGAAAGTTGAACTTGCTGATTCTGATATGTCTGATAATGATGATTTAATTGTAGATCCTAACAGTCCTACAAGACCAAAATGGGAAGCAAATACCATTCATGCAACTGGAGAACTAGCTAGAAATCCTAATAATCCTAGGAGGACTAGATCTCAGTTTGAGAGTGCTATGTGCATGAAAGATCCTATGTTTGTAGAGAAATGCTATCTGATGGTTGAATTAGACCCATAGACATATGAATATGTAGAAAATGATCCAATATGAAAAACATCCATGAAAGAAGAGTTCATCTAACTCCAGAAGAACAACTCTTGGGAGCTGGTTGATCTTCCCCCAGGGAGGAAGCTAGTTCAGTGTAAATGGGTTTACAAAACCAAATTTGCTACCGATGGTTCACCTATAAAATACAAGGATAGATTGGTAGCCAAGGGCTAATCATAGGTACATGGCATAGACTACAATGAGACCTTTGCACCAATGGCAAAGATGGACTCCATCAGGCTAGTCTTAGCCATTGCAGCTTCGAAGCAGTGGGAGGTACATCACATGGATGTGAAATGTGCTTTCCTGAATGGATATCTCACTAAAGAGATTTATATGCAGTAGCATCAAGTATTTTCTACTAATCCATCTCTTGTGTGCAAGCTAAATAATTCATTGTATGGGCTTAAGCAAACCCCCAGGGCTTGGTATGCCAAGATTGATAGCTTTCTGCTATCACTGAATTTTGTTCAATGCAATTCAGATCCAAATGTCTATTTGAAGCTGATTCATGGTTCATTAATGATCATTGTTTTGTATTTTGATGACCTTCTCATTACAGGAAGCTCAAAGGATGAAATTGCTTCCTTGAAGGATGCAATGAACCATGCCTTCTCCATGACTGATTTGGGGTTATTGAGACAATTCTTGGGGCTTGAGATTGCTCAAACCAAAGATGGAATCAAAGTAAATCAGTCCAAGTATGCCTTGGATTTGATGAACAAATTCAACATGAAGGATTGCAGGTCAAGCAAGACTCCTTTCCTTTTAGGAGTTAAGCTTGAAGAAGTTGATTCTTCACCTATGGTAAACAATACACTGCATAGGCAATTGATTGGATGTTTGTTGTATCTTACACATACTCAACCAGATATTTATTATGAATTAAGTGTGGCTTCAAGATACATGGATCAGCCTCATGAGATCCATTGGAGAGCAGCCAAAAGGATCCTTAACTTTGTTCAGGGAACAAGGACTCATGGGATCTTCTACAAAGCTAAATCTGATCTTGATTTGATTGGGTTTACTGACAGTGATTGGGCAGGTGACAAAATAGATTGAAATTCAACATCAGGATATATGTTCATGCTTGCTAAAGGGCCAATCAGCTGGTTAAGCAAGAAACAGAGTGTCATTGCACTCTCATCTACAGAAGCAGAGTACAGAGGAGTTGTAAATGCATCAAATCAATGTTTATTGTTGGAGGGGTTACTTGGTGAGTGTGGCTTCGAATCAGAATACTCAGCTACTATCTATTGTGATAATCAAAGTACCATTTGAATCTGCAATGATCTAGTTCAAAAATAGGGAACCAAACATTTTTAGATCCATATGCACTACATCAGACAGCTTGTGCATGATTGCACCATTCACCTACTCTTCTGTTCATCTTTAGAACAAGTAGCAAATATATTCACTAAAGTTTTTTGTGAGAAGACATTCAGCAATCTCAAATCACTGCTGGGGATCGCTGATCATGCTATGAAGCATGAGTGATGACAATATTTTCAAATTTTGTTTTATTGTCCATGTTTAAGGGAGGATTTTTCCCACTGGGTTTTTGCCTCTTTCCTTGGTTAAATGGACATGTAGTATGTAAAGGGTGACTAAGCCTTGTTGCTAGGCCCTATAATTTTTTGATATTTTACTCATAAGTCAGGCTTAAGGGGGGGTGATAGAATAATCAACCCATAGTTAATCACCTTAGACATTAATTAATCCAATTTTTGTCTTATTTTCCTAGTTTCCATATTCCACCTTATGCAAGTTGTCCTCCACACATCCAAAGTGGTCAAACTTGCTAAATTTGAGTCATGGAGCACTTGGGAAACCACTTGGAATCAAATCTGCTTTATTCTTGGCCTTCCTAGTGCATGTCTACTTTTTCTACTTTATTGCTTTCTTTTTCTGAGTTTTAAGGCAATTGGGAAAGTTTGACTAGGTGAAGTTAACTTGTTTTTTGTCCTCATCATCCTCCACTCTTTTCTCCTAAGAAAAGCATGTATGAGTTGTCCTTCCATTGTCTATTATATTTCCTAATTGATTTTTCTAATTCGTGAGCTCCTAGATAGATTTGGAAACTGCTTTATGCACCTATGGGGGATTTGCTTAGATTTAGTAATCCTGCTTTTGACCAAATTCCAATGGAATCCTTATGCATTCAAATATCTCATGTAATTATTTATTGTGGTAGCCTATGACTTCACAGGGTTGGCTATTGTACACTTATTCAATACAGATTAGTGTTCTGCTCCATATTTAGTCTCCTTTGTGAGTAATTTGCATGTGCAATTGGAAATTGTTGTGAGTGTAATTTTTCTAACACCTGGGTTCAATTTCTATAAGTTCCCCCTGCAAAAACACCCAAGATGAAGTCACCCTGCTATAGACAAGACAGATCCTGAAAAAAGAGTATAGATCTCACAAAATATTCTAAATTCTAGGAAGCAAAATATTTTCCAATCACCACCAAAGAACATCAGATGCAAAGCAGATCCAGAAAATATCCACAAAAAGTCTTTCTATTAATCAGATCCAAGAGCCAAAGACCCCTTTATAAGTGAGAAGCTCTCTCCTTTAAATAGAAATGAGAGAACCAAAATCCTAACCACTTTCAAAAAAAGTGGCTAATATTAAAAGATAAAATATTCTAATCAATGGTTGAGATGAGCTCAACATACAATACATGGATCAATATAACCATAAAGTACCAAATTGGACTAAATCACCCATAAAGAGGGTACTCCACTCAACAAGAAATAAATGAAGCACATGATGGGTCCATGGAGATTTAACTAACTTGCTATGGGTTCCCCATGGAACAATAAAATAATATAGTATTTAATTTTTTTGAATTTGTGCCTCCTTGAGGAAATTGTGAGCCTCCCAAAAGCTCCAGAAAATAATATAAAAATACCCAAAAAATAGGTGTGGGCCCAATCAGGTGCTCCAACTGCTAGAGAAGGTGAAGAGGAAATCACTCTCATCACCATGAATCATCCCATGTCATTTCCTTGCCTCAGTAGCCCAAATCGATTTCTTCAATAGCCATTTAATCATTTTTTAATCTGCCTCAGGAAATGTGAACCTGCCAAAATAGCCTCCTAGGGTTCCTACGTTGTCAAACTGAGCCCACTAGGCTCTCTAGGATGGTGGTATTATGGTACAATCAAGTGGTTGTACCCCCTATTCCCATACAACGCCCTAGGAGATCCAAATTAAACATCTCCCTGCTCAAACACATCATCCTGTGAAGCAAAACTGCATCAGAAAGGTAAAATGAGCCTGATCATCTCTGTAAGTGCCCAGAACTGAAAATAAACTGTCTCATTAGACTCAGAGAGTCCAAATTCATCTAGGGTGTATACTCATACCCTTTCCAGGTCTCTGCCTGATCATCAACAACATCCAATAGACAATATAATCACCTGTAAATGACCAAATACCAATAATATAAATCAAACTATCAGCCATATACTGCAAGTTCTATAAGGCTAAGACATGCTCTACAAATCATTTAAGCATTAATCAAAATAAGTAGCAGTCATTTCACTGGCAGTACATCAACCAGATACATATATAGGGCTTTATTTATTATTACTCAAACTAGACTTTCAGGACTATACTCACTTCATAGTTGTAGTTAATTTGCTAGTGAATGGTGAAGGACGAAATTGACAAGGCTAGGGCCAAGGATGACTTCCTACTTAAAATCATGACATTTTGGATATGGAAAGGAAAAACTCACTATAACCATATGCAGGACAAACAACAACACAAGGAATGGTAGTGCCTCACAAATGGTTGAGTTGTTCAAAGTGTGTTTATTCAACTTAGGAATCATGTCTACATCAAGTTTGATCCAGTTTCATTAGGATCCTCAATTTTATTTCCATGGAATTTTTGGCCTATATGTCCTTTTGGGGACTTCACAAGTGCTTAAAAGCACAGCTAACTGCAGCTTTCATCTAGGACATATTCAAATTTATAAGGTTAGCAATATTTGGATATAGCATATATTTAACCATTGCTTTTTTGGACCTTTTCTTATACCCTTCAAGGAGTATTTTAGCATTTCATTGCTCTTTTCCCTTTTCACATATGTTAAGAGACACAGTTTTAGCATTTTCATTTTCCATGGGCGCATATAAACATCTCCAATACAAGTAGTACATGAGCTTTCAGTTTTATCCAACAACATCTCAAGTGACCAGGGGGAGTTCTGCACAGTGCAAAACATCGAGACAACCGTCCAAAATGATTTAGGCATACAATCCAACTCACCAAAGGCAAGTTCTGTCACCAACTTGGAGCTGAACCACAATATAAACTGGGAAATTTGTCCACCAAAGGTTCTAGCGGGGAAAAGGTCCTCCATTCCATAAGTCAAGTAGTAAGTCAAGTTAGAAACAAAACTGGAGGGTAATGGATGGGTGGAGACAATGAATGATGAATCCAACACTAGCAAGCCAAAACAATGGTGGGAATGACTACCTTTATTCTCCCTAAGGAGGGTAAAACCAATGAGTATAGATCAGGAACTTCAAATTCAGAGTTGGGACATTAATACATAATACAAATACATCCAAGTTTATATAATTATGACCACCAGATCATGACACTATATGTTAATACATGTCACAAAGATGAGTATAAGAGAAATGATAACCATAACACACTATAATAAAAGTTGATTCATAATCATGCATATCATCCATCTGAAACATCATCTGTCCAATGATAAAGCACTAATATAAATACGAGCATCAATAAATGCTCTGTAAATGACTAAATGGCTACATCAGTCCTCAAATATAAGTGTCATAAGACTCATTCCTAACATGGGAGAGTACAATAGTCCACAAATAACATAATGATGCATCAAAACTGCTCATCTCAGCATCTCATATGTAAGAGATCTCGCTGAAAAATGTACTATATTTGAAAAATAGAATATGGTAGCCTGACTACTATATATGTGATAACAATTACCATCAAATATGCAAGTGGAGTGAATTTGGGATGTGAAATTCATCAAAACATTTCAAGGGGAGCACATGTTGGTGAAAGGTAGAATGAGTAAAATGAAAGGTAGTTAGATGGTCGATATTTATAATATATTTGACATTAGAATTTTTAATATATCATACTTATTATTGGTATATTGTATTTTTTTTGTTTCCATCATACTTTTTTAGCATGATATCTAATTATTAGTGAATTTTTTTGATACTGTTGGTCGGGAGTGGGATGCTCTAGATTTATACATTGCAAACAATCTTGATTGAATGAAGGTATGAATTGAAATATGTAAACAACATTATGGAAGGTTATCACGGGAAGGGGTGTCTACATTGGTTAAAAGATGTCACCTTGATCAAGATACTAATCTTACACATAGAGAAATTGATTTACAAATGGTTTGAAAGATAAATATGCGAGAATATTAACTTTTTTTTTATCATATTAATGTGTTTGTTGTGTTTCTTTTATGTACGATCATTAATGTTTCTTTTTTTCTTTCATTTAATTAATGTTTCCTCTGGGAGTGACAGTTATAAAAAAGGATGTGAAATAATATGGATATTTGGATGATATACTTGAGTGTGAGTTTGGATCCTTAAAATTAGTTTTTTTTACATCAAATGGTACATGTTACAAATGAATGAACATGATCCTAAGAGAAATGTTATTAAACACAATAATGGATTTACCACGGTTCACATAAGGATGTTCAGTTAGGAACAAAGCCCTATGTTATTCCAAGACAATGTGAACATGTATTTTACTCATAGATTCCAGGTAAAGCAGGTTGGTCATTTGTTGTTAGATACGATCCAAGAGGAAGGATTGCAAAGTATCATGTAGAGGAAGAAGTACTTAATATTGAAGAAGAAGATGATGCTAGGTTGAGAAGGATGTAAGAGACCTATCAGAAAAAGAACCTAAATAAGTTGAACCAAACTTTCATGATGATGGTGATGATTATGATAATGACGATGATTATTATAGCGATGGTGATGATGATATAATTGAAAGTGATGATTATGATGATATTATTGATATGGTTAATCCTTGGATCATCGATTTTGAACTATATGATGCATTATATCTTTTTTTTGTAAATAAAAATATCTATATTAAAAACATAAGCATGTTCCATATCGCTCATACATAATTTTTGGTTAATCCATACACTTATAGAAAATCATCCTTCCATACTTGGTTTACAGTAGGAAAGATTCCAAAAAGGTGCCAAACCCTTCTTAACTGCACTAACTTATATCTTAAACTGAAAGATATAGCCCCTAGTAATGGAAATAGACAAAATGAAATACTCTATCAGCATTGATTTCAAGTAGGATCTTTTCTGTCGATGTCAATGACTTCACTGAAGCATTCAATGCATTTTCTGGTTGCCACTTCTTTCTATCCTTTTGCTTCAAGGTCCTTCTCCATCTTCTTTCCTTATCTTTGACTAGTATCACCGGCATTACCCAACTGAGGAGGGGGTGTTATAGCTCAAAATCACACATCTCTGCCTATGACCACTTTCCCATGATTCTATTGCATGTCAACACTTCCATGATGACACTTTATGAAAGTCACTAAAAAACACCTAACTTGGAGGACCCATAACATGAGTTTTGTATCTTTGTTTGACCTCATCTTTACACCGTTGGAAAGGTATTTGTGTTAGCTAAAACTTTCTAGAAGACACCAAAGTTTGAAAATGCACATAAATACCCTAAAACTGAGTTTTTTGATGTGTATGTGAGTTTCCTTAAGGAAACCCATGCATGTACGTGAGTTGCTATATATAATAGTTGCATACGTACGCGGGTTTCCTTGATGAAACTGATGTACACATCGAAAAAATCATTTTTATGGTATTTCTAGGAATTTTCAGACTTTGGTGTCTTCTGGAAATTTTTAGCTAACACAGACACCTTTCCAATGGTGTAGAGATGAGCTCAAACGGAGTTACAGAACTCAAGTTATCTATCCTCCAATTTAGGTGTTTTTTCAGTGACTTTCATGAAGTGTCATCATGGAAGTGTTGACATGCGACAGAATCATGGGAAAGTGGTCACAGGAAGAGATGTGTCATTTTAAGCTATAACAGGGGTGTATACAATTTTAGACCCTGATTATTGGCAATTAAATCCACCTTTCGATGCATCAGGTGGCAATCCCTATGGTGCTCCTTTCAGACCTGCAATGGCTCCTCATACCCCTATCTTTTGATGTCTCCTTCCATGGTCACATGGGCCATAAGGTTTTTCATGACCTAGTAAACCATAATCATCCACTCAGAGGAAGAGGCCCTCCCCACACTGACACCTTGGTCCAACACCCATTCTTTGACTTCCTCTTGGTTCTCCTCTATGGGAACTGTTTGAACTTCTTCCCATAATTCCTTCTCAATTGCATCAATATCATCGCGGGTCACCATTTGAATATGATACATTATATTTTGATTTGGATGAAGAAGATGAATAATAATATCAAAATGATCAAATATTGTTGTGAATATTAATAATATCAAAATGATGAAATATTATATAGTTTATAAAAAACAATAATAACATTAATAATTCATTAATATTTATTATTATTAAAAAAAATAAAACAATCCACCCCTAACAAGCCAAAATAGCATCAAAGTACACACCTCTGCATACAAGGTCCAAGACCATGGTGGAACTAAAAGATAAAATCTAAAAAATGGAGAACGACATCAAGTCCCTCGTTGCTAACCAAAAAATATTAAAGGAAGAGATTAAAAATAGTAATACAGTGCTCAAAAAAGAAATCAAACATGAAGTTGTTCTGGTACTAGAAAGAAGGCTGGATGAAAAATTTGACATCTTGAATGAAAAACAAAAAGACTTGGATGAAACAATGAGTACCATGACTCAAAACGTAAACACCATAACACAAAACTTGAGCACCATGGAACAAAACCATAATACATTAATGGAGGTGCTACAAAGAATAATTCCTAGTACAGACCAAGTCAATAGTCCAGACATGTTAGATCTCTCATTTCATGTTTCCACAAAGGAAGCACTTGCCAAGAATCAAGAAGAATTGCAAAAATAAAGAAAGCTTAACAATGCGACGCTTAAGAAAGAGATGGAAACAAAAGTACTTCTAGATTTGGAGGCACAATTAAACAACAAAATAGACGCTATCAGTAAGATAGTAGAGAAGTAAAAAGCTAAAAATCACTGCCAACAACAAAGCAGTTCAAATATGTCAGTTGCATCGTCCAATATCTTTGAGCCACCATCAAACCGTAAAGAAAAAGGAAATCAATATCATCCTTACATAGTGTACCCACCTAAAGCATAAATAGAGTTGTCAAAATACAATGGAAGCGAAGACCAATGTGTTTCCTAGATAACCAAATCAAAGAATACTTTGACATTTACAATAATCAATCCGAAGAGGAGAAGGTTAAATATGTGTCAATGCATATGGAAGGGCATGCCTATAACTTATGGTGGAAGAGAGACAATTTTTCCTACACCTGGAACTTGCTCAAAATTGATTTTTTTGATAGGCTTCAAGGAATCAGAGAAGACGAATTTTCAGTAAACTTACCAGATTACAATAGGTCAGAAGTGTTGAGGAATTCACACATTAGTGGGAATCCTTATTGACATGAGTATTTGGTTTTTTTGACAAGCAAAGACTCGAAACCTATTTACGAGGTCTTAAACATTAATTAGGTACTCTAAAAATAATTCATCACCCGACCATCAATTCCACAAACCTCAAGTGTATGCCTATGAAATTGAAAATAAGTTGAATCCATCTAACAATTACTGTGAAAATAGAAAAAAAGAAGAAAAACATATGCCGTCGATACGGAGATGACTGAACCCCAGGCCATAAATGTAGGAACAATTAGAAAATACAGTGCAAAATCATCAATGGAAAGGAAGTGCAAGTCTCTGCACAATAAATCTCATCTGATTCTAATACCAACACTGAATCAAAATGAAGGACGACATTAGGAAAATGCTCAAACTTTGAGGAAAAAGATTTCCCAAGGGGAAGGAAATGTTGTGAATATTTAATTAATATTATTATTTATAAATAAATAGATTATTGAGTTACTAGTGAAAGGGTGTAACCATTCACTATGCTTTCTCAAGCCTTATAAAGGTGATCTTATGTAATTTAATAACCATCATCTAATATATTATTCCTATTTATCATTCAACATGAAATTCAGATTCGACTATTAACATTCAAACCGAATACGGTTGTACCAAATAAACAAGGTATGTAGTAAATATATATTTTCTTTCTTCCATAATCTTTAAATAATTTATTTATATGGGTTAATTATGTGTTATTAAAGTTTATGAAATTTTCTATCTTATATTCTAAATGTTGTTTATTATGTCAAATTTTGTTTTGGGGAATTGAGAGTGGTGTGAAGAATAGGGGTGTTGGTGTTTCACCCTTTGAACCATGTTTAAACCTTTTTTGTACGACAACAAATCACAAGATATCGACCCTACATAGCAAGGCTCAGTCAATAGACCTGTGATGTAGATGTAGTATCACCCAATATATCTCCTATGGGTAACTGCCAGAACCAAGTTTTTGTAGTTGGGTGGGATTTCTCCTCTCCCAACACCTTACCAACTCGCTTGACCTAAGACAGTGGGTGTCTTACTTATATTTATTATGAACATTCAATATATTACTCTATTTATCCATCAAAAAATATTGCAACAATCAATATAATTCCTTATTATCTATTCCAACTAGCAATAGTGCGACAGATGCATACATGAACCATTTATAAGAAAATACATAAACACTTATTCACAACATACATTGATCTGACACAAATACATTCATAAAATACACATTGACATAGTATTTAATGTGGAAAACCATCCCAAAAAAACCACAAAGGTTATCTTCATCTGGGACGAGAAATATATGAACCTTTTGTTTTCACACTCAGTGGTAGACTCTATTCTATATATTATTCTACACTCTATACAGACTTCTCTCTCCTCTCATTCTTTCTGGTCAGAGATCTTTGAATTTTTCTCTCCTTCACTCTACTATTCATCCTCACATAGCTTGGATAAAATCAATATTCTCTTCAAATATATTGTCGATCCAGACATAACTTAGATTGACTCACTCTTCTCTTTGACTCTTCGACTCTTCCAACAAACACATACTAACTAGGAAGTAATATATGCAACTGAATGAATAGGAACCCACATACTAGGAAGTAACCTACATACAGCTTGGGTTCATCCTTTTATAGACTCCTTACATTTCATTATCAGTCAACTTCATTCTATTATCCAACAGGATATCATTCCTATTCCCATACATTCATGTTACAAATGTCAGTAGGAATTATCGTCCCAAAAATATAAATATTATTTATTCCTTGAAGCACGCATGATTCTAGCCGACTTCTTACCCATGATCTCTTAAGTTGTCCTCTTCAGTCGTTGCACACCATCTATTGTTGTTCCTTCCATCGTGGATGATCTTGTCTCATATTTCCCTTTTTTTATGGAATTCTTCCTTCTAGGCTTATTCTCTCACATCTTTCCTTCTCCCACTACTTCTTCTATCTTATCTCTTCCTCCATCGCAGCTTCCTCTGTTGTGTGACCAGAATCTTCACACTCCGATTATAATTCTATCTGAGTTTTTCCTATCTTCTACTAGGAACAACATGACCAAAACACTCACCTGTGGCTCATACCAAGCGACACTGTGCTACTCCAAAAATTTTGCAGTTGTGATGATTTTACTTTGAAAATCTTGAAATATTTTCACTATATCATTTGTCTCTTGTTACATGTCCTCTTATTCTTTCTACAAGTTTTCCACAAGGTTGGAAATCATGTGTTTCGATGTTACAAGTCCTACAACCTCTGCTACTCACCCCATCTTTTGATGTACAAGCTGAATGATTCTTGTAATTCTTTCTGCTTTGTCCTGCAAATCTATGAATTTGTCAATCCTCTATTATTTTTGAGTTCCTAGAACTACGAATTGTTGTTGTAAATGTTTCATATTCATATCCTTAGTCATTTTCTCAGCTAAGGAAAAATCATTCATTTCATTCTTCAGCTGAGTTTCCTCTTCCTTAACAGTGCACAACTGCTATGCAACTTTCTCTAGCTCCACATATTTGAGCAATGCTTCCCAAGTCCAAGAAACTTGTTCGACGTCCTTTGCACACAATGCATCTTACTTTTCTATTTTCTTCATAGCTTCTTCTACTATTGATAGTTTTTTGCTGGAAAAGGAAATAGGATGATCAATCGACCCTTCACTAGGATGCAGTAGTAACACACCGAGAGAGATAGATGAAGCATCGACATTTACATGAATTTTTTTTTCCATTATCAAAATACAAGTATGGTCAGTGTAACCACATTTTTCTTTAAATTTTATAGAATCTCTTGGAAAATTTATGTCCATTGGAACTTAACATCTTTCTTCAATAACTTCTCCAGTGGAGCAGTCACCTCCACATATCCTTTAACAAAATTTCAATATTATCATGTATGTCTTAATGTAGCTATCAATTGCTTCACTGTTGTAGGTGGTGGTAGGTCGACGATAATCACAATTTTGGTAGGGTCGACCAATATTCTATCCCGAAAAACTACATGGCCCAACAAAATTCCAAATGGGGAAAAATATACATTTCTTTATGTTCAGTGAAATTTGATACTTGCGAAAATGTTCCATTATCATCTTGATGCTCTCAATATGATCATTAATGAGCCCAAATACTTTCCAAACATTGAATTAGACCTCATGAAATTTATGAATAGAATATTTGAAGGTAGCCATTACTATTATAGAGAAAATAGCAGGAGCATTCTTGAGTCCAAAGGGCATTACTGTGTATTGGAAACAACCTCACTCTGTCACAAAGGTGGTATTGTGTCAATATTCCTTTGCAATTCTAATCTAATGGTAGCTAAAGAACCCATCATTGAATGAATAAATTTCATGAGCCCCAACATTGTCGAATACCTCATCTGTAAATGGAGTCAGAAATGGGTCATGTAAACAAGAATCATTCAATTTTCTTAAGTTGACACAAATATACACTTCACTAGTAGTATTTTTTTTATCTTGCACTACTATCATATTCATCCATTATTATTCTTCTACAAGTTCTATGATACCTGCATCCAACATTCGGTCTAGCTTTTCCTTCACTTTTTCTTTATATTGCGGATTCAATCGGTATGGTCGTTGCTTGATAGGTTTTGCGTCAGGATTTAAAGTTATCTTTATTTATCTAAGGTCTCCAACAATCCCTTTCATATCTAAGAATTATGTAGGGAACCGACATTGAAACTCATGAAATAGATCTATGATTTTCCCAACATTCTCATCATCCAAACAACCTTCAATATTTACAAATTTTGGATTCTTCGGGGTGCTAACATTTACTTTTTTTACTTTTAGTGGATTAAAAAATTGGTCGCTAGAAATACCAAATCCTTCCACTATGCACATACCTTTAGACTCAGGTATGTTTACGTGGAGTGGCCCGATCATCATCATTAGGTTCTCCCGTCACATTGTAGCACTCCATACAGTGTTGAATTGTTGCGTCGTGCTGATTGAAATTTGTCATTGCGACATGGATATCTTGAAATATCTTTATCTTGATTACTTGCAATGCAACATTAATCGACTAATGATCATTAACAAATACAAATGTATTTATGAAGCTAGTAGATAATTCATCACATTCAGTGGTTCCTCATCTCGGTTCAATTGATGTATACCGACTTCTTGGTATTATGTATAAAGTGTGTATGAACTGATGAACCCATTCCTGTTGTGGGCATGCCTCCCATGTCACGTGACAATAATCAATATGGTCCATAGGATTAGTTAATCCTATATAATTTTGACTAGTATAACTGATCTATTATCCAAACCTTATCTCCAACAATATTTAACATTGTGGTCATTCCGAGATAGATTCTTTATCTTCTTCCGACCATATGGAGGGTGTAGCATTCGGCACGAGGTCCATGGTGGACAAGTGTTGATGTTCTGCAAATTTTTATTCAAACTCGATCAGAAAAGATGCAAGGTTAGGTAAACCTTCATAAGTAGGTATCTCACTTGCCTCAGTTCCTACCTATTGGACATACCATGTAATTCTTGTGTACTTTCTCATGGATAATGCATGCATCCTATTCTTCCAATTTTCCAATGCTTCACTGGAATTTTATGTACAATAGATAATACTTCTCCAACTAAGATTTACATCAATTGTTGGTTTTACATAGTCTTCCCTCGCATAAATGATGTTATAAATATGGTCAATAAAGTTTCCTTTCCCTTCATTATTTACTGGCTCGACATATCTATGACCTTCTAGTGGATCAATTGGCATGACCACCCTTAGCTCTGAATATTCAAATGATAAGATTCTTTTCTTAAAATTGATGATGGTCTAGTTATCGATCACCTAGATGATCCCCAAAAGTGCAGGATATATGTTTGTGCCATCAACAATGTCAATTACTTCAAAATCAACACAGTTTCTCAAGCCTTCTGCCTAGACATGTACTTGAGTCAGCCGACCAATAGGTAGGACTTTCAACTTAATTTCTATTTTGAGTTGAATAGGAGACCAATCCAGTCATGGTTTTCCCATACTTTCCCATGTTTATATTGTAAGAATGTTGACGTTAGATCCCAAATCTAGGGTAATGTAATCCATATCATAATCTCCTATATGGGAAGTCATTCTTAACACATGACTAGTCTTTAATATGTTTCCCACATGGTTTATTCTTCTATCTAGTCGCACTTATTATTGATGTTATTCTATTAGAGATACCAATTTTGTGACAACATCTTTATCGTGTAATAGCGATAAGCAAATTTTGAAATTTTCTTTAACTTTACTAACATTTCTCATTTGTTTCTTTCAAAATAGTTGATCGAATATTTCAGGCATCTACCTTATTGGTCTTCTCGATAGTGTTGAAGCATACCTCGACGCTTGATTCTTGTCAACAAATTTTGGTTGTGCGTCCAAGAATACTTCCTTTTCTCTTTGGATCTTGAACGACACTTAATTTTTTATTGTTGGTCACACCTACGGTTGGTCATGTGGTGTATATTGGTCTGCTCCAGTCACAACACCTCCTATTTTCATGACAACGATATTTCATTCTCTCAGCTCAATAGAAATCATCCAAATATTTTGTTTGTGATTTGGGTTAGGATTTGACAGAGGGTTTGGATTTCCCATATTTATAGAGTACCACTTCATAATCAGCTACAGACATTTTTCGATAGTATGAACAAAGGATTTACAATGCAAAGATGTCTTTGTATGGATCACATATTTCTAGAAAAAATTCCTAGTTGTCCATAATTATAACATATTATTTGACCTCTTCTGTGACAAAATCCTCCTCCTTGTTGTTGTGCTCGACCTCAAACATTTCCACCACCCCTTGGTTGAGGGTATTATTGCTATGGATATTGATTTTGTTGATATAGGGGTTGAGGATATGGATTTTGTTGATAGTGGGATGGTGAACATTGATCTTGTGCTCACTCTACTTGCTTATGCTCTTCATTCTTCATTAAATAGGTATCCATCATTTTCTCCTGTAGTAGCTACAAAGCTTTGCAATCCTTCTCATCATGGCATATGGATTTACAAAATTTACAGTACAAAATAGTCAACACACTTACAATATTATGCAAGTACAAACACTCTTCAGGATGATGACCTCTAGTCTATCACATTTTACACCAAGGAATCCCTTGTGTATTTATCAGATTTGGCACTCCTACTGCAACATAGTTCATGAACGTTGGGAAATTGTCCCCATGATTTCCTTCATATATGCATCTGGTACACTATATTTACTCTTGGAATTCCTTCCATTTCTTAATGTCATGGAGTTGCAATGTAAGGTTAGCTCGCTGTGACTGAATTTGCATCGTTCATGCACTAGTATCTCCAATTGTTGAGGATTCCAACTTCATTGCTATCTTCAAAACTTCAATTTACGACACAATATTCTCTTGCATCAATGGAATTCGGATGTGTGGAAACAACACTGCACTAAACCATTTCTTATGTTGTACATCCAACATCTAAAAGATTAATTTATCCATTAATGTCTTAAATCTCTGGTCGAAGTCCCACATAGTCTCTGTAGGAAATTGCTTAATCTCTTTAATTTTTGTAATACACTGGGATTTTAGATTTACGCTTTATAAATTCATCGATTAATCCCACTCAAATTTGGTTGATCATTTTTTGTGTGACTCCTGTTGGAACCACAAAAAAATTCATATACTAGTCGTCCGCATGACCCCTCTGAGACATGATCATCTGCACCTTCTTTATTGCATCATATTGGACTTGTTGCACAATCCATACAAGTTCACATAGAAACCAATGTTTCTCCACGTCTTCTAACCCATTTCCATTAAATATCAATAACTTAATATTGTTTCCACCATTATATTGAATTTTAGTACGCCTAGACAAACAGTTTGGCTAGAAGGACTCCCTTGTCTGCTTTTTCCACTATTATTGTTAGTTGTATTTACAAATTGACTAAGAGACAAGTTTATGGATATTACCTCCAAATATGTATGTGGGGTCGTAGAAATTCCTTACTTGTACTCTCGATCTGTAGCTTCTAGTTATGCTTCTTCTCTTTCTGATATAGGCTGATATTCTTGTTCTTCGTCGCGAGAACCTTTATCAGAGTGCGACGTCAACTTGTAATATTCGCATCTGGTTGTACTGCAACTTCCTCTTCTTGTCACAACTCTTCTTCTTTTTCCTGACTGAAATCTCCCTCCACTTCTTAGACGTCAACCTTCTAGTGCAGCTCCACTATCACCAAGGAACATCTAAGATTAGTTTGCTATATTTTCACGCACATATTCTGTGACATAACCCAGGAATTTATATACATTTCCTTATTTGTCGGACACTATTCAGGATTCATTTTTTGTATACAAGCATCTATATGCATGTTCTTAAAGATGTCAAGTATTTTCCTTTTGGTCCTTGGAAAAATTTTCTTTCCGCTTCACTATATGATATTTATGTGTCGACAACAAACTCAGTAATGCATCCCTCCAAAATTTTGTCTACCCAAAAATCAATAGCCCTTGACATCGAGCTTCTAATACTCTTCATTCCTTGAATCAACTGAGGATTCCGATTTGTCCATTCCTCCTCTTGGAAATTTTTTTGATGGGTCTTTAGTTTTGAAAACCACTCATACCACACAATAGGAAAGTCACAAAAGAAAATATCACCAATATCCATATAGAGGTATATCTCCAACCACTTTGTCATATTCAACTACAATGCTTCCCTTTCATCTCATGAAAACACTTATGCTTTAGAATCCACCCACTGTTAAATTTTTGGCTTCATAGGATTCCAAAATGATTTAGGGTATTGGCAATGGAACCATGTGTTAGCATTTCACCCTTCTAAACAGGTCCAGACCTTATTTGTATGACAACAAATCCCGAGATATCGACTCGAAAGAGAAAGTCTTAGTTGGAAACACTTGCAATGCAAATGTAGTATCACCTAATATATCTCTTATAGGTAACTTCCAAAACCAACTTTATGCATTTGGGTGGGGATTTATCCTCTCATGACACCTTACCAACTCGCTTGGTTGAAGCTGATTCATGCTTTGTCCTCTATTCGAAGGTGATAGGACACAACAACTTCTAATAGAAAGTGATATAATTTCCCATACGGATTTTTATATTTTATGATTTTTTTTGTCTTTTTCATATTTCAAAGCTTGAAAAAGAATAAAATTAGTTATGGTACACTAAGGAGTAAACAAGTTTTGTGGGGAAGAAAACTAGTTCAAAGCAGTGGAATATACATATGCTCAATGAAAGGAAGCATATGCAAGATAAGGACACTTAGGGGGATGTCTCCTCCAGATAGGGATAATCAAGATGTAAAATATATATGGAAGGCTCTTTTTGGCTAGGATTGAGACAAGCTCGGTCTATATGTCTTATAAATTGAAGTAAGGAGCTTCCATAAAGATCAATACGACAAGTGAACGTATGCAAATGAAGTTACAACTTGATACAATTGGGAGTCCCAATGGGATATGGATATCATGAAGTTCAAGAAATAATATGAAGGTCTTTACTCCAAGATATGGTGGGACTACAAGTTTGGTCCTCCATAACTAAAAATTTAGATCATGCACCTAAAGGTCAAACTAAAACAAAAGCTAACCACAGAGCATACTAAAAAAATATCATAATTATCTCAAACACAGGCAGGCGATAGATACACCTTCCAATGGATAATATGGGATTTTTTCTGCCTTTCACACACCTAGGTCATGTGGCAGAAATCTTCAAGCCACTCAGTGTGTCCTTGGGGGCAAGTCTTGAGTCAAGGCCATCACCTTGTTCTTGACTCCTCCGTTTAGGCTCAACTCCTAATGAAGCCAAGGGGGGTAGACCCTATTAAGTTACTAATTCAAAATTATTTAGTATGGTGATGTCAAATTGAATGAGTTACTTAGGAGTTTGAAATTTAACCATAAAAAACCATACATGAAAAGATACAAAATGAGCACATGAAAGCACAATGTTGAGACACAATATATATATAGAAAGATAATAACCAGTGGCTTAAAATGGAGTCAAAAGATAATCAATGTACTTGCACGTGCTTGGAGTGAAATTTTTGTGATTGCCACTTGGTACATTTTAAGTTAATGTGAAACATGAGTTGATTAAAATTAGGTGAAGGGGGGGGGGGACTCCAGATATACCAGAGAGTACTTGGAGTATGTCCAAAACTAAACTATCATGGCTACTCACAAGGAATATGTGGGCTGAATGGAGCCTTTGGGGCTATTGTTCATAACACACCCATTAGGGTGTGACAAAGATCAGCACCCCGCGGTCACTTTTCAGGATTTCCCACTTTCTTTGGGTATTTTGCCACCGTAATCATTTGATCTAGGTGTTGGATTTTCACCTAATGGTTTGTCAATTTGGGAGATTGAATCCTAATTATTCTAGTCACTCAAGTTCTTTTGATACAGCTTGACTAATCGAAAGAACCGCAGCCAAGTGCAGAGCATACACACCGGAGTCTTGTCAATTTTAGTAAATTTTGAGATGGGTGTTCTTGTTAAAAAGAAAACCCTCCAGGAACCTCTTTCGATCCAAGTGGATCTCAATCAGGGAATCAAGGAGGGGTTAATTTTATAATAATTGATGAAACAATTGATGAAAAGGAAAACACAGATACACAATTCCAGTTTTCTAATTAGTCCTACCACGCATCTCTTTCCCCTTTCGGGTCAATCGGGAAGTCGTGGGGTAAGTATTAACATTACTTGGAAATATTAAATATGGAATATGGAAATGATAATAAATCAAATTATACTACTCTATAGATTATAACTACACTATATTGAAAAGAGATGAACAAAAAGTAAAAAATTGACACCAACGCAAATCCCCCAAGGGGGTATGGTGAATAGGCTCGAAAGAGCCTATTCGAAAGGACCTCTTCTTGTTATTAGCTGATTTAAAATATCATAAAATTGAAATTGATGCACTTTTTTCCTTGTTATTTGGGATCCAAAGGCTTATAACAAGCTTGTAACAAGTTTGAATTAAAACACAGCAGTGGGGGAAGCTTCCGGGAAGCTCTGGTTCGTACAAGAGTCAGAAATTTGGCAGAGTATCCTTCTCTTTTATGTTAGAAATGATAAAAAATAGTGATATATAAAAATAAAATGTTCCCAAACACACTTTAAAAGTGTTTTGGGTCACCACGCTAATTACCAAAAAATAACTAAGTAAAAAATGTTAAATAGGGGTAATCTAATTTCTGCAAAAAGGAACCAAGGAAAGCAAGCTTTCCTTGGGATATTGGCTTCCTGTTTGGGAAGCCAATGAGATGTGCACTTTTATTGCAGAATTTAAATCCTTGAAGAACAAGAAAGGAAGCTACCTTATGAGCAAGCTTTGGATCTATGCTCTAGCTACTTGCAAAAAAGTAATTTCCTACACCTAGATCTATCTTTATGAACTGATATGCTTTATGAAATTATAGATATAAGTAGAAAAACTCTTATAAAATAGATATAAAAATATATATTCAATTCTTGGAACTAGATATGATCATAAGAGGAAGAGACAGGTAACCGGAAGATTGATTTTGAAAGAAAGGAGGAAGAGAAGGGGAAAGGCCCATTGTTGGATGGATCTGCAATGGAAACTTGTTAGTGGAATACAAAGGGGAAATGTATTCACAAATATTTTGGATGTATAGTGGATTCAAACTAGATCCACAGCTTGTCCAATCCTTGCTACCTGAAAGCTAAACACACAATCCTGCACGAAACCTCATGAGATCTGGATATATATATGAAAAACAGACAAGAATTACATGCAAATAAGCTTATTAAACATGCATAATCTAGATCTTCTAACATATATGCTATGATATATAAGAAAAACAAGTAACCTTATTTGTCAAACTATACTCCTATTGATTTAGCTGAATCGTTCAAGCCAGACAGGGTTCAGATGCAGAAATTGAGAGAAAAGCCAGCAACATCAATAGTCGTAAGACAATGCTTAATCCACACACATGAGAGCATTACACCATTTGGCCTCCAAATATTCTTTATTCCAACAATCAAAAGATTACAACAGTATTACAATAGCAAGCCCTTCAATCCAACTCTAAATAGGTTGGAAGAGGAGGCTTATGCTTGTATATATACAAAAACTAGGAGATCCATCCCAGGGGGGTGCAAATCCCAAGGAGACAAATCAAATCAGCTGATGGAGAGTCAATCAATGTAGATATGAAGCTGAGATGAGCCTACTTGTCAATCAGGGGGCTGATTGAGCTGACACATCAACCCATAAACTGACACATCAGTCCACAGAGCATCCAGGAGAGTCCACACATGTGGAGGAGAGAGAGAGGGTGCAATTTCCCATAAAAACTATTGAAGATCAACTCTAGATCTGATTTGATCACCTCCTTCAATCAAGGATTTGTTAGATCCAGTCAATCTGGTTCAGATCTGACTGATTTCAATCAAATCGGCTGAGAATCCACTGATCTATGATTCTGGATTTGCTCCATCATTCATTAATTTATTAATTAAAATAAGCAATAAATGATTTTTTGGGGCTTTCTGACCTGAGTGATGGAAAATCACTCAAAACTAGGAAATAGTGGGTTGATGGGTTTACATGGTGCTCTTAGCTTGAAAATGAGCACCTACATGACTGAAACTGATTATTTGGCCCACTTTTATTACAAAACCAATTTTTCCAATTAAACTATTAAAAAAATCCTAAGTTTTGGAAAAATTAAATTTTAATAAAAAACACTGAAAAAATAAAAAATTTAAAAAAGTTGAAAAAACCTAGGGGGACTTAGACATGTTCATATGACTCGACCATGATGCCTAACATGTTTATACATTGACACATAGACTCTAATAACCTCAATAGGCCTAAATGCCAATCCGACCACCCCAACTTTGGAGGTATGGAGTGAAAAACTCAGAAATTATCAGTCGTTTATTCAACAACCAATAATAACCAAGGGAAAAAAAACCTGGGCTGATCGGATTGACAAATAAAGTCAAAGAGACTGAGTCTTTTACAGACACTATCATGCTAGAAAATTTATTACAATTCCCCCATGGGGTATGAACATGTGATATAGTACAACAAGCACTTCCCAGAAGTACTTCCAAAGGTCTTCTGAAGTCCGAACAAGTTATCCTTGTCTGCTTCACCAAGCTCACTTGATAAAAAACCACTAAGTACAACTTAGGTGGTGACATTCTGGCTATAAATGTGGGACGTGTGCTCGATCTGGTCTTTAAGGCAAGGAGAGGATACTAGAACACCCGAATCTCTGTTTTATATACCCTGTAAAAACATGTCAACTTGACAAGAAAAACCTCGGTAGCACAAGTTTAATAAAAACCCAAATGAAACATTAAGCTGATTTATTTAAACAAAATAAATGTAACTAACTAAAAGAAGCAAAGTTTTATTATAGCTAAGTATAAAATAGAAATGCAGAAAGTAAATGCTCTCTTTCAAGGAGCTTATTTTCCTACTCTAAGCATGATATAAAAAGGGTTAAGTATAATCAGAAATCCAATGTAACCACCTAAGCATTTTATTAACATAAAAAAGAATTTCCTTATCTTTGGTTACTAGCCAAAGTAAGGATACCTTATTCAGAAATTGCAAACCTGCGTGATGATTCAGAATGGGTGGGATGGATGGGAGATCATAGGCATGAATAATGTCATAAAAATTATTCCCCAACTTGTATGTGCTCATGCATGTTGCTTCTATCCATGACTGGATAGGACTGATATACCAATCAGAATGATGAGGCAGACTGACTACATCATCATACTGATCACCAGGGCTTATCAAATGATAACTTGTTGCACAAGCCCCAAGTAGCTCTAAATCATAAGGAACCTCTATATGTGAAAAAGATGGCTGAGACTGATATTCCACTGACTGCAACACATCTGAATTTTCACAATATTGTTTCTCAATGTCTTCATTACTAATACCCTTGTACGGCTTTGCATGGTATGGCTTTGAATGATCACGTGAAAATTCTGAATGCTCCTCTTCCGTACTAAGGTTTTCCCAGGCATCCAAATCTGTGCTCCCCTCTATGGACATATCATGGATTGGACTTCCACAAATTTTTGAATAGACACTCCCATTGTTGGACATATCATGGATGGGATTCTCCATAAGATTTTCACAAGTTGGATTATCTATGAAATTCCAATAGTCATCACTCCCATCCATGTCATATGTGGGGGACTCTTCATCCATGGCATCATGCTCCTACCTATCCATGTCTTCCTTGTATTCATAACAATCTTCTTCAGATAAAATGCTACAAGGCAATAAACTTTCCAAACCTTCATCAACATGTGGAGAACAAGGTCTAGTGTCACCACACACCATACTGATCTTATCATAAGTTTCTTTATAGGCTTTCGTTATTATATCATGAAAAGGATCTTCAAACAAGGAAACCTTTTGGACATATTCAATGGGATCACTTGGTATGTGTTGCTCAGTGTATTTCTCCAGAGAGATTTTCAGAAAGATATCAACATTGCAACACACTTGAGAATACACCAAATATTCAATGTCTTTAGCTATGGTGACATGATGAGAGTCTTCAACAATGTGTTCCATCATGGGCTCCTCCTGAAGCTCTACAATAGGATCATCTTTGATTTTCCCTTCCTCAGAATCTTGTTGTGTATTGGGAGATACCTCATATTCTTTAGTAAGCTTCTTACTTACTTCCTTTCTCAAATAACTATGAGGAAAATCTTGATGGGAGTATCATGAACCTCCTCTTCACTTAAATGTTCAAGAAGTGATTCCAAGTCTTCAATACTTTGTATCATGGCAAAAGGTCCATCATATGTTTCTGTGTGATACTCTATCCTAGATAGGTAGAAGGTACAGATCTTTTCAAGGAACTTTTTTAAACCATTCATACTACCCCTACCATCATGCCACTGCTCTAAAAATATCCAAAGGAAGCTTGGAAAAGAATTTATACATTTATTAGGAAGGTCCTGATAGAACCAACAACAGGCCTCACCCCAAAAAGTACTAGCAAACATTTCTATCATATTGTCTTCATGAAGAATATTGGAGTCAGCAATCAATTGAAGGAAAGATTTGACATGCCAGATGGCTGAATCACCATAATTTCCATGAAATGTCAGAAGCCAATTATATGCATCCCCCAAAACATTACAACTGTTAGGAAAACCTGGGATGTTTGAGAAATTGATAGGCTGAAACATTACGGTTAACTGGGCACCATATTTCTCCTTTAATTCATCCATATCAAAAATTAATAGTATGCATTTGATATAACGATTAAACCTTGTACTGAAAAGGTGGAGCTATCAAGTGATGAGCTTTAAAGGTTTTAACATGTCGCATGGGCTCATATACACACAACAAAGCTTCACAAGTTTATGAGATAACAGGGTTTTATCCCTTCAATGGAGTCGCCATGTGAAACAGAAAAATAAGCATTTATAAATCTTTTCACAAAAATTATTTTTTGCTTTTCTTTGTAAAAATAAAAACTGGAAAAAAGTTAGTGGAGTCACTGGATGAAAAATTAAAGATCTACTCTAAGCATCCATCAAACAAAGAAAAAACAAAAAGGAAGAAAACAAAAGTCGTACTCGGGAATAAAAATATTTATCCCCGGCAACGGCGCCAAAAAGGTGTTGTCGCCTTTAACACACCTGGGTCACGTGGCAGAAATATTCAAGCCACTCGGTGTGTCCTTGGGGGCAAGTCTTGAGTCAAGGATGTCACCTTGTTCTTGACTCCTCTGTTTAGGCTCAACTCCTAACGAATCCAAGGGGGGTAGACCCTATTAAGTTACTAAAGCAAAATTATTTAGTACGGTGATGTTAAATTGAATGAGTTACTTAGGAGTTTGAAATTTAACCATAAACAACCATAGATGACAAGATACAAAATGAGCACATGAAAGCACAATGATGAGACACAATATATATATAGCAAAAAAATAATCAGTGCCTTAAAATAGAGTCAAAAGATAATCAATGTACTTGCATGTGCTTGGAGTGAAATTTTTACGATTACCTCTTGGTACGTTTTAAGTTAATGTGAAACATGAGTTGATTAAAATTAGGCAAAGGGGGGGGCAGGGGACTCCAGATATACCCGAGAGTACTTGGAGTATGTCCAAAACTAAACCGTCATGACTACCTGCAAGGAATATGTGGGATGAATGGAGTCTCTGGGGCTATTGTTCATAACACACCCGTTAGGGTGTGATAGAGATCGGCACCCCAAGGTCACTTTTCAGGAGATCCTGCTTCCTTTGGGTATTTTTCCACCATAATGGTTTGATCTAGGTGTTTGATTTTCACCTGATGGTTTGTCAATTTGGGAGATTGAATCCTAATTATTCTAGTCACTCAAGTGCTTTTGATATAGTTTGACTGATCAGATGAACCGCAGCCAAGTGCAGAGCATACACACCGGAGTCTTGTCAATTTTAGTAAATTTTGAGATGGGTGTTCTTGTTAAAAAGAAAACCCTCCAGGAACCTCTTTCGATCCAAGTGGATATCAATCAGGGAATCAAGGAGAGGTTAATTTTATAATAGCTTATGAAACAATTGATGAAAAGGAAAACACAGATGCACAATTCCAGTTTTCTAATTAGTCCTACCACGCATCTCTTTCCCCTTTCGAGTCAATCGGGAAGTAGTGGGTTAAGTATTAAGATTACTTTGAAATATTAAATATGGAATATGGAAATGATAATAAATCAAATTATACTACCCTGCATATTAGAACTATGCTATATTGAAAAGAGATGAACAAAAAGTAAAAAAATGACACCAACGCAAATCCCCCCAGGGGGGATGGTGAATAGGCTCGAAAGATCCTATTCGAAAGGAACTCTTATTTTTATTAGCAGTGATTTAAAATATCAGCAAATCAAAATTGATGCACTATGGTCCTTGTTATCTGGGATCCAAAGGCTTATAACAAGCTTGTAACAAGCTTGAATTAAAACACAGCGGTGGGCGAAGCTTCCAGGAAGCTCTGGTTTGTCCAAGAGTCAGAAATTTGGCAGAGTCTCCTTCTCTATTATGTTATACCTGATAAAAAACAGCGATAAATTAAAATCAAATGTGCCCAAACACACTTTAAAAGTGTTTTGGGTCACCACGTTAATTACCAAAAAAAACTAAGTAAAAAATGTTAAACAGGGGTAATCTAATTTCTGCAAAAAGGAATTAAGGAAAGCAAGATTTCCTTGGGATCTTGGCTTGCTGTTTGGGCGGCCAATGAGATGTGCACTTTTATTCTAGAATTTAAATCTTTGAAGAAGAAAAAAGGAAGCTACCTTATGAGAAAGCTTTGGATCTATGCTTTAGCTACTTGCAAAAAAGGAATTTCCTACACCTAGATCTATCTTTATGAACTGGTATTCTTTATGAAATTATGTATCTAAGTAGAAAAATTCTTATAAAATAGATCTAAAAATATAGATTCAATTCTTGGAACTAGATTTGATCATAAGAGGAAGAGACAGGTAACCAAAAGATTGATTTTGAAAGAAAGGAGGAAGAGAAGGGGAAAGGCCCGTTGTTGGATGGATCTGCAATGGAAACTTATTAGTGGAATACAGTGGGGAAATGTATTCACAAATATTTTGTATGTACGATGGAGTCAAGCTAGATCCACAGCTCGTCCAATCCTTTCTACCTGAAAACTAAACACACAATCCTGCACAAAACCTCATGAGATCTGGATATATATATATGAAAAACAGACAAGAATTACATGCAAATAAACTTATTAAACATGTATAATCTATATCTTCTAACATATATGCTATGATATATAAGAAAAACAAGTAACCTTACTTTCCCAACTATACTCCTATTGATTCAGTTGAATCGTTCAAGCCAGACAGGGTTTAGATGCAGAAATTGAGAGAAAATACGGCAACATCAATAGCCGTAAGACAATGCTTAATCCACACACATGAGAGAATTACACCATTTGGCCTCCAAAGATTCTTTATTACAACAATCAAAAGATTACAAAAATATTACAATAGAAATCCCTTCAATCCAACTCTAAATAGCTTGGAAGAGGAGGCTTGACTTGGATATATACAAAAACTAGGAGATCCAGGCCAAGCGGGGGTGCAAATCCCAAGGAGACAGATCAAATCAGCTGATGGAGAGTCAATCAATGTAGATCTAAAGCTGAACTGAGCCTACTTGTCAACCGGGGGGCTGATTGAGCTGACACATCAACCCATAAACCGACACATCAGTCCACAGAGCATCCAGGAGAGTCCACACGTGTGGAGGAGAGAGAGAGGGTGCAATTCCCCATAAAAGCTATTGAAGATCAACTTTGGATCTGATTTGATCACCTCCTTTAGTCAAGGATTTGTTAGATCCAGTCAATCTGGTTCAGATCTGACTGATTTCAATCAAATCGGCTGAGAATCCACTGATCTATGATCCTGGATTTGCTCCATTATTCATCAATTTATTAATTAAAATAATCAATAAATGATTTTTTGGGGCTTTCTGACCTGAGTGATGGAAAATCACTCAAAAATAGGAAATAGTGGGTCGATGGGTTTACATGGTGCTCTTAGCTTGAAAATGAGCACCTACATGACTGAAACTGATTATTTGGCCCACTTTTATTACAAAACCAATTTTTCCAATTAAACTATTAAAAAAAAGCCTAAGTTTTGGAAAAATTAAATTTTAATAAAAAACACTGAAAAAATAAAAAATTTAAAAAAGTTGAAAAAACCTAAAGGGACTTAGACATGTTCATATGACTCGATCATGATGCCTAGCATGTTTATACATTGACACATAGACTCTCATAACCACAGTAGGCCTAAATGCCAATCCGACCACCCCAACTTTGGAGGTATGGAGTGAAAAACGCAGAAACTACCATTCGTTTATTCAACAACCAATAATAACCAAGGGAAAAAACACCCTGGGCTGATCGGATTGACAAATAAAGTCTAAGAGACTGAGTCTTTTACAGACACTATCATTCTAGAACATTTATTACAATTCCCCCATGGGGTATGAACATGTGATATAGTACAACAAACACTTCCCAGAAGTACTTCCAAAGGTCTTTTGAAGTCCAAACAAGTTATCCTTGTCCGGTTCACTAGGCTCACTTGATAAAAAACCACTAAGTACAACTTAGGTGGTAACAGGGATGGTTAGGGCCCAAGTAAAAGCAATGAAGATTAGAGATTAGTTACTAGGTGTCTCATGATGATTTTATGGGTGCAAGTGTTTGAATCACCAAACCACCCTCCCAAATTGTCAACCGAGGTTACCTTCCAAGTCTACCCTAGGAGCAATGGAAATATCCTTCCACTTCCAACCGTGTAAGAAACTAAGGTATGGATACTAAGGCTACTAAACTTACAACAATATTCTGGTGGAACAATCATAGGTATGATTGGTGTGCATGGGTAGGGTAGCTAATCTGAAATTCTAATAGCATCAGCACCTCATTAAGACCAAAAAGTGGTACTGAAATTACCCATGTATGCACAAGAACTTTGTTTTATTCTTGAACAAGGTATTGGAGGGTTACCACTGCGACCAAGCTCTAACACGACTTCATGCTTGACTCCTATATTAGAGGATATTTTCAGTTGATCCCTTGTAAACTTGGGCTTACCTAATGATTGGCCACTAAGTATGAGTTCAAAATTCTCTTGGATAGTTAAAAAGTTCCCTAATCCAAGAACCTAGCTTAATCTAGTTGATGTAGAACCTAAAAAGAAAAATGTTGCTAATAAATTTTAAATTATGTGTTCTATTTTAAGGCTTATATTACTCAAGGTGGTGAGAGTGAAACTCATTATGTTTTGACTCAACATTCAAAGCAAATATTATGTAAAAATTTTCAAAAACCAATGCTATTAATAATGATTTTTCCTTTTTCTTTTTTGAAACAAACGAAATTTGTAAACAAATTTGAAAACACAAGAGTTTATATATATATATATATTTATTTATTTTTAAATAATGGAAAAACAAGAATTCAATGAGCCTAGACTAGAGCTAACTATGCAGCTACCAATTCTTTTCAAAAAATCAAATTTCGATGCAACTAAATGCAACTAAGTAAGCTAGACTAACTTTAATATGTATAAATGCAAGAAAGAAATGTGCATATATTTAAAATGACAAACTTTAACAAGTACTGCAAAGATGATCTAAATCCTACTTGGAATGAACTACCAACTTTGAAAGACAAGTAGATAAAAAACATGGTAAAAGTGACACATTCAAACCACTACTAAAGTAATCATATGCAGACAAGCGTACTGATAGAAGACAACAACTCATAGAGACACTTGCACTTGAACCAATAATTCCAAGAAGGAAAGACCTAAACAACTTGCACAAAAAAATACAAACCTAACCCACTCAAATAGAAACTTGTTCAACAAGTAGAAGTGAACTGCACTCAGTAAAAAAAAAACATAAGCCAAGGAATCAACCCTATTGGTGTAAAAGAAGCCAAAATTCTCAATATGGGGAAAAACCCTAGCAACTGGACAACTTCTATAGGAAATCACGACTGTCATAACAACAACCCATGAATGAACTATGACTGTCAATACAACAACCTGTGAATGAAACATGTAATCTGTGACTATATACACAGAAACCCGTGAATGGAACTAAAATTTTTCAAAATAGAAATTAATAAACCATGTATTTTTGCACAAAACAAGACTATCTGAAAGCAAAATATAAGCAGATCACTATAGAAATAGAAAGAGTGAAAACTAGACTGGAAATTCTATTGGGAAGGACCCACAACAAGCTATGTTCCCCAATGGAGTCACCAGTTCTATTGTTCATGGATTCTAGCTTATGACTTAGTATGTTTGGGGTCACAAAAATACTAAGTTTTTACTTGTAGACAGACAACAAAACATAATCATTTATAAGGAAAATAGGATATAAAGAACATGTACCTTATTATCGAAGGTTGATCCAAGATTTTTCCTTTTCTCTAAATTCTCCTCAAGATTTAGGTATTCAGTACCTGCAAAAGAGATTAATATATTTCCACAAAGATCTTAGTTGTTATATAAGGAAAAATGAAAGATTATGATTTAATATAAATATAATCATCAATATATTCCATATTTCATAACAATAAGAACATGTGTGCACAAAGTATGGAAGAAAATCACTCTTTATTCATAAGTAGCAGGGAACATTACAACCCTGTCTGAGACAAACCTCTATGATTACCATGAACTGAGCTCTCTTGCTCCTTTCTCCAATGTATTCCTCTAGCATAACCTTTCTCTTCTAACTTTATTCACCTATCCTCTACCTCTCCCCACTATTTATACTTGTTGATGAGGAGGATTTATGAGGCCTAGGATGGTTAGGGAGGTTCGGGAAGTTATGATTTCAAGCCCAACTGTCCCTGACTAGTCATGTTTTTATTTTTTAACTTTTGTCTTAAGGTAACCGCCGGTGCATAGGAATCTCGCAAATGAATTAGGAATCCTATGAAGGAAACCCATGAATGCAACATTTGATAATCCATTCACATGTTGCATATGGTGGTAGCCACGAATGATTTGTGACTTGCAATGAGAGAATTCATGAATGAAAGACAAAATCCTTTAAAATCATGGGCAAGGATGAAGGAAATAATGTGAATTAAGGATTCTCTTCATCTATAGCTTTCAGGATACTTCAATCCATAATTTCCTTTTGTGTACTGACATGCTTAGTGTCAGTACTTGGGAGGACAAGTGTCATTTCACAGTATAACAAACCCCTAGAACTAAGGGAGGATGCTCAAAAAGGGCACCAAATGAAAAATAACGATCTAACTAGGTACCCATGATAAGGAAATATCTACCATTTACATATTGCCACTTCTACTATAAGTATGAAGGTTCCATGAAATCATGAAGTGGGTTCGTTCTGATCGTTAAGGTGACATAGTCATAGGATAATGCAGGATGCATGCATAAAAAATGATCCTATCCTATATGCTAGTTTAGTAATATACCTTCCATAGGAATGTATGAGTCAAAGTATCAGTGAGAGTGTACAAATAATGGAGCATACATGATCCAGGTCATGCCCAGGTGCACGCTGGGGACAACAATCGACTGAATGAGTCAAGCAATATTATGAAAGAAGCATAGAAAAAGAACAAGTAAAGTAGTAAACACACTATATCAACATACATTAGAGGAATTTTGGGGTCTAAAATGGGCCTCCTAAGTAAAATAATAAAATAATAGTTAAAATAATAAAACAATATTGATTAATTTTGTAGGAAGAAAGAAAAAAACTACTTTTTGTGTTCGTATTTTTGACATATCTCCCTGTGTTTTTACTCAAATTTCGATTGGGAGAGCTCATTGGATGTGAAATTTGATTCCGCATCCAACGAGTACCCACACTGCATACTTTCGATGGACCCCGCTACCCCAAAAACAAGAAATACCTGAAAAAATGTGATGATGACATCATCATCACGCTTTTTCAGGTATTTCTTGTTTTTGGGGTAGCGTGGTTTGTCAAAAGTATGCAGTGTGGGTACTCGTTGGATGTGTAATCAAATTCCACATCCAACGAGCTCTCCCGATCGAAATTTGAGTAAAAAAACAGGGAGATATGTCGAAAATACGAACAAAAAAGTAGTTTTTTTTTAATGACAAATATGTCAATTCAACCATTATGGTTGACTTATTTTATTGAAATTCTATTGGTTCTTGAATTCCAACTCACAAAATCTTATTTTGGCATGTTTTCTTATAAGGCCCATTTTAGACCCCAAATTTCCTCTAATGAAGTATGTGCATCGACAATATACAAGAATTCGAACCAATTTCTATTATTACTTCTTCTCCATGAAGGTTGGTTGATTGTTACAATAATGTACATGTTTATATAGAATGTTGAGATGCTTGGGTGACTACCCGTTGCATTCAGTTACAAAAAAAGTTATAACAATTTGAAATTTCAACCATCATAGATGAATGGAAGATAAGAAATTCTATCGATGTTCAGTAAGTGCCAACAAGGCATGTCAATATGCTCTATGTCGAACACGAAACCTGTCGAGGTTTTTCGAGATTAGTTGTGTCAAGGTCCGGACTTGTCGAAGCTGATGTTGAACTTGTCGAAGTATTCAAAGTAGTCTAAGTAGTTGAAGCAATCAAAGTGCTACAATTTTTTGAAGTTTGACAACATGCCAACTTTTGTTTGGATCATTCATCATTCCTTAAGAAACAATAGTCTCCATTGTGTATTCATTCAAGTGAGGAAATTTTTTTTCTACTTCAGTAGAAAAGTACTATTTTCCTTGTGCAGGGAGCTATCCATCTTGAAACAAGGGAATGGATTTTGTCCTTGTATGGCATATGCATCGTCCCATATTGGTTTTGCAAAGAAGAGGTTCTTGAACATATGGATGGATGTCTTTAGGTTCTGTTGTCTGCAAGTTGTTGTGTTCCAACAATGGTGCATGGTATGGTCGAAGTAGATCTACATTAAAGACTGGATGCAGGCCAAGGCATGTAGGAATGTCGAGTTGAAAATCATTTTCTCCAATATATTTAAGGATACTGTATGGACCATATCGCAAAGGTTTCATCTTTTTGTATGGGTCAGTGAAGCGCTCCTTCTTTAGATGTAACCATACCTGATCCCCAATTTGGAATGAATGAGGAATACGATGCTTGTTGTGTCAGGCCTTAAATTTTGCATTAGATCGTTGCAACATTTCCTGTACCGGCTTCTAGATGTTGTAGACTTGATCTCTAAACTTCAATTCTTTCTTAACTTCTCGTCCTTCGAAGCCAGTGTCAAGGAATTGATTAAGTCGATAGGCATTGAGAGTTGAAATCCATAATAGATGTCAAATGGAATATTTCCCATAGAACTGTGTTGAGAATAATTATAGTTGTGCTATATGTATGGAAGGTTGTCATCCCATGTTCGACAATGCTTATGGTTGTACATGCGAAGTATTTGTACTACCGAGAGATTTACAACTTATGTTTGTTCGTATGTCCACGAATGGAAGGTTGTTGACAAACAAAGTCTCATTTTGAGATGTTAACAAAGAGTTTTCCAAAAGGTGCTAAAAAATATAGCATATCTATCGGAAATAATGGTCATTATGAGGCCATAATGTTTACAAACATGTTCAAAGAAGAGATGCAAAGTATGTTGTGCTGTCGTAGTCTTCTTGTATGGTATAAGTATAGCCATCTAGGAAACTCTGTCGAATACTACTAATATCGCGTCATGCTGATTTTTGGTAGTAGGATATCCCATCAAGTAGTCCATAGAAATAGATTCCCATGGTCGACTACGAACTAGTAGTGGTGTGTATAGACCTTGTCGCTGATTCGACAGTTTAGCAATGGCGCAAACTATGCAAGATCGAAAATACTTGTTGACGTCATAATTAAGTGAAGTCTAGTAAAAATAATTTTGGATGATTACAAGTGTTTTGCTACTCCAAAATGTACTACATTCTTGCTGTAGTGCTCATCCCAAATGATATTTTTTCAGTGCTCATTGGTCGGTACACAAATATGTCCAAGATTGTATAGCAAGGTGTCCTTCAAGAAGTAGTCAGTAGTAGACAACATGTCACCATGAAGCTGTCGATAAATTGCAGATAAGTCACAGTCTACCTGATACAATTGTTTCCAAGTAGTGGTGTCGTAATCCTACATACTCATCACTATACAAAATAGAGTACTGGGTGGTTGGATGAGACAATCGGCTGCAGCATTGGCTTTTCCTTTCTGATATTTAATTACCAACAAAAATTGTTGCAGGTAATTAATCCACTTGATTTATCGAGTTGTCTATAATTTCGACTAATATAGAGTGAACTATAAAGGTTTATGGTCAGTGAGGATGACCGTTTCCTTTCCAAGAATGTAGCGTCTCCATTGCTTAAGAGATTACACAATGGCATACAGTCATTTTTCATACATCAAATACCTTCTAATAGTGTCGTTGAAAGTCTCGGAATGAAACATGACTAGGTGACCTGACTGAGTGATCACTACACCAAGGGCATAGTCCAATACATATATCTCAATATCAAAGGGCTGATACAAATCAGGTAACACAAGTATCGATGCAGTACAAATATTGTTTTTGAGTTGTTCAAAAACTTGTTGTTGTGTTGGTGTCCATTTAAAAATAGTTTTCCCATTTCCTTTAGTCAACTGATTCAAAGTCCATGCGATGTGGTTGAATCCAAGTATGAATCATCGATAGAAATTTGACAAACCAAGAAAACTTCTTAGTTCATGAATGTTTTGAGGAATGGTCCAATATTTTAGGATCTATACATTTTCTGGATTGACATGAATGCCTCCAGAGTCAATTACATACCTCAAATATTTGATGTTGGTCATCGCAAATGAGCATTTGTCCATGTTTAGATATAGTCGATGTGGATGGAGAGTGTCAAAGTTATCTGACATGTTCTTCCCATGATCGACTCAAAATCAGGATAGGGTTGAGATAGACAATGACACACTTGTTGATGAAAGGTCATAGAAGGTTGTCCATATATATCATGAAGGTTGCAAGAACATTGGTTAAGTTGAAAGGCATGACTAACCATTTAAACAATCCTTCCTTGGTCTTGAAATTCATTTTCCATACATCGGTGGAATCAATCAAAATTTGATTATATCCCTACTTAAGGTCAAGATTCATAAAGAATTTAGCACCTTTCAGACAGTTGATGAGTTCATTTATTCTTGGAAGAGGGTATTTGTTCTTTACTAAAATTTTGTTGAGAGCCCAGTAGTCGATACACATGCACCAAGTCCCATATTTATTTGGAACTAGGATGAATTGTTAGATTTTTATCATTTAAACTAGAATTAACTTAGGATCTTAATTGAGAGAATAACAAGCACAACAATAAAACACATAAGACAATGAACACAAATATTTTCCTTGGGGAAACCATAAAGGAGAAAACCCCGCAAGTTCCTCAGAGATAGAATCAACACCAATAGTAAAGCCCCAAAAATAGTAAGATGATATATCGACAACAATAGCCTCTTTCTCTCTAGCCCCAACAACTTCTTCTTCCTTATCTATGTGCTACAACTGAGTGTAAGTGAGTGTGTGATAAGTAGAGAGGCTCACTCTCTATTTATACTAATTCCTGACTTGACAATGACTCACTAGGGCCGATTTCTCTAGGAGAGTCTAATAACCCTAGTGCCCTGGAACTACAAGGACTTTAACCCTTGAACAATATGAGCGTTACCCAAAATGAGTAGACATGACTTTTTTACATTATAGAACCTCCCGATAGGAGCATCGGGGCATGAGATGACTCAAAAACATCATAGACACTTCCCGGAATAAACATCAGGATACAAGACATAAGATATACAAGTGAATACATTCCAAAGTTACAAATACATCAACACTCCCTCTTAACTAGGAAGATATTCTTTCGACACAATTTTCAGCACTGGTATTCTTCTCTGTATCGACTGGATCATCTCGCCATATTCATATTCAAGTTGTCTTCATCTTCAAGTCTTCTTCATATTCAATTCATCATCGTCCTCAAGTATTCTTCATCTTCAAGTGATCTTCATCTTCAAGCCATCTTCTTCTTCAAGTCTTCTTCATCACAGGATCTGGATCATCACGACTGCTGGATCATCACTGTTGGATCATCATCACTGTATCATCATCAAATCTGGATCATCATCAATTATGGATCATCATCACATCTGGATCATCACTTGATCTTGGATCATCATCAAGTATGGATCATCATCATCAGTGCTATCTCATAATAGTGCTATCTCTCGATTCTTCTCATCATAGGAAGTTCTACAAAGCCAGCCCCTTTTCATGCTGGTTGTAGGCCTACCCTTCATGTAGGTCTTTAGCACTTGTATCTGACCCTAAGTTAGAATGGCCCACCCAGCTCTTACATCTGACCTCATCTTATCAGAAAGGCATGCCCAACACTCACATCTGACCTCATCTTGACAAAAAGGCCCAACACTCACATCTGACCATGTGTAAACACATCGCACCAGAATGGCTCAGCACTTATATTTGACCATGTTCAAAAACACCACATCGAAAGGGCTTTGCACTTACATCCTACCATGTTCAAAAACACCGCATTGGAAGGGCTCTGCACTTACATCCGACCATGTTCAAAAACACCGCATCGAAAGGGTTCTGCACTTACATTCGACCATGTGCAAACACAATGCATCGAAAGGGCTCTACACTTGCATTCAACTATGTGCATACACACCGCATTGAAAGGGCTCTCAGTCCCATATTGAGGATTCCTGGTAACTTACCAGGTGCCTCCATTCTCCTAGAGAATGGCATCCGCCCTTATATCTGATCAAGTGGGAACACATCCCTCAATCACATCAAAATGACCATGTGCTCATATCTAATCATGCAAGACTAAATCCCACAGTCATATCAGAAAGGCCCTCAGTCCTAGACTGAGTATTCCTGGTAATAGACCAGGTGCCTCCATTCCAAGAATGGAATTCAACACTTATATCTGATCATGTAGGAACCAATCCTACAGTCACATTAGAATGGCTCAGCACTCACATCTGACATGGAAGGAACCAAATCCTCTCACCATGATAGAATGGCTCATCCCTTACATCTAACCATGGAAGGAACCTAATCCTCTCACCATGTCAGAATGGATCTAGGTCTCATCATTTCCATTTAGAGGGAACCTTGATCTGGATAAAACCAAGCTTCTCCTTGAAGTACTCAAACTTCACTCTATCCAATGGCTTCATCAACACATCAGCTATATGTTCATCCATCACAACATACTAGAGCTTCACTGCTCCTCTCTACACCATATCCCTGATATAGTGATACTTGATCTCGATATGCTTTGACTTGTCATGGAACACCAGGTTCTCTGAAAACTTCACACAAATCTGTTTGTCACAATATATACAAGTAGCATCCAACTAGAGATCAAATAAATCAGATAGTAGCTTTCTCAACCACACTGCCTCACAACTAGCTGAACAAGCTGTGACATATTTTGCTTCAGCTGTACTTAGTGCCACACAGGACTGCTTCCTGCCAAACCAAGATATCACACCTAATCCCATACTGAAGTAGCATCCTGAAGTGCTCTTCCAATCGATGGCATTACCTACCCAATCTGAATCAAAATAACCCTCCAGGTTAATCTTCTGATTTGCCTCGTACTTGAACCCATAATCAACTATACCCTTCAGGTATCTCAGAATATGCTTTGCATCAATCAAGTGAACATGTCTTGGATCTGTTAGGAACTGGCTCAAGGTGTTCACAACAAATAAAATATCTGGTCTCATGTTCATCAAGTACATCAAGGACCCAATCATCTGAGGATACATCGTAGCATCAACCACTTCTAATGAAGCATCACTTAATAGCTTTAGGTTCAATTCCATCGGTGTGGTTATGGCCTTACAGTCTATCATCCTAAATCTCTTCATAATCTCTACTACATACTTCCCTTGTCCAAGGAAGATTCCATCCATATTTTGCCACACCTTGATGCCTAAGTCTTTCATTTCAAATTCGGCATCAAGTTTCCTCTTTGTATCAGCAATCAACCCATCCATACCTGTTACAAACAGATCATCCACATACACTAGGAGTATCACTGGGTTGCTATCTTCAACCTTGTAGTAAAGGTTGGAATCTTCTTTACTCTTGGTAAAGCCCAAACTAGATAGAAAGCCATCAATTCTACCGTACCATGTCCTAGGTGCCTATTTAAAACTGTACAGGGCTTTCTTCAATATACACACATGAGTCTCCCTGTCATGTGTCTCAAAACCAAGTGGCTACTCCACATACACTTTCTCTTATACTACACCATTCAAGAAAGCAGTCTTGACATCCATCTAGTGTATCTTCCATTTCATCACTACAGCCAGAGAAAGTACTAATCTGATGGAAGTGTATCTGGCTATAGGTGCAAAAGTTTCTTCATAATCTATTCCTTGTTTCTAGGAGAAGCCATGAGAAATGAATCTTGCTTTGTATTTATCTATGCTACCATCTGCAGCATGCTTGATCTTGTAGATCCATTTGGAAGTTACAATGAACTTCCCTTCTGGTATTGGGACAACATCACAAACATCATTCTTCATGTTCGATTGATACTCTTCAATCATAGCCTCCTTCCATTCTTTCCTTTCTGTCGCTTTTTCATAGTTGGAAGGTTCTTTATCAATAATGTCACATAGCAAGGCTACATAACTGGAGCAGAACCTAGTTCTCTTTCTTCCTCTGTCTATTTCTTCTGAAGCTCCATATCTTTCTACACCTTGGATAATTTCACATACCCAAGCAGGTTTCCTCTTGTGAGGATTCTTCTCCTGAGGTGGATCCACAGGTTCTTGAGGTTCTTTTAATCCTCGATATTCTTTTTGAATTTATTCTTTCATGGTTGTATCATGAATTCTAGGTGCTTCTGTTTCTTCAGGTTCTTCAGTCGGTCTCTTCCTGGATTTGATGTAGGCTGAATCTTCGTCAAATGTTACATTTATGCTGATGTTGATCTTCTTGAACCTTGGGAAGTATATTCTTTAACCCTTCGATCTTTCATATTATCCCACAAATATACCGTTCTTTCCTGAAGGATCTAACTTCATCCTCTTTTCTTTCTAAATGTGTATGTATATAGGACAGCCGAATATTCTGAGATGGCTGACTTCTGGTTTCTTTCTAGAGAAGACTTCTTTAGGTGACTTGTTCTTGAGTACTCTGTGTGGAGTACGGTTCTGTACATAGACCGTTGTTCTGGAAGCTTCTGCCCATAGATGCATGGGAAGATCTTGATCATGAAGCATGGCCCTTGCTGCTTCCATGATCATTCTATTATTTCTTTCTACAATCCCATTCTGTTGTGGATTATATGGAGTGGATAACTCGCTCTTAATCCTTGAGTATTTGCATAGCTCTTTGAATTCATTTGATGTGAATTCTCTACCATTATCTGATCGACGGGTATTGATCTTCTTTTCTATGTGATTCTCGATCAAGGCTTTGAATTGCTTGAACTTGTTGAATAATTCATCTTTTTTCTTCATAAAGTATATCCATGCCTTTCTAGAAAAAATTTCAATACAAGAAACATAGTATACATACCCGCTTAGTGAACTGGATGACATAGGACCACATATATCATAGTGGATGATTTCCAAGATTCCTTTTGCCTTGCTCTCACTACTTGGAAATGTCTTCTTTGTGTTATTTCCTTTGGCACATCCTTTTCATACACCTTCATGTTTTTTCTGCATTTCTGGGAGACCTTGAACAACTTTGCTTGCAAGTGTTAGTGCTCTGTAATGCACATGTGCAAACCTTCTATGCCAAAGCTCATTTGGTTCTACCGATTCATGAACCAAATCTTGTTTTGTTTATCCCTTCAATTTGTATAGTCCTCCTTGTTCCCCAATCACTACTACATCATCAAAAGTCTTTCCCTTTGGCCACATGAGGACTTGGCCATCTACAAATGCAACCCTCATTCCTTTTGCATCCAATGCAGATATGGAGAGGAGGTTCTTCTTTAGTCCAAGTACAAACAATACATCTTTCATATTGATAGACTTTCCAGAGTCTAGCTTGTATGAGGATTCACCACTACCTTTTATTGGATACTGGTAGTCATCTCTGAGTTTCACCTTGTGAGCTGATTCATGTTCAGATAATTTCATAAAGGAATCCTTGAATCCTGTCATATGTTTGGAAGCACTAATGTCTATAAGCCAATCATTGCTGCCATGTGTGATAGTTCCCGTGAGAGCAGAAATTAGAACATATTCTTCATCACTGTCTTGTATGTTTCTCTTTGTGGAAGGTTCATCATCCTCTCTGTGGTGGCTAGATCTGGTTTTCTTGGATTGTACTATGAGAGCTTGATCTTCACTTCCCATCTTTTCTTCTCAAGCTTCCATCTGAGATTCTTCTTGAGAGAATTCTTCCCATAGTCTACTAAACATGACTAACTCATTTATGGCACAAATCCCTTGAATGAAAGAGTCCCATGTCCTAGGTAGACCATTAAAGGTGGTCATTACAATATCTGCATTCTCCACTTCTTCATATACTGCTTCAAGTTGTTCTTTGATCTGGGAGACCCTTGTGAAGTATGACTGTATGGTCTCTGCATTTTGGATCTTCACATTCTTCAATTGGTTCCTCAAGGTCATCTTCTGGTTTATGTTCTTTCCTTCAAACAGTTTGGTTAGGGAACCAAACATAGATTTAGGTGTCTTTAGGGAGGACACCTTTGGTATGAGGTGATCATTGATTGAATCAGCAATAATCCTCTTATCCATAACCAACTTCTTGTTGTGTAAGGCCTTAGCCTCATCTCCCTCTGGAACTAGAATCTCCTCATTGATGTAGGAGTCCAACTCATTTTCTTCTAGGACCAGGGAGATCCGATAATTCCAGGGTCAAAAGTTATCGCCCCCCTCAAGCTTTTCATCAAGATTTCTATGATGAGACATTTTAACTGAGAACCTCAAATGGAAATACAAAATATTTAGATCTTACCAGGTTAAGATGTCAGATCTGGATTTGGAGTTGAGTTTTTGCAGTGCTGGTCCAGGAGCAGATTAGGGTTTGAATTTCCTAGAGTTCTGTCCAACCAAAAGCTTTGATCTTGATCTCTAAACTTTGATTTTGAGGAGGAGATCAATCCAGTCCTGGGATCACTCAAAAATTCCACTTCTATGGAAAGCCCTAATTTTTAGCAGCAATGTCAGGTCAAAAACTGAAAATGCTCAGAATCAGATTCTGCTTCGACAGAAAGATGCGGCCTGGGGAGGAGAGTCAACCCAATCTTATTTTGCTGAAAATCTGTGTAGAGAGATTCAAAAAGTAGGAATCCCTAGTTTCTGCAACTGCATAGTGTCTTCTTCTTAGGTTAGCTATGATACCATGTTATATTTTTATCATTTAAGCTAGCATTAACTTAGGATTTTAACTGAGAGAATAACAAGCACAACAATCAAACACATAAGACAATGAACACAAATATTTCCTTGGGAAAAAATAAAGGAGAAAACCATGCAACTTCCTCAGAGATAGAATCAACACCAATAACAAAGCCGCAAAAACAGTAAGATGATATCCTGACAGCAGTAGCCTCTTTTTATCTAGCCCCAACAACTTCTTCTTCCTCAGTTATGCGCTACAACTGAGTGTAAGTGAGTGTGTGATAAATAGAGAGGCTCACTCTCTATTTATACTAATTCCTAACTTGATAATGACTCACTAGGGTCAACTTCTATAGGATATTCTAATAACCATAGTGCCCCGGAACTGCGGGGACTTTAACCCTTGAACAATAGGAGGGTTACCCACAATGACTAGACATGACTTGTTTACATTATAGAACCTCCTGATAGGAGCATCGGGGTATGACATGACTCAAATACATTATAGACACTTCCTGGAATAAACATCCGGGGTACAAGACATAAGATATACAAGTGAATAAATTCCAAAGTTACAAATACATCAACATGAATGGACTTCCACAAGGAGATGAGATAGGGAGAATATGACCCTTATTGATCAAATCCTGGATTTTCTTGTGAATCTCTTTGTTATAGAGAATGGATCTTTTGTAAATAGATGTGTTAGGTAATGAAGAACCAGGAACAAATTCAATGGAGGGTTTTACCTGGCAATATAGAGGTACTCCGTTCGACTCTTGAAATACGTTCTGGTATTCCTCAATAATGTGGTTGATCTTTTTTTGTTGTCGAGAGCTACGCTAGTCGATGAGTCAACTTATTGTTGTAGTTTTCCTGGAATGTTGAGGATTTATCATAATTAATGTGAAATTCTGAGCATGATTGGTAAGCTTCTTTGCTTGTTTGGAAGATATCATAAAACCATTCACGTGGGTTGTCTCTCTGGTATGGCATACCATTGATTCCAAATTTTAACAATCAACTTCTGAGGTCATAACTAATATGTACCATGTCGATCCCATAGGTAAGGTTTTCCAAACAAGGCATCATCTACAGAAAGAGGTTCCACGTCATAGAGTAATTCATCTTCAAAAGTATTGAAAAGTAGGCGAGTCTACATTGGCGTGTGATTCTTAGTTCCTATCCATCCTTCATCCCACTGATATTGTAAGGCTGAGGATGTGAAGTAGTGACAAGACCTAAATTCTTCACAAGATCTTCAGAAATGAAGTTCTTCTGGCTACCATTATCCATAATCAAATGTAATGGATTTTTATGAACCCATATCCGTGTATGGAATAGGCATTCTCATTCCTACTCATCGACGATAGTCGAGGATGTCAGTGTGGTTGAGGTCAAAACCAAGAGGGTTGATGCATCTGGATCAAATTCTACCAAGGTTCTATTAGACAAGTTGGATTTCGACAATTTTTCCAAAAAGGTCTTTTGAGCCTTGCATTATGATGTATCATTCCATGTTGAATTGTGATAATCACACCATTTCTTGGTAGGAACTTGTTTTTTGTGATCCCTCTTGTCTTTCTGAAATATATTCTTGTGATGATCAGGCTTTGGCAGAGTCCACTGAGAAGGGTGCTTAAAATTGTTGGAGTTGGCTGGTGACTTGTTGTTAGATGTTAGACTTGTTGGCTTGTTCGTGAAACATGCTTTTCCTTTCTGTTTAGATTCAAGATTGTTGACTTAATGAAGTGAATCTGCAAGCACATTAACATTCAAAAAATCCATCTCTTTTTTAATGTACTGAGATAATCTGTTGACATACTTCAGGACATGTAATTTTTCTTCTTCTTGGACACCAAGCCTAGCCATAAGTTGATAGAACTCATCGGTGTAACTTTTCACAGACTGGTCTTTCCATTTCCTTAGTTGTTGCCACTTCTTATACTATTGTTCAAGCTATTTGGGAAGGTATAACTCCTTTCATATGTATTCAAAATTTTTTACCATGTGTCTATGGGGTCACCTTCTTTCTCCATCTTTGTCAATAAATTTTCCCACCGGTAGTGTATGGAGGTTGACATCTTCAAGGATGAAATGGTGATATTTTATGCTTTGGAGAGTTGATTCACAGAGTACTAAGATTCCAGTTGGTGTTCGGAATTATCGACAGATTCCATGTCAATCTTACCTTCAAGATTCAATATGTATAGTTTCATTTTCACTTTGAAGGGGCTTATTTTATAGGATTCAGGTCACATCGAGGATTCTACAAAGTTCGAAGTGAATTGCAAGAGATTCTTACTTAAATGGGAGAACATTTCGGTCCACTGGCGAGACAGTGATTTTTCTTTGAGTTGTTTTGTCTGGTCAGTTGCATGTCTATTGTCTTTTTGTTCGACTATCCTTTCTAAAGTCAAAGGAAGTGTCTTCATTTGTTTATGAGTTTGGGGGCATGTTTGAATAGGAATAGGTTAAATAACTTTGATGGAAGTGATGATGTAACTTAAGATCTGAACAAGGTCAAGATTTGATACCAATGCTCCAAGTCGTTCTTAGGTGAACACTGGGGAAAAACGTTGACTGAATAAGTTGAGCACTGTTATGGCAGAAGCATAGAAAGAGAAAAAGTAAAGAAGGAAACACACTTTATCGACAAAAAGTATGTGCACAAACAATATGCAAGAATTCAACCGAATTTCTATTATTACTTCTTCTCCATGAAGGTTGGTTGATTGTTACAATAATGTACATGTTTATATAGAATGTTTAGATTCTTGGGTGACTACCCACTAAGTTCACTTACAAAACAAGTTATAATGGTTTAGAAGTTCAACCGTCACAGAAAAATGGAAGACATAGACATTATGTCGATGTTCGACAAGTGCTGACAAGGCATGTAAAGATGTTGTATGTTGAGCACAAAACTTGTTCAGGTTTGTCGAGGTTGGTTATTTTTAGGTTCACACTTGTCAAAGCCGATGTTAAACCTGTCGAAGCATTCAAAGTTCTAGACTTTGTCGAAGTTTGACAACATGCCAACTTCTGGTTGGATCGCTACACAACGACATAAATCCAAAACATTTGCACAAAGTTAGTAGAGATTCCAAACTATAATATACAGGGAGGATCGGTCATGATGAAAGAATTCAAAGGAATGGTGCAGTGGACAATGGGACATAATAAGGAATGTGATATGTAGACCCAACGTTCACGTATTCACTACCACCCCGAGGGGATTGAACACTAGTATTAATACCAGACGAAAGAGGTTGGAAACCCCCAACAAATGGCGTAGAAGGTGGAATATGACCATTTCCAATTATGCACAAGGTAAGGGGTTTTGGTGCCCCCTATTCCAGCACTAGGGTCCACACTAGAAACTGGAGCGAGTGACAGAATAATAGTAGTGATATTTGGGATGACGAATGTAAAAAGACCAAAAATCAAGTGAACATAAAGGAACTCATGTAACTGCAATACCAAAATTCAACTAGCGCACACTGAGAAAACCCCTAAGAAAATTAAGTCATATGAAAAAAAGCAAATAGGGAGGATAATTTATCTCTTGAATGTAACATGTATGCCTCACCTAGTAGAGGCCTGAGAATCCCATACACTACAAGCAAAGGTGTATGACCAATTATAGTGTCCCTCACCTTCAATTCATATAGCGACTGTGTTTTCATACCCCTACCTAGCCAAGACACTCACAGAATAAGCTCTACAAGTAACCCATGCAATACTTAGGTAAGAAAACTAAGCTCACCCCTATATAAAAAATTCTCAGGAGGGGTCTATCATATGGAAATGGTAATAAATCCTAAAGCTTAAAAGCACCAAAGGTACCCTAAAATCCCCCATATGCAAATAATATCCTAGAAATATCTCTGGTGCTCAACACAAAGTGGCAAGGGGCTATCCCCACCAAAAACATGTGTGCTACCTTGTTCTTAACTCCCATGTAAGAGGATCCTCCTAAGAACACTAACTATACCAAGGATTTCACTTCTCACTTCAACATACACCTAATTGTTATGTTTCATAGTCTTGGAAACATTTACTCGCAACACCCTATTCCAAGACTCTACAATCCTAAGCTTGTTGGTGCAAATCTATCAAATAAAAATGTGTAATCCATTTTCATTTAAGCATTAATTTTAATGGTTGTGATTACTCAAGGGTAATGAACATGCAACTAGTGATGTTATGAATCAACAATGAAGTAAATATCCACACCTAAAAAACAATTCCAAGTGCAACTTTGTTTTTGTTAATGTATTTGTAACTTCGGAATGTATTCATCTATATATCCTATGTATTGTACCCCGATGTTTATTCTGGGATGTGTCTGTAATGTACTTGAGTAATTTCATGCCCTAATTTTCCTATCAGGAGGTTATATAATGTAAACAAGTCATGTCAAGTCATTGTGGGTAACCCTCCTATTGATCAAGGGTTAAAGTCCCCACAGTTCCGGGGCACTAGGGTTATTAGACTCTCCTAGAGAAGTCGGCCCTAGTAGGTTATTATCAAGTTGGGAATTAGTATAAATAGAGAGTGAGTCTCTCTATTTATCACACACTCACTCACACTCAGTTGTAGCACATAGTTGAGGAAGAAGAAGCTACTGGCGCTAGGAAGAAAGAGGCTACTGCTGTCGGGAGATCATCTTACTGTTTTGGGGTTTTACTTTTGGTGTTGATTCTATCTCTGAGGAAGTTGTGGGGTTTTCTCCATTTATGGTTTCCCCGAGGAAAAGAACTTTGTTCATTGTCTCTTGTGTTTGATTGCTATGCTTGTTATTCTCTCAGTTCAAGATCCTAATATAATGCTAGCTTAATGTTAAAAATCTAACATGTTATCAAAGCTAACTTGAGAAGAAGACACTGTGCAACTGCAGAAACTAGGGATTCCTAATTTTTGGATCTCTCTCCTCATATTTTCAGCAAAAGAAGGTTGGAATAACTCTCCTCCCTAGGGCGGATCTTTCTGTCGAAGCAGAATCTGATTCTGAGCTTTTTCAGTTTTGGACCCAACACTGCTGCCAGAAATTAGGGCTTTCCACAAAAGTAGAATTTTTAAGTGAGCCCAGGCCTGGATTTATCTCCTCCTCAAAATTGAAGTTTAGAGATCAATATCAAAGCATTTGGTTGGATAGAACTCCAAATAAGTCAAACCCTAATCTGCTCCTGAACCAACACTGCAGAAATTCAACTCCAATTCCAGATCTGACATCTTGACCTGGTAAGATCTAAATATTTTGTATTTCCATTTGAGGTTCTCAGTTAATATGTCTCATCATACCAATATTGATGAAAAGCTTGAGGGAGATGATAATTTCTGACCCTAGAAGTATAGGATCTTCTTGGTCCTGGAAGAAAATGAGTTGGAATCCTATATCAATGAGGAGGTTCCAGTTCCAGAGGGAGATGAGGCTAAGGCCTTACACAAGAATAAGTTGGTTATGGAAAAGAGGATTATTGCTGATTCAATAAAGGATCACCTCATACCACAGGTGTCCTTCCTCAAGACACCTAAAGCTATGTTTGATGCCCTAACCAAACTGTTTGAAGGGAAGAACATAAACCGGAAGATGACTCTAAGAAACCAACTGAAGAATGTAAAGATACAGAATGTAGAAACCATCCAGTCTTACTTTACAAGGGTCTCTGAGATCAAGGAACAGCTAGAAGTAGTAGATGAAGAAGTGGAGAATGTAGAGATTGTAATGACCGCATTGAATGGTCTCCTTATATCATGGGACTCCTTTATTCAAGGAATCTATGCCAGAAAGAAGTTAGCCATGTTCAATAGACTATGGGAAAAATTATCTCAAGAAGAATCTTGGGTAGCAGCTTGAGAAGAAAATATGGGGAGTGAAGATGAAGCTCTCATAGTTCACTCCAAGAAAATTAGAAGAATCTCTCATCACTCTAGAGGTAAGAACTTCCACCAGAGAGATAACACTAGAAAAGATTGATCTAAATTAAGATGCTATACATGTGATGAAAGAGGACACTTTGCCAAATATTGTTCAAGAAACAAGATTAACTCCCATAAGAAGAAGGGAAACAAGAGAAGACATCATGCTCATGCTACAGAGGATGATGAACCTTCCACAAAGAGAATCAGACATGGAAGTGATGATTCTTCAAGTGATGAAGAATATGTGCCGATCTCCGGTCTCATGGGAACTATCTCACATGGAAGCAATGATTGGCTTATAGATAGTGGTGCTTCCAAACATATGACGGGATGTCAGAATCCTTTGTGAAGCTCTCTGAACATGACTCACCTCACAAGGTGAAACTTAGGGATGACTACTAGTATCCAATAAAAGGTAGTGGGGAATCCTACTATAAGCTAGACTCTGGAAAGTATATGAAGATGCAAGATGTATTGTTTGTACCAGGACTAAAGAAGAACCTTCTCTGTATATCTGCATTAGATGCAAAAGGAATGAGGGTTGCATTTGTAGATGGCCAAGTTCTCATGTGGCCAAAGGGAAATATTTTTGATGATGCAATAGTGATTGGGGAACAAGAGGGAGGTCTATACAAATTGAAGGGCCATCCAGAACAAGCTTTAGTCCATGACACAGTAGAGCCAAATGAACTTTGGCATAGAAGGATTGCACATGTGCACTATAGAGCACTACTTCTTGCAAGCAAAGCTGTTGAAAGTCTTCCAGAAATTTAGGCAAAACATGATAAAGTCTACAAAGGATGTGTGAAAGGAAAGAACAAAAAGAAGACATTTCCAAGAAGCGAGAGCAAGGCAAAAGGAATCTTAGAAATCATTCACTCCGATGTATGATGTCCAATGTCATCAAGTTCATTACGCGGGTATGTATACTATGTTTCTTTTATTCATGATTTTTCTAGGAAGACATGGATTTACTTCATGAAGAACAAACATGAAGTATTCAGCAAGTTCAAGGAATTCAAATCCTTTATCGAGAACCACATAGAAAAGAAGATCAAGACCTTTCGACTAGATAATGGTGGATAATTCACTTCAAATGAATTCAAAGCATTATGCAAATATTCAGGGATTAAGAGGGAGTTATCCACTCCATATAATCCACAACATATTGGGGTTGAAGAAAGGAATAATAGAATTATCATGGAAGCTGTAAGGGCTATGCTTCATGATCAAGATCTTCCCACGCATCTATGGGAAGAAGCTTCCAGAACAGTGGTGTATGTACAGAACCATACTCCACACAGAGTACTCAAGAACAAGATACATGAAGAAGTATTTTCCAGCAAGAAACCAGAAGTCATCCATCTCAGAATATTCGGTTGTCCAATGTACATACACATTCCAAAAGAAAAGAGGACAAATTTAGATCCTTCAGGAAAGAAGGGTATATTTGTAGGATAATCTGAAAGCTCGAAAGCTTATAGAATATACTTCCCACAATTTAAGAAGATCAACATTAGCAGGGAAGTGACATTTCACAAAGACTCAACTTACAACAAATCCAAAACGAGACCTGTTGAAGATCCTGAAGAAACAGAAGCACCCAGAATTCATGACACAACCATGAACGAAGAAATTCAAGAAGAAGATCGAGAATTTGAAGAACCTCAAGAACCTGTAGATCCACCTCAAGAGAAGAATCCTCATAAGAGGAAACCTGCTTGGGTATGAGAAGCTATCTAAGGTATAGAAAGATATGGGGCTCCAGAAGAGAATCATAGAGAAAGAAAGAGAACCAGGTCCTGCTCTAGTTATGTAGCCTTATTATGTGATTTCATCAATAAAGAAAATTCCAACTATGAAGAAGCGGCAGAAAGGAAAGAATGGAAGGATGCTATGATCGAAGAGTATCAATCGATCATGAAGAATGATGTTTATGATATTGTCCCAAGACCAGAAGGGAAGTCGGTTGTAACTTCCAAATGGATCTACAAGATCAAGCATGCTGCAGATGACAACATGGAGAAATATAAATCAAGATTCATGGCTCGTGGATTCTCCCATAAAGAAGGAATAGATTATGAAGAAACTTTTGCACCTATATCCAAATACAATTCCATGAGATCAGTACTTGCTCTGGATGCAGTGATGAAATGATAGATACACCAGATGGATGTCAAGATTGCTTTCTTGAATGGTGTAGTGGAAGAGGAAGTGTATGTGGAATAGCCACTCGGTTTTGAGACACATGATAGGGAGACTCATGTGTGTAGATTGAAGAAATCCCTGTACGATTTGAAACAGGCACCTAATACATGGTATGGAAGAGTTGAAAGCTTTCTATCCAGTTTGGGATTTACCAAGAGTAAAGCATATTCCAACCTTTACTACAAGGTTGAAGGTGGAAACCCAATGATGCTCCTACTGTATGTAGATGATCTGTTTGTAATAGGTATGGATGGGTTGATTGTTGATACGAAGAGGAAGCTTGTTGTCGAGTTCAAAATGAAGGACTTGGGTATGATGCATTATTTTCTAGGCATGGAGGTGTGGCAAAATGCAAATGGAATTTCCATAGGACAAGGGAAATATATGGTAGAGATCCTGAAGAGATTTGGGATGATGGAATGCAAGGCCATGACCACACCTATGGCATCAAACCTGAAGCTATTGAGTGATGCTTCATCATAAGCAGTTGATGCTACAATGTATCGTCAGATGATTGGGTCCTTGATGTACCTAACAAACACAAGACCAGATATTTGATTTGATGAGAACACCTTGAGCCAATTCCTGACAGATCTAAGACATGTTCACTTGATTGTTGCAAATCATATTATGAGGTACCTAAAGGGTACAATTGATAATCGGCTCAAGTATGAGGTGAATCAGAAGATTAACCTGGAGGGTTATGTTCATTCAGATTGGTTAGGAAGTGCCATCAATAGGAAGAACACTTCAGGGTGTTGCTTCAATATGGGATCAGGTGTGATCTCTTGGTTTAGCAGGAAGAAATCCTATGTGGCACTGAGTACAGTTGAAGCAGAGTATGTTGCAGCCTATTTAGCTAGTTGTGAGGAAGTATGGCTGAGGAAGCTACTATCTGATTTAATTGATCTCCAGTTAGATGCTACCTATATATATTACGACAACCAGAGTTGTGTAAAGTTGTTGGAGAACCCGGTGTTCCATGACAAGTCGAAGCATATCGAGATCAAGTATCACTATATCAGGGATATGGTGCAGAGAGGAGTAGTGAAGCTCCAGTATGTTGCGACAGACAAATAGATAGCTGACGTGTTGATGCAGCCATTAGCCAGAGTGAAGTTTGAGTACTTTAGGGAGAATCTTGGTGTTCTCCAAATCAAGGTTTCTTTCAAGGGGAAGTGATGAGTCTGTGAGACATTCTGACATGGTGAGAGGATTGGTTCCTTCCATGGTTAGATGTAAGGGCTAAGCCATTCTATCATGGTGAGAGGATTAGTTCCTTCCATGTCAAATATGAATGCTGAGCCATTCTAATGTGATTATAGGATTGGTTCCTACATGATCAGATATAAGCGTTGAATGCCATTCTTGGAATGGAGGCACTTGGTAAGTTGCCAAGAATACTCAGTCTGGGGCTGAGGGCCATTCTGATGTGATTGAGGGATGTGTTCCCACTTTATTAGATATAAGGGCTGATACCATTCTTTGGGAGAAAGGAGGCACCTGGTAAGTTATTAGGAATCCTCAACTCGAGGTTGAGAGCCTTTCTAGCAAGGTTGCATGATGTGTTCCCGCATTGCTGGATGTAAATGTAGAGCCTTTCTAGCAAGTTTGCAGGATGTGTTCCCGCATGGCTAGATGTAAGTGCAGAGCCTTTCTAGAAAGGTTGCAGGATGTGTTCTTGCATGGCTAGATGTAAGTACATATCATTTCTAGCAAGGTTGCAGAATGTGTTCCCGCATGGATGGATGTAAGTGCAGAACCCTTCTAGCATGGTTACAGGATGTGTTCCCACATGGCTAGATATATGTGTTGGTCCTTTCTGACAGGTTTGTGGGATGTATTCACACATGGTCAGATGTGAGTGTTGGGAATGCCTTTCTGATATGGTGTTGGATGTGTTCCTCTCATGGTCATATGTAAGTGTTGGGAAGGCCATTCTGACTTAGGGTTAGATATAAGCGTTGAAGAAGACCTGCATGGAGGCTAGGCCTACAACCAACATTAAAAAGGGATGGCTCTGTAGAACTTCCTGTGACGAGAAGAATCATGAGATAGAACCTATGATGATGATCTAGTAATGATGATCCAGTAGTGATGATCCAGATCCAGTGATGATCCAGATCTAGTGATGATGTTCTAGTGATGATCCAGATTGAGTGATGATATTCCAGTGATGATCCAGATTTGAAGATGAAAATGACTTGAAGATGAAGATAACTTGAAGATGAAGATGACTAGAAGATGAAGATGACTTGAAGATGATGAGGACTTGATGATGATCTAGATGATACAAAGAATAATACTTATGCTGATAAATTTTATCAAGAGAATACATTCCTAGTTAAGAGGGAGTGTTAATGTATTTGAAACTTTGGAATGTATTCATTTGTATATCCTATGTATTGTACCCCGATGTTTATTATGGGATGTGTCTGTAATGTACTTGAGTCATGTCACACCTCGATGTTCCTATCGAGAGGTTCTATAATGTAAAAAATTCATGTCAAGTCATTGTGGGTAACCCTCCTATTGATCAAGGGTTAAAGTCCCAGCAGTTCTGGGGCACTAGGGTTATTAGAATATCCTAGAGAAGCCGACCCTAGTAGGTTATTGTCAAGTCAAGAATTAGTATAAATAGAGAGTGAGTCTCTCTATTTATAACACACTCACTCACACTCAGTTTTAGCACATAGCTGAGGAAGAAGAAGCTACCGGGGCTAGGAATAAAGAGGCTACTGCTGTCGGGAGATCATCTTAATGTTTTGGGGTTTTACTTTTGGTGTTGATTCTATCTCTGAGGAAGTTGCAGGGATTTCTCCATTTATGGTTTCCCCAAGGAAAAACACTGTGTTCATTGTCTCTTGTGTTTTATTGTTATGCTTGTTATTCTCTCAGTTAAATATCCTAATATAATGCTAGCTTAATGTTAAAAATCTAACAGTTTTTAATGAAAACAACGCCAAAATGTTGGTCACCCTCTATGCTAATAAATTACAACTAACACGTAGAATTATCAATATGAATTTTTAACCCATGTAAGTCTTTTTGTTTCGAAGATAATTAGCACAATCTATGCATAAACACTTTAGTAGTTGATTGAATGAATGAAAAATAAACTATCCTACCTATCTGATCAATCAAACTCTTCTCTTGGATACGGATAATCTATTTTATCCATCTAAGAATTCAGAAATGCATTTACTTTCCTACAATCACTAATCCAACAATCACTGGTCTACAAAGAATTGAGCTAGACTCACTTTTGTAGAAAGTAAACTATGAAGATATCAGGCTACCAGGAATAAGCTAAGATCTGTGTAAATGATCTAAGATGAAAATTATAAATGAGAGTAAGAAATCACACCAATTGAAATCATAATATGACTAATTAAATAAACTCCAAGAAATATAAATAACAGAAATAAACTAAAGTTGATCTTGACTGTAACAACTAATTGGTATACTTGCATAAAGAGAAACTATCTTAAACAGTCGACTGTCACACCACACAGTTACAACTAATCATATTGTAATCATTAACTACCAAAGGATAATTCCATTATCAATCATCACTGTTGCAGCTAAATATAAAATGCATCTATAGTAGTTACACACCACACAACTGAAATAACCTAAGCATATAATTAAATCAGCAATCTCTGTGGGAAGGCATGCCCAGCCTTCGAACAGAGACATCGTGAACTAACACAACTTAAAATGCAAGGATATGAAGATATTTGCTCCTTTTATTAAAAATGGTAAGTCATAGTTACAGCATTCTATTACAGCTTGCACAGTCTAATATCAATTAACTAACCCCAGGCTCAAATCGCCTCCCCATATATATACATGAATATTGCACTTCAGATCCACTAATATCGGGAAGCCATGAAGATATACGATCTTTAGGTTTCCTTGTTACAACAAAGCAGTTACAACCATGAATAGAATTGAATGAAGATATGGAATATAGGGAGTATTCTTACTCTAGCTATTAATTAATCAACATAATTAATTGGACAGGAAATGATATGTCTGTTGTAATGATGCCCTGAGTAGCGGAGTGTTGTTGCAACTGAATTTTGTTGCAGCTACCATGTGCAGAGATGATCACACTGTTTCCATTCAATGTATGGAACTAGGAATGAGGAGTAATAATTGGTACCAAATATCCATTTCTTCTCCAGACTAAGCAAGCTTCTACACCTATTTTCCTCAAGGCTTGGAAGTATATTTATCAAATCAATATATATTAGCGTAATTCAAAATATAGATTTCTAACAATAAAAATATTAAGCATTAATAAAATAAGGAAATAATAAATCATACCTGTAAGGATTTATTCTCAACTTGAGGAAAAACATCTAACTGGGCTATGGAAATGAAGTAGGACAAGGAAAAAGATATAATTGGTGTGGTAAAAAAGGGGCTATTCCAAGACCCAAAAATACCTCATTGTTAACTCTCGTGTAAGAGAAGCCTCCTGAGAACACTAATTATACCAAGTATTTCACTTCTCACATGGACATACACCTAGTTGTTATGTTTCCTAGTCTTGGAAAGATTTAGTCACGACACCCTATTCCAAGATTGTACAATCCTAAGCTTGTTGGTGCACCTCTATCAAATAAAAATGTGTAACCAATTTTAATTTAAGCGTTAATTTTAATGGTTTTTATTACTCAAGGGTAATGAATGTGGAACTAGTGATGTTATGACTGAGCAATGAAGTAAATATACACACCTAAAAACAATGCCAAGTGCAAGTTTGTTTTTAATCATGAAAAACGGGTATGCCTTTACATGTAATGCACAAAATTATTTCCTTTACCAAATGACAATGCAATCCTTCCTATATGAAATCCTAAATACTACTCTCATCCAAGAAATCCAATGTAATTACCTCCTTAAATCCATATGTAGGATGGAAGTAATTATGAAACTATATAATTATTTTGTGTTTTCAATATAAAAGAATGAAAATGCAATAAAATTTATTAAAATTCTCAGTCATAGGAGGAAGAAGCAAACAAAAATACAAGAATGACACCAAGACTAAAATACTAATTCATGAATGGAAAAACAAAAAAGGAGATAACTCAACAAGAAAAAAATTCAAAGAAAGAAAATTAATAAAAAAAGGGTCTCTAGTCACAAAGGGAGAAGCCAATAGATAATATTGGTACCGAGGAGGAACCAGCCACACTCACAACCCACCCAACAGCTTCACAAATCAATAAATATACAAAATGGGAGGATGTACATGACTGTTCAGAGAACAATAGCATATGTACACGACTAGGTAGAGTACAACCTGCATATATATGAGACTGCATATTTTCTCACCCGCGTATACAGAGAAGAAGGTGGTAAATTAAGCCAAGGATTAAACCACTCTATGGGACTATAAATGAATGAACATAATACCAAATACAACATAGAAATTGGGAGAAACATAGAGCTAATTGAGCTAAAAAATGAACCCATAACCCCACCAAAAAGGAAATTCCCCAATGGAGTTTCCAATTCTATTATGGAGAGGATATCCTATGGCTTGGGGTGGACCATAATAGACAGGATGATACCAAAAATAAACCCATTTCCAAGCATTCTAAATATACAAATGAAACTAACATTAAGGGACAAGAGGCATACCTTATTCTGAACGTCCTAAGTAGAGCCCTGTTGAGCTTCCAAACAAACTTGTACCTACACATTTCCCTAAACAACAACAAGATATACAAGCATGATATATCTAAAGCATTAGAATCTAGTCTAGCATGTTATATTCCAATAAATAGCCAATGTAATTACATCCATGGATTAAAATTATTTACAATTACACATGCAATGGATGAGAAATGGATATTTCTATTAATATGGACATAGATAAAGATGAAAAAATCTATCAGCACATTGTCGAAATTGAGAAACTGAGTCCCTCCACCTGGGAATCCACCACTTAAATCCTACATACAAAGGAAAGCTCCCAAATATCAAGGAAATATTGGGAAATAGAAGTAATGGATGCTTTAAGGACAAAGGGATGCATACTCAAGTACATAAGAATGGGGTGGAATTCCACTGTAGTATCTTTTCTATCCAAAGTTCTCATCCTCTAATGCTTCATAGTAGATCAATATATATCTCTTCAATAAAATGTGAAGGGTCAAAGTGGAGCATTTCCCGACATATGGATGGTCAAGGGAGAAGTCATTCGTTACTTGATGGGGGGGACTTCGAATATTTATTTATTTTTCAACACATTTCTTGATGAATGTAGGTGATAGTGGTACAAGCTTTGTATACATGGGTTGTAGACTTGTGACCCGTGTATACATATCAAAATGTCTTTTAAGGGGTTCCATTGGAGCATCAGGGTCATAGTGATCAAAAAGGGTAAAAGGAGTCTGCATAGGGACAGGGATAGGCCATCAAAGCATGATGTATCAGGTGGCCAATTATGCACATTCAAGATATTACTCTATTTATCCATTGATAGAGATTGGAATAGTCAATGTAATTCCTTGTTAGTTTTTCCAACTAGCAATAGTGTGATAGATGCATGCAAGAACCATTTATAAGAACATACATAAAAACTTATTCACAACATACATTGATGAGACAAAAATATATTCATCAAATACACATTGAAATAGTATTTAACATGGAATTTTATATGGGAAAACCCATAAAGGTTCTCTTCATATGGAATGAGAAGTATATGCACCTTCATCTGTGCACTCGACGTCAAAATTTGTTCTAAATATTCTTCTACACTCTATACAAACTTCCCTCTCCTCTCATGCTCTCTAGTCGTAGATACTTGAAGTTTTGTCTCCTTCACTCTACTATTTATATGCAGATATCTTGGATAAGCTCACTCTTGTCTTTGAGTCTACTATCAATCCTCACACATCCTGGATTGAATCACTCTTCTCTTCGATTATTTTACTCTTCCAACAAACAAAAACTAACTAGGAAGTAACAAAAGAAACTGACTAACTAGGAACTGATAGAATAGGAAGTAACCCAAATACAACTTGAGTTATTTATTTTATAGACTCTTTACATTCCATTATTAGTTCACTTCATTATGTTAGTTGATAGGATGCCATTCCTATTATCATACATTCTCGTTACAACTGTCAATAGGCACGATCGACCCAGAATATAAAGATGTTTTATTCCCTGAAGCACACATGAATCTATCTGAATTCTTACCCAAGATCTCTTCAGATTTCCTTTTCATTCAGTGCAAAGTGTCTATCATGGTTGATCTTGTCACACCTTTCCCTTCTATCATGGACTTCTTCCTTCAAGGCTATTTCTAGCACAACTTTCCTTCTTTTGCTACTTCTTTTTTCTTATCTCTTCCTGTGTCACAACTTCCTATGTGTCACATGGTCGAAGTATTCACATTCTGAACTGAATTATATAGGAACTTTGACTATCTTCTCCTAGGGACAACAAGGGCCATATGAGATTCCACCTTGACGTGGTTGGCCCTGTTTAGTAGAGAAGAAATTATTCTTGAAACGAAGGGAAGATCATCTCCATCATCATAATCATGATATTCATGAGAATCTTGATTGATCATCTTCATCATATTCATCATTTTCATCATTATCATATTCAGGATCATGATCATCTTCATCATCCTTGTTCACCCCATATAATGAGTAGTGAATGGGGCCAACATTGGAATTTCCTCAAATTATTCCTATATGCATTGGAATTTGACATGGTTAGACTGGGAACATGCCTTGATGGTATGGTAGGGTTTCAATACTTAAGGATGCATCATGTCCCCACATAGTCCTCATTTCCATCAATTTTCATCAAGCACATCTCATCATTATCATCATGATTACCACCATAACCATCATCATCATCATAATCATCATCATCATCATCTGGCCCATGATCATCACCATCATGGCATTGTTATTAACGTAGGGAAATAAAAAAATGTTCATCATATTCACTAGTGGTGCATTAGCCTTTTAATATTGGTTCTTACCTAGGTCAATCTTAGAAAACGTATTGATATTGACATTTTTTGGATCCTAAAATTTGGTACACTTTTTGGGGTGTTATAATCGATCTCAACAAATCACATCATATATTTTTTCTCTTCACCTCACTAGTTCTTTCCATGAACAAGGTCAACACTATATTGGATAGGCCTTATTCTTATTGGCTCTGTCTGATCTCAAGAAATGCACCATACCTTTGTCCTCCATACTTAAATTGAGGCATTAGTTTTACCTCGTTAATCCACCTTGAAATCTCTAAATGGATCAAAGCCTTCCTAATTCTTAACTACTAGCCATTGAACATAAATTGCATTAGTTAGCATTTTTGTCCCCAACTAGGTCAAGGTATTGCATGTTGACTTCCAACTATATTAAGGATGAGATCTCAATCCAAATTGCTAGCCCCAATAATTAGTCAAAGTTCATACTTATTGGCTCCTAAGAAAACCAATTGAAATATTTTAGGTTTCATTTCTATATCCTACTATAACAAAGTATTCTTCTCTATCTCTCAACCAAATCTAGGGAAATATGTTTTCCACTCTCATTATTCCCAACTAGATCAATGTATTATTTTTTGACTCCCAACCAAACTAAGAAATATATATCAATATCCCTAGATATCCCCAAATAGATCAATAATTTGTTTAGTAGCTCCAAATAAACCAAGGTAGGATACATCAATATCCCATTCTATCCCTAATTAGATCAGTCGACTAGGAGACTGTGGTATCCTTATCACAATGGAGTTGAGGAGACCGCGTTAGTCCTCTCATAATAGAGAAGAGAAGTCTCATTCTATCGAGGACAAAGTAGAGGATACTGTGCTAGATGCCCTCATTTCGAGTATAGGAGACTATGCTAGCCATCATTCTGTCAAGCATCAAGAAGAGGAGACAAAGGATCCCATGCATACTGTGTTATCCCTCATTTCATTGAGCATGAGAAGAGAACACCATGATATACCTCATTACATCAAGCATCAAGTAGAGGTGACTGAGGATACCATTCTAGCCCTCATTATGGATAGCATAGAGAAAAGTATACCAAGGATACTATGTTATCCCTTGTTTCATCAAGCATTGAGTAGAGGAAACTGTGATAGCCTCATAATGTCAGGAAATTTGGTAATTTCAAAATTCATTATTCAAAATTTACCTTATTCAGTTATCTGTGGTTATTACTAGAATATTTTCAAATATTGATAATATTCCCATATTCATTCATTTCTTTTGTCCTTATATTCCCATTTTCAAATCTTTATAAGAAGCTTACATTCTTTCCCTTTCACCTTGATCCGTGGATTTAGGAAATAGGGATCATGCTTTAATGGTTTAACATCATTACACAATCAAATGTTCATTAAACCCATGTCTTCCTTGATTCCATTTACTTCTGTAAAATTATGCAGAAATAAGCATTTATATTCTTGTAACAAAGAATACATTTATGCCAATATTTTTTTCTTGTCCTCGTAGTCTACCACTGAAGTAATATTCAAATACTCGTCACTCCCTATATCAATTTTACATATTTTTAAAGGATAATGATAGGGTTTTTCTACATTATATGTATTGACACCTTTAACTTATACAGACCCTTCAAACTCTTAAAATTGGAAGTGCTAGGGTTCCTTTGGATCTCCCCTTTCCTCATCCCTTTGGTCTATGTTTAGGTAGCACATCAAATCATCAATATTCTCTCTAATAAATTAAGGGAAGAAACCATAAGGTGTTTGGGACAAATAATAGTAGATTATAGAATCCACACTTGACCATTAAACAATAGTTTCTTAATTTATATTATGGATTCAATGTTCTTGAGGATTTTATTGGTGTAGGAAAAGACAACACATAAGCACTTATCGGTGACTACCCAGTTCATTAGTTTACTTCCAAGTTTCCTACTAAAAATACTACGATTTAGGTATGGGTGTAAAATTATCAATTCCACAATATATTCAGGCTAGATTGAACCTCACAGTGAAAGAAGGATGAAGGAGGAACAATTTAATGTTTATAATTGTCAAACAACCATAGTGAAATTAATCAGACAAAAGGAAAAAAATTGAGAGCATAAATTGGATACAATAAACATTAATTTGTATGTAATACATTCATGATACAAAAAAGGAAATTTCAATCCTCTAGGAGTGATTCGAATCCTTGACTACAAACTAACACTAGACATGGATAACCTTGGAAAACTCACACCAAAGACTCACTAGTGCAACTTTGAACAAGTCAAACAACTAACGATCAGTTAATTGAACATGGTAATTGATCAAAGGCACCTTTGTCCTAAAATAATGAAAATGAGGTACATAAATCATAAAGAGTGAACTGAATGTGGCCCATCAGAGCATGACTAAACACTGACTAGGGTGAACTGAAGGTGAGACTCCCAAAACTTAGTGTGGGCTCCTAAAATATAGGGATTGACCTCTAGAGCTCTGTTTCCACCTTTCACACACCTGGGTCACGTGGCAGAAATATTCAAGCCACTCAGTGTGTCCTTGGGGGCAAGTCTCGAGTCAAGGCTGTCACCTTGTTCTTGACTCCTCCGTTTAAGCTCAACTCCTAACGAAGCCAAGGGGGGTAGACCCTATTAAGTTACTAAGGATGATTTCTTAGTGTGGTGATGTTAAACTGAATCAGTTACTTTGGAGTTCGAATATTTTAACTATAGACAATTAAAGATGACAAGATACGAAAATAAACACACGAAAGCACAAAGCTGATAAACAATATATATATGAAGCAAAAATGACCAGTTCCTTAAAATGGAGTCAAATCAAAGAGATCAATGTGCTTGCATGTGCTTGGAATGAATGTTTTGCGATTGCATATTGGTATGTTTTAAGTTAAAATTGAAGTATGAATTGATTAAATTAGGCTAAGGGGGGACTCCAGATATACCCGAGAGTACTTGGAGTATGTCCAAAACTAAAACTTCACAGCTACCCTCAAGGAATATGTGGGTTGAAATGGAGTCTCTGGGGCTATTATTCGTAATGCACCCGTTAGGGTGTGACAGAGATCGGCGCCTCGAGGTCACTTTTCAGAGGTTCCCGCTTCCTTTGGGTATTTTTCCACCGTAGAGGTTTGATCGAGGTGTTGGAATTTCACCTGATGGTTTGTAAATTGGGGAGGGTGAGTCCTAATTATGCTAGTCACCCAAGTGCTTTTGACATATCTTGACTGATCGGACAAGCCACAGCCAAGTGCAGAGCATACGCACTGGAGTCTTGTTGATTTTAGTAAGTTTTAAACTGGATGTTCTTGTTTAAAAGAAAAGCCTCCAAGAACCTCTTTCGATCCAAGTGGATCTCAATTGGGGAATCAAGGAGGGGTAAATTTTATTGTTGTTTATAAAAAAAATGTAGAAGAAATAAAAAAGATACACAATTCATATTTCTTAATTAATCCTACCACGAATCTCTTTCCCCTTTCGGGTCAATCGGGAAATCGTGGGGTAAGTATTACGATTACTTTGAAATGTGAGATATGGAGTATGGAATTAATAACAAGATCAAGTATACTATCCTACAAATAATATCAATTCTATTAAAAATGAAATAAGCAGAAAACGACGAAAAGGGCACCGACGCGAATCCCCCCATGGGGTATGGGAAATGGGCTCGAAAGAGCCTATTCCAAAAATGATTTTATTACAGAGGTTACAATATCAAAGAAATGATAAATCATAAATTTATTGGTCCTTATACAGGATGAAACCAAGTTTTTACAATTTTGCAAAACAATTAAGATTTTTTTGGCAAAAAGGGAGACCCCTGGGGGGTTTTGAACGCTCCTGAGACCACTTCGGACAGCAGATTCCCTTTCTTTATTCCAGACCTGCTAAATGAAAGAGATAAATTTAGAATAACATATGCCCAAAGGAACTTTCAGAGTACCTTTGGATCAGCCTACTTTATCTCAAAAATAATGCGGTTAAACTAGCTAAAACGACGAAAAAGGAACCAAGGAAAGCAAGCTTTCCTTGGGATCTTGGCTTACTGTTTGTGCAGACAATTAAAATGCACTGATATTGTAGAATATTAAACTTATTTAACAGAAAATGAAACTACCTTAACAGCAAGCTATGAATTTTCACTAAATTGCTTGCGAAAATAAGGTACTTTTAGCTAGATCTCTTGAAATTGAACTTTAGGTGCAAAAAAAAACTAAGATATACACTTTGGGAGGGATATTACTGATTATATCTATGTTTATTTTTCTTAGTGAGATACATCAGATTAATAAAAAACCTTTTAAGTAACCGATTTGAGGAAAATTTTAGATTTTAAAGGAGAGAAAGGGGAAGAAAGGTGCTTGTTGTTGAAGCAGATCTGCAGAGAAAACTTGTTAGTGGAATGTAGAGGGGCAATGTCTTCACAAAAATTTGGATGTGTAGTGGATTCAAACTAGATCCATAGCTCGTCCAATCCTTAGATCCACAGCTTGTCCAATCCTTGCTACCTGAAAGCTAAACACACAATCCTGCACGAAACCTCATGAGATATGGATATATATATGAAAAAGAAACAAGGATTACATGCAAATAAACTTATTAAACATGTATAATCAAGATATTCTAACATATATTCTATGAGATATAAGAAAAACAAGTAACCTTACTTACCCAACTATACTCCTATTGATTCAGCTGAATCGTTCAAGCCAGACAGGGTTCAGATGCATAAATTGAGAGAAAAGTCGGCAACATCAATAGCCGTAAGATAATGATTAATCCACACATATGAGAGCATTACACCATTTATCCTCCAAATCTTATTTATTTCAACAATTGAAAGATTACAACAGTATTACAATGGCAAGCCCTTTAGTCCAGCTCTCACTAGCTTGGAAGAGGGAGCCTCAAGCAGGATATATACAATTTACAGGCCATCCAGCCCGGGGGGGGGGGGGCACAATTCCTCATGGAATCAAGTGAAATCAACTGATGGAGATTTCATCAATGCAAAACTGAGGCTGAACTGAGCCTACTTGTCAACCGGGTGCCTGATCTGGCTGACACATCAACCCATACACTGACACATCGGCCCAAAACTTATCCAGATGAGCCAAAACGTGTTGAAGAGAGAGGGAGGGTGAAATTCCCCATAAAGGATGCTCAAGATCAACTCTGGATCTGATTTGATCACCTCCTTCAGTCAAGGATTTGTCAGATCAAGTCAATATGCTTCAGATCTGACTGATTTCAATCAAATCGGCTGAGAATCCACTGATTTATTGATTTTGGATTTGCTCCATTATTCATCAATTTATTAATTAAAATAATCAATAATTGATTTTTGGGGCTTTCTGACCTGAGTGATGGAAGATCACACAAAACTTAGGAAATAGTGGGTCCATGGGTTTACATGGTGCTCTTAGCTTGAAAATGAGCACCTATATGATAGTAACCGATTATTTGGCCCAATTTTATTACAAAATCAAATTTTCCAATTAAACTATTAAAAAATAGCCTAAGTTTTGGAAAAAATAAAATTTAATAAAAAACACTGAAAAAACTAAAAAATTGAAAAATTGAAAAACACTTAGGGGGACTTAGACATGTTCATATGACTCAAAAATGATGTCTAGCATGTTTATAAATTGACACATAGACTCTAATAACCTCAATAGGCCTAAATTCCAAGCCAACCACCCCAACTTTGGAGGTATGAAGTGAAAAACTCAAAAATTATCAGTCGTTTGTTCAACTACCAATAATAACCAAGGAAAAAAACACCCTGGGCTGATCGGATTGACAAATGAAGTCTAAGAGACCGAGTCTTTTACAGACACTATCATGCTAGAACATTTATTACAATTCCCCCATGGGGTATGAACATGTGATATAGTACAACAAGCACTTCCCAGAAGTACTTCCACAAGTCTTCTGAAGTCCGAACAAGTTATCCTTGTCCAGTTCACCAGGCTCACTTGATAAAAAACCAATAAGTACAACTTAGGTGGTAACAAGCTCCTAGATTGATGCATGAGGGTGCATAAAGTGTCCAGTGGGACCCATAATACATTTGCATGTATTAATGGAAGTAATAATATTATCCTAATTTAGGAAACTCATGAAAATACTTTGGTGAACAAGGGAGGATTACAATAATCCTAACACCCCCCTTAATCCAAACTTGGACAACCTAGGCCCTAGAAATTAATACAAAGTGTCACCCATACACTAATAACTAAAAAGTAACTACTCAATCAACAAAGGAAAAAGGGAAAACCTCGTGGGAAAACAACGCCCTCAAAATGAACAATGGGGAACTCGATCAAGCCTTCACACCAAGTAGGGATATGAGATAAACAAATCTCTTTTCAGTGAAATATTTTGTAAAAAAGTATGTGACTTGATCCTTTGTAGGGAAGTAATGTGGTGGGATGGTCTTGTTGTGCACCAATTCCTTGATATAGTGTTACACCAAAAGTTATCCTTATTCTCAATCCCCTAAAGTTTCCTATCCAAATAATCTTTTGGAGGATATTTTTACTCAATTCTAGGAGGCCTGATGCCCTTTTCCTTCTGCCATACAACATCATCCTTTCCTAACTCCTATTTCCTAACGACAAGGTGCACGGGTGACACTTGTTTGTTGAGGAAAAGGAGAATCGATGCCTCCTTCTATTGCATAAAGAGAGTCAACATTGTTAAAATGGAAAAAAGGAGAATATTTCGAGAACCTTCTAGATGAAAGTCATCATGGAGGCCTATCCGAACTTCTTGGAGTAGGTTGCATTCGTACCCCTAGAGTCTAGAGATGATCCCTCACCTTCCTCCATAAGAGTATCAACCCCTTTGGGCCATATTTTTCCTATATATACAATATTCATGGACCATGATATGGGAGGACCAAGAAAGCACCTTTATGTTGCTCAAATTATTGTTGATATAAGAGGAAAATAATTTAGTTTGTGAGTGAGATTTGTAGAGTTTGTAGAACTTGTGGTTGTGAATCAAAAGGTATTGTGAGAAAAAATATTCGACATCAAGGATTTCGTTGTAGTTTTATTCTCTTATTCTATTAATACAAATTTGTTCCCCTTTCCCATGAATGATTTGTGTTAATATCAGTTATTCATTATTTTTCTCCTTGATCATTAGTATAGAGTCATTAAATTATCATGTTGCTTTAATTTTTGTATCTTGTTCCTTACATTCTTTTGCAGGTACAGTTAATCGTAAGAGAAACCACAAGGAAATGATCACCTTTTCAGTGAGGTAAGAAATATTGGCATTCAAGTAATTTAACAATATAGGGAGAGGATGCATTGTTGTGAGTCCTTTTTTCTAGATCTTCCCCATGTAGACTAGGGAAACAATCGTTGTCTGCATTGATTCAGAATTTGCGATAACAAAACTGGTGACCATACTAGGGAAACTAACGAGATCTATGAGTTTTTATTTTTATTTTGATTACAATATCTTAAATTCTTTTCTCTTTCTTATTTGAATATTTAAGGTGTGAAATTAATCTTAAGAAAATTCCATCTTCCTATTCAGGTCAGTGTTTACAATCACCTAATTCCAGTTTGATTTTTAATTTTGTATGCTAAAGGTTTTATATTCTTTTTGGTTCTCTAGATCTGTCGATGCACCTCAATCACTTTGATAGAGAATCGACCCATATATGATTCCTCTTTCATGTTTTCATAGAGTGCCATCCATTTTGTTTTCCTAGATACATTGTGCGCCACCATTGTTGTCTCTAAGAGAGAAAAGAGCATTCTCCAATAGAGGACGCCTTGGTTCTACCCTACAGGGTGTGGTGAGGTAGGAAATATCCAACTCTAGGGTTTATTTTTGGAATTTTTTTCTTTGGTTTAGGTTATGTAAATTTGTTTCTCTGCTTATTTGACAAGTCTGGCAGTGTGTACTTAGCATGGATGTATATTTTGAGTTAAAATATTGAAAGATTATCTTAGTAAAGGATTTAAAATTGATTGATTTTTTGTTTGGAGGTTTCGGTTTTGGGTTTATAGTTTTCATTTAGATCTCTTATAATTTATTTCTGGATCCTTAAGAAAAAAATATATTGTAGTTTATTAATCTTTTTTAGAGTGATTTTTGTTCCTTCTGTTTCTATTTCCAAAGATACATAAAAAACAAAAGAAAAAGTTAGATCTATTACTTTCGAATTAATTAGGTGCTTTGAATATGATTGTGAGACATATTAGTATCTATTATTTTGAGTTTCGATTGAGAAAAGCATAGACATTAAGGCATTAGGAAACTTTTTCTTTTTGTGTTAGATATCTCTCTAGGTTTAGCATTGAGAGGTTTTGTGTGTCTGAAAGTTTTTCGAAGCTTGAAGAATGAGTTGTTAAAGTTGCATGGTGTTTTATTTTATTGCTTGAAAGGAAATATATCTCCTTTTCTCTATCTAGGATTCATCGAAAAGAGAAATTAAATTGCATTTAGATCATTTAATCCTATAATTACTATACACTCCACAAACATTCACTAACCATCAATATAAAATTGAATGACAATTTAGATTAAAATTCTTAGTAATTTGAGTAATAGATTAGAAGACATGTTCCGAAGTCTATAAAAATCATGTTAGCATCTGTGCTAACTTTCAAGTTTCTATATGAGTACATGTAGTTATTTCCTTGCAGAGAGGAGTATAGCCAAAATATTTCTTTGGTTGGCATGTTTGAGGTTGTTGGGGAAGCTTATTGTAAGCTCGGCCACTAAAGTCAGGTTATCCCGTGGCGCACGAGCTTGGCATGGGAAGGCCAAGATTAAACAATGAGCGAGGGCAGGTGCCATATGGGCAAGTTGCATAGACCAATGGTTATGAAGGGTTTCACATGGGAAGATAAGTGCGGGGAGCTAAGCTGTAAAGGAGTGTGAAATCCATTATATTCCCGGCATCCCAACGATAAAAATGGTGTGTGGCCAAAAAATCAACAGTAGGTATGTTTTTTGCACCTCCAAACCACACGAGGGATAAAATTAACTACAGTTACGAAGTCTGGTAGGGCCTGTCCATCCCAATGGTCATGATTTCGGGAAGGGCTAGATCTACGGTGGAGATGCGTTTCATAGCGGGAAGATGCATGGAAGATAAGGAGGCTAGGCGATGTGAAACCCCATAGGGCCTACATCTTCGGATGACTAAGATTGGGTGAAATGTTAGATCGATAGATAGGTCATTTTTATGGTAGAAACATGCACAAAGATAACCAGTGGGCAGATCGTGAAGCAGGGTAGGAGCCATGTAGGTGAACAGTCAAGATCCAATATAAAGGGGGATATATGACCAAGGGGGTTTGTTTCACTTTCTGAAGGTGATAGGGAAAATAAGGAGGAGAAGGATTGCAAAACAAAGGATGAGATAGGTAGTATCGATGACGTAAACCACATTTTGGACACTCTATATTCGCTTCGCGACACGCATAGTAAGGATGAAAACCAAAATAATTAGGTGACAGAGGGTGTGGGTGGTTGTACACGCTGTATGAAGAGAAAATAAAGGAACTAAAAGTCAGAGTAGATTGATCCCATCATAAGGAGAAGTTGACTGGATTCCAAGTGTCAAATACACATACTATGAAAGGCCCTGAGGCTGACTATAGGTGAGGCCCAAGGTCACTTCAGACAATGATATGAGGAGAGAAAAATGGAAGAGGGAGGCGTAGTTGACATCTTCACATGAGGGAATTGGATTTACAACCCACATGATCACTCGTGCTATCATCATGCCACTTGATTACAATGCATGTGGAGATTCAACAGACACATTGTTAAACTTAACTACCCAGCTCGATATAATGTCACAGGCGGAGCCGTTCGGATATGTGGAGACTATGAATGCTGATGAAGAATGGGATGGATACTATTTCTCTACTGAGGTTCCTAGGAGGTCAAATAGAAGAAATTTTATGGATTTATGTGCGTTAATGGCTTTAGCCATCAAGGTAAATATGTTCAATGCACTAGAGAGGTTTTCTGAGGCTGGTAAGGACCATGTTATCTTGATATATTTTCGCACCCCTTTGGGAGCTATGCCTGATGTCCCCTATCCTAAGAGAATTTTTCCAGAGCATATAGAAAAGGTTGTGGACCCTATTACCATAGTACTGAGTATCCATTGCTAGGTATTTTCAGTATATGCGAGTGTTCAGTCCTGAGGAAAAAGAAGAGGGAGGCTTTGCCATCATTGTCTTGGACTCATATTTCCAACTTCATCTAGTACGATGACAAGTCTCAGGAAGTGTTGCACTGGCATATCCTGTAGGGAGGATACATCCATGGTAGAATAAGCTGACATGAATGATGATCCCATTAAAGGTTCATAGATATCAAATAACCATGCTTCCTTCTCCAGGTCTACGCAAATAACAGTGTTACTAGGAGACCTGGATGCTGGATAAAGGACCAAAGACAAAAGGAGCATAAACCTCCCCACCAGTTGTGAAAATAGGAAGAACATGTTTCTAGAACATAGAGAAACATGAAGGTTAGGAGTGGAAAGGATCACTTCAGGTATTTTTCAAATCCTCATGGAAAAATAATAAAACCATTAGTGCTGAAACGTCACTGTCAAAACAAGCAAGCCTACATTCAAATGCTGCAACATCATTTCGATTCGGCCTGTCTGATATTTCTTGTTTCCTATTTTGGTAGTAAATCATGGAAAATATTCCAACTTGGAAAGTCAATTAATATTCATTATTATGATTCAGGATTCAATCCCCATTTTGTAACCGGTTTTGATACCCTGTTTTGGGATGTATCTCATGGGTAATTTATATTATAAATAGAAGCTCCTCAGAGGAGGATAGGGGTTGGATTGACTTTCATTTTTTGAGGCCTCAGCACTGATATTGTAACTTTGCAAATATTTTTGGGAGTAGTAATGAAAACGCTTCTCTGCGGTTATGAGATTCATCACAATGTCTGTATTTAGTTTGTGTTTCTCTGTTATTCCATTTTCATATGTGTTATTTTCTGCAAAAATGTTTTCAAGTTCCATGAGAAGAATTCATTTCTTTTAACGCTCTGTTCGTCAGATGTAGCATTCATTATGTGTTTGTTATGGTTGTTATGGAATTCATAAACACTTAGGTGCTCCATCTCTGCCATTTTCCTCATTTTGTGATTCTGCTAAAAGTGTTTCAAGGGATTCATCCATCGATAGGTGCCCCTTTTCATGCTAGTATTTTCTCCTTTATTCTACCATCTCTTAAAGATATTTAATTGAATGTTGCACTTACTTTTCCTCATAATCTATTGTAATGTCCTTAAACATTTCATACTCTGACTCCATCACCCAATGGTTTTATTATTTGTCTGTCTTTCAATCTTTTATTTTACAAACCACTATGTTACCCACAGAAATCTAGCCTTATGCGTGCTTGTTTAAATCCAAATGTATATGTGAATTCTATCGTGACAAGAGATATCCCTCTCTGACTGCATTGGTGTTGTTGCCGGGGACCGAAAGATCAAGTCATCCCTAGGAAAAATGACATTTCTTATTTTTGTGACCTGGTTGAGCAGCCGATCCTAGATACATATTGGTTGTATACTCTCTGATGACTCCACTCAAAGCCTTTGAAGGAGACTCCACTGGAAACACCGACCACCCAAAAGCTACAAATATCTTCAGAGGTTCCATGGTGATTCCATTTGAGACAATGACCCCAAAATAGTGAAACCTAGAAGAGCATGGTGAAAAATGAGGTACTCTGTTTTTTCTCTCCAAGATATATTGTCCTTCCTGGTACATATTTTCTTATCTTTCCCTGTGCTAGCCAAAACAATTTTCCAATATTTTTCACGCTCATGGAAAGACCCTAGTTCCACTCATGTATATCCTTCTTTAAGGACCGAGAAATCCCCTTCGCCCTGTACATATGATTTCGACCAAACCCCTTCATCCGAGCCCCACATGTAAAATGACCATCCCTGTGAGACTCGTGATGCTATTACTGAACCTGCACCCTTTTCTAAGCCCCCAGAAAGGGATCTCCAGCCCTTGTTTGACCTATAACACCCTTTTCTCTCCTCTAAATGGGCCACATTAAACCCTACGGTCAAAATACCATCTTCCACTGCGACCTTACCTTCCCCCACTTTAGATATTAAAGAGAGTTCATCCTTTAGTTCTACAGTCCCTCCTAAAAGCCCTACTAAAGTCCAAGTAAATACCAAATGATTTTCCCCCATTCTTCTCCCTGTAGTCCTCCACAACCTTCCCCAGGGGTACGCCCAAAGGATTAAACAATTTAGTGGTAAAAATGGGTATCCTACTAAAGAGCATTTGGGATGGCTTACAAACTGGGTTGACCTAGAAGAGGTGGACCATGATGGCATTAAGGTCAAATTGTTTTCTCAAATCCTGGTAAGAGAGGTAAGAAGATGGGTCATTGACCTTCTGGACAGCTCCATAATGGACTATCAGGTTTTTAAATATTTATTCAAAGCAAAATGGGAAGAAATGAAGGACCCTAGGTGGTGCTTTTCCTAGTTCTATTCTATGAGGAGGGAAGAGAGTGAGTATGTCCAGGAGTTCTCTGACAAATTCATGAAAATATATAACACTATCCCATCTGATTTCAAACCTCCCCTTGGTGTTTCTCAAATCCAGTATGTTGAAGCCTTTGATAGAGAATTCACCTTATGGTTGAGTGAAAGAAGGTTTGCCTATCTAGTAGATATGTTGAATGATTCCATGGGGGTAGAAATCAACCGAACTGCTGCCAAGGAGAAGGAGAGAGAAGAAGAGGAAAGAAGAAAGAATGAATATATCTCCCAACTCCCTCCCTCTAACACACTAGCATCTAGGATGAATGGGGTGATGGAGGCGATGGATAGGTTGATGGAGAGACTCATGGTGGAACAAAACCCAGCCCCCATATAAGATCAGGACTTCATAGGGCCCCTATGTGTTGAGAAAGATCAAACTACCCCTGAAGACCTACAAGAACATACAGGGCCTCCTCTAATGGTGGAAGAGGAAGAGGACAAATAGCTAAAGCATTCTCTGCCTCCCAATCCTGCTTCCCATGAAGAATACGTTCAGCAGGAGGGAGGTAACTTCCTTCCCTTATGATTCACCTCAATTGATTTCCTAAAATAAAGGTTAAAGGTCTCCAATCAAGCACATGAATTGGGGGTGACGAATGATGTCGTGGAATTCTTGGGAATGGAGAGTGGAGGGGGTTATCAGCCAGGACATATTGTGCATTCTAGGATTCCCATATATGAGCACACAGATGAGCAGACATGGACCACATAGGAGGAATGTGATAATTTGTTTAATGGAGAAAGTATCATGCCGGTTGCAAGTCCTGTCTATGGGGGTTTTGGCGTAGATCTGAATCCTCCACTATATGATAAATATGAGAGTGAATACTAGGGAGATGGGGTTCCTATGTGGGATGTCTCCTCTTGTTCTACCAATTCATAATATTCATATCAAGAAGAGCTCAACTCACTAGATTTTATTGAATATGTCACCTGTGAAATGCATGACGAGGAGCGGGTTCTGGTTTCAGGCAATAAGGATGAAAAATAAAATGTCTCATGTACAAGTATTCATGAACCTCCCTTGCATGATTATTTTGAAGAACAATGAGACAATGTTCTGGGGAGGTTACAATATGAGCAACATTATTGGAGTGAGCATATGCCAAGAGAATTGGAGGACAACCATGGATTTTATGATCCAGTGGCTGAATATGTGGAGTAGTTTTTCCATGACAGGTGTTTAGTAGAATTTTCAAAGGGGTGTCATGGACTAGTGGATAAAGATGTGGATAAGACACATAGTGTGAATGGTTTGTTATGGTTGTATGACAGAGAACAAGTTCCTTATCACAACCTATGCCATTTGGTCATTCAATACTGTTTTTTATCAAGCATGAGAAGAAATTGCACATATAGAATCATCTGCTTGGTTGGATACACTAGAAGTCAGAAGTCACCTAAATAGGCAATAATTATTAGTAGGTAGGGTAGGTAGGAACGCATAATCTCAGCATGGCAAGCATTTCCTTTGTGCATTTATTCCATTTTATTTATTCAACATCTATTCAATTCCTATTTGCATAGCACTTTGCAGGTTTCTTAATAAATGATAGGGTTAAACCAAATGGATCAGGCACATGGTCTACACAGGTTCTTTGCTACCTCACAGGGAGGATAGAATCCTTTAGTTGGAGCCGTTGTTAGCACTTGTGCTAATTTTTGAGTTTCTATACAAGCGCCTGTGGTGATTTCCTTATAAAGAGGGGTAAAGACAAAAAATTTCTTCAGCTAGAATGTTTGAGGTTGTTGAGGAAGCTTATCCTAATCCCTAGTGCTAAAGTCAGGTTATCCCGTGGTGCATGATCTTGGCATGGGCGGGCCAAGATTAAACAATGAGTGAGGTCAGCTTCCAGATGAGCAAGTTGCAAAGACCAGGGATTATGCATGGTTTCACAAGGGAATATAACCATGAGGAGTTAAGTTGTAAAGGCGTGCTAAATCCATTGTATGCCCAGAATCCCAATGATCAAAATGGTGTGTGGCCCAAAAATCAATGGCAAGTAGGTTTTTTGCACCACCAACCTGAAGGGGGATAACATTCACTACGGTCACGAAGTCTGGTAGGGTCTGTCTACCCCAATGGTCATGATTTCAGGAAGGGAAGGATATATGATGGAGATGCGTTTCACAACAGGAAGAATCACGAAAGAGAAGGAGGCTAGGCGATGTGAAACCCTGTTGGGCCTACACCTTCGGATGACTGATATTGGGTGAAATGTTATATCGATGGCCCTGGTCATTTTTGTGGTAGAAACACGGGAGAAGGGTAACCAACGATGAGATCATGAAGCAGGGTAGGAGCCACATAGGTGAATCTTCAAGATCTAGTATAAAGGGGGATCTACGGCCAAGGGTTTTGTTTCATTTTCTGAAGGTTCTAAGGGAAATAAGGAGGAGAAGGGTTGTGAAATGAAGGATGGGACAAGTAGTATTGATAGCATAAACCACATCCTGGAATCTCTAATTAGGAGATAGAGGGTGTGGGTGGCTGTACACTCCATATGAAGGGAAAATAAAGGCACTAAAATCCAGGGCAGACAGATCCCATCATAAGGAGAAGTTGACTGGATTCCAAGTTTCAAATCCACATATCATGAAAGGCCTTGAGGTTGACTACAGGTGAGGCTGAACGTCACTTCGGCCAATGATATTAGGACAGCAAAATGGAAGAGGGAGGCATAGTTGGCATATTCACATGAGGGAATTGGATTGAGAACCCATGTGATCATTCATGTTGTCATCATGCTACTTCATGACAGCACATGTGGAGAGTCGACAGACATGTTGTTAAACTTAACTTTCCAACTCGATATAATGTCACATGTGGAGTTGTTTGGATGTGTGAAGAGTATGAATGCTGATCAAGAATGGGATGGCTACTATTTCTCTACTAAGGGTCCTAGGGGTTCAGACAGAGGACCTATTGTGGATTTCGTCATGTCAATGGCTTCAACCATCGAGTTAAATATGTTCATTGCACTAGAGAGGTTTTCTGAGGCTGGTAAGGACCGTGCTATCATGATAGATCATAGCACCCCTTTAGGAGTGGTGTCTGAAATCCCCTATCCTAATAGAATTATGCCAGAACCGCCATACAAGGAAGTGAACCCTATTACCATGGTACTCAGTATCACTTGCTAAGGGTGGTTCATCTGGTCGAGTGTTCTGACTCGGGGAGAAAGGACTAGGAGGCTTTTTCATCATTGTCTTGGAATCATATTTCCAACTTCATATAGGATGATGATGAGTCTCAAGAAGTGTTTCGCTGGCATATCATGTACATAGGATACGGTCTAGGTAGAATAAGCTGACATGAATGAAAATCCCATTAACGGTTTAGAGCTGTCAAATAACCAGGATTCCTTCTCCAGGTCTATGTAAATAACAGTTTTGCTAAGAGAACTGGATGTCGAATAAAGGACCAAACACAAAAGGAGCATGAACCTCCCCGCCAGCTGTGAAAAAATGTATATGTTTCTAGAACAAGGAGAAACATGAAGGTCAGGAGCGAAAAGGATCACTTTGGGGATTTTTTGAATCCACCCATCGAAAAGCGTGCAAAAAGAATAAAATTTCTAGTGCTGAAATGTCACTGTCAAAACAAGCGAGCCTGCATTCAAATGCCACAACATCATTCCGATCCGGTGTGTCTGATATTTCTTGTTGCCTATTTTGGTAGTAAATCATGGCAAATCTGACAGCTTGGGTAGTCGATTAAGCTTCGTTATTATGATTCAGGATTCGATCCCCATTTTGTAGTCAGTTTTGATACCATGTTTCAGGATGTATCCTGATGGTAATTTATATTATAAATAAAACCTCCTCAGAGGAGGATAGGGGTTGGATTGAATTTCATTTTTTGAGGCCTCAGCACCGGTATTGTAGCTCTGTAAACATTTTTGGAAGTAGTAATGAAAATGATTCTCTGCAGTTATGAGATTCATCATGGTTTCTGTATTTAGTTTTTTTTTCTTTGTTATTCCATTTTATATGTGTTATTTTCTGCAAAAATGATTTCTAGTTGCACGAGAAGAATTCGTTTATTTAATCTCTCTTTTCGTTAGATCTAGAATTCGTTATGTGTTTTTTTATGGTTGTTATGGAATTCATCAACACTTAGGTGCTCCATCTCTACCATTTTCCTCATTTTGTGATTCTACTAAAGGTGTTGCAAGGGATTCATCCATCGATAGGTGCCCCTTGTCATGCTGGGATTTTCTCCTTTCTGTTACCATCTATTACAGATATTTAATTAAATGCTACACTTAATTTGCCTCACAATACAAAGTGAAATTCATTTTTCATTATCTGCTGTAATGTCCTTAAACATTTTATACTTTGAATCCATCACCCAATGGTTTTATTATTTGTCTATCTTTCGATCTTTTATTTTACAAATCACTCTATTACTATAGAAATCTAGCCTTTTGCATGCTTGTCTAAAGCTAAATGTATATGTGAATTCTACTTTGACAAGAGAGATCCCTCTATGAATGCATTGGCTGGAATGCAGTCTAATGTTGGTTTGAAATGGTTACCCTTATGATTTCCTACCACAACCATAGGAAAATTACAGGGTGATAACACATAGGTGATGTCATTCTTTGCCTACAGTGCATATTTACTGTGTGGTTCTTCCACGTACCAATCGGTATATCAAATGATTTTTCATGTACCCTTGAGTTATATCTAAAAGTTCTTCACATACCTGGTAGTATATCGAAAGGCCCCTCCCAAATGGTTGGGCATCAGAAAACACTAACACAGATTTGACATCCTATGTACCTTTAGTATATCAGGAGACACTTCTAGGAACCTATACCAACTGAGAAAATCCTTTTGGTTTCCTTGTTGAAGCAATACACCTAGTACAACACTTGGAGAGCTACTATGAACATGTCGTTTAGGTAGTCAAGTATTCAACAAAGGGTACGATCCCAATCCTACTTGTTGTGTTTTATTGTTGGAATGTGCAGTATATCATGAGTTGCGACAACTTGAAACTCTTAGTGAGGATCCATATTTTTCAGCCCCTCTTATCAGTTAAGTTTTCTTGTGACCTTAGCTCGTGTAGGATTGTTTGTGTGTGGTATTTTTGACTATAATACCTTTAGAGTAAATTTTTTTAGTGAAAATTCTGGCTACACCACCTCTTTGATATCTCAAAGGCTATAGGGTTTACCACCAGAATTTCCTCCTACCACGGAAGAAAGAGAAGGGGTGACCACAGACCAAACTGATACAACTGATAGATCTGTAGAGGGAATTCCGACCATAGGATCAGAGAGGGTATTCTTCCTTTTATATTCTGTCTACATCTACCCTGCTACTATCACAATTCCCTTCTTCACGTGATTCTACCTTTCACTTTCCTATAGAAGGTCATTCTGGTATGCAATATTGGGTGTTTTCCCAACCATTAGATGACCCTATGGCATCAGAATTTGGTCCAACTTATCCATTTTGGGAGACTTACTTAGGAAAAACCATTTCCAAATATAAAACTACTACTTTGTCTTACTTCACCCCCCCTACTAAACCCAATATTATTATTATTGAATGATGATTATTTTAGAAACATCCATGAGATGGTGTCTAGTTTGTGCACGAGGGGGAAGAACATAAGAAGAAGGAGACTCTCTCCTTTACCTAGCCATTTGGAAATAGATACTTCCAAATACCATGCCCCTATTTAGTCTCATGTTATTTTGTGTTAGGAATACCCATTCACACTATGGTTACTTACGATCCAAGTCATCCTGTTATCCCTACACTACAAGTTCAAGATCTTTGGTCTATCCCTAGTTCTCCTCCAAATCCTATGACTAGGAGGAAACACCTAGGAAAAGTTGTTTCAACAACCTGACCAACTAATTTAAATATTGGGAAGAGTATTTATTTAGGGTAGCCGATAGTCAACATACCTTCCACAACCGAAAATGTGGTTATTCCTTCCTCTGTATTGATACAACCATCATGGGTCCAATCTATGTCTAATCAACCTACATGGGGTTACTCTTACCTAGGAAATAAACTCGTAATGGTTAATCATAATCATCAACCCAATGCCTCTAGAAATGTATTTCTTGGGATCCCTTATCCTGGTAACACTAATACCGCATTGGGGAATCCTGGTTTGATGAATGCACCCACTAATGGGAATACATTTGCGAATTTGTTTGGTGGACCACCTAGAGGCCCTCCATTCGGAGGCTTGCCACCTGGAGGTATTTTATCTTGATGGACACCTAGAGGTCCACCACCTAGAGGTCCCCCATATGGGGGCCCACCTGTAGGTCCTCCATTCATTCTCCCACCTATAGGCCCGTCATTCGGAGGTCCACCATCAAGAGGTCCTCCATTCAGAGGTCCAACACCTAGAGGACCATCAGGTGGATCATTTTGAAACCAACCACCACCGAACCAGCTTGTTATAGGATAATCAACTCCCATTTATCAATATTCTTAAGACCCTAATGGTACTCAAATGCGTTACCAATATTACCAGTACCCCCAACCCAATCAACAATTTCCATTTCTGGATATGCTCGATCTTCCAGATTTGTCACGATTGATTAATGATCCTATTCACCATGATCCTTCATGGAAAGATATTCCTATAAACTTACCTTTGAATACACTAAAATTTCATGACAAACTTGGTGAGGATCCCCAAAACCACGTAATGACTCATCATTTTTGGTGTTCGTCAAAATCTCTAATGGATGGTTCCATCTGTTCGATACTTTTTCAAAGAAGTCTCACCGGGACTGCTGCTAAGTGGTATATAGAATTTCCCTTGTATTCTTTTGGTATTTCAAAACTCTAGAAATGGAATTTTTGATGCATTTTTAATGACCAATTAGGTATGAAACGGGTACAGGTCTCTTGACCTTGCTCTGTCAAACCACTTCCACCCATATATCTGACCATATACATAAGTGGATACGACGACGTAGGTTGATTAAAGCTCCCATTTTCAATCAATTACTTTCTGATTTTTTCATTAAGACATTTCATGCACCCATTTCCAGAGATGTTTCCATGGGAGGTGTTGTCACTGAAGAGAAATCCATCTGTCATTCTTAGTACATAGACTTGGTTTATTCCTAGTCATGAACTCAGTACAATTTGATCCTGAATTCTCATCATCCTACTTCATACCCTTCAATACCTTTGACAGAACCATCTACCGAAGGAATACTTGGTTCCTTCTATACATAGTCGAAGGCTAAATCCGTGAAGAAACAAAACCAACCTGCTTCCCCTGCTAGCCAGACAGTTACAAATCCCAAGATTATTTTTTCTCCTATTGTTTTTATTGAAGTGAATTCAATTCAATCCTCAAAATATTCAGGAACAAAGAAGAAAGGAAGAAACAAATCCAATAAATATTAGAATCAATATGAAGGTAATAAAATGCAAAACACAGATGTCAAATCTAAAAATAAGAGAAAGGAAAAATTCCCCTGCCTTATATCTGGAGGTGATCACTTCACCAAGGAATTTTATGAACATAAAGAGTTCAGTAAATTTTTGAATAAAAATTCCACCCCAGTAGTTTTAACTGGTCCTTTCCCTACCCAATAATAATTTATTGACCATCAATCCTTGCATGAGTATTCCTCATATTCCATCGTTGAAGTCAAAAACATGTCTAGTGAATCGCTGAATATTGTGGCTAGATCCCAGAACTATGAACCTCCTCAAAAAAATAATTATGAAAACACTCCAATCGATAAAAATACAGCTTTCGTCCCTCCTCCTACCAACTGTCTTCACATTGAAAAACTTGTTCTTGACGCAATCCTCCAACCACCATAGAGTACAATTCAAAAATCGGTATTTAATCCTAGTGCATATGCTGCTCATGCTACAATGTAGTGGAATACTTGGCTTGGGAAAGGTGTGTTATGTCTACCCTCAAAGTACTCCAAACATGTCCTATAGAAAGGAATAATCTATTTTCATTTCTTGGATCTATGGAATCTGAGAATAACAATGTTATAGTCATTAAACTGGATGAATTTAAGTCAAGATTATCCCATCAATTAGATTTTCAACTATCTATGAAAGTCATTGGGAAGGAATTACATCGTACCATTTTGGATGAAGGTTCCTCAACCTCGGTCATGGTTTAGTCTTATTGGAGAGCTATAGGCTCCCCTAAAATCAACAGTTCACCTATGCCATTAAAATCATTTGATAGTTGTGGCTTTCAACCCTATTCATTATTTTCCTCTCTCCTGATCGAACTAGAGAGGAAATCAGTGTACATCCATGTTGAATTTGTGAATGCTCCCTTGGATTACAATCTCCTTTTAGGTAGGAATTGTTCTACATGATTCAGGAGGTAGCGTCATCAGTGTTTCATATCGTCCAATTCCCATTCGAAGGGAATATTGTTGTTGTTGACCAATTAGATTTTTTTTCTCCATACACGAGTTATAATTCAGCGAATAATGTTCCACTCTTATCCTATTCATCTCTTTTGTACCAGAACGTAGGAGTAGGTATTATTAAATATTCCTCACTTATGGGAGTCTTTCCATTGAAAAATCATCATTCCTCTTCACAGTTCATGTCTATGAATGTTATATCCTCAACGATTCATGAAACTTAGACTAAATGGAAATCAATTGTTGATTCAGCACCTTTAACTCATTTTGAAGAGATTTACCAGGTTATCTAATCCACCAATGACCCCACCATTAATGATCATCAGCTGCTGACATCTAACCCTTCCCACCTACCATATTGATTAGATTCCCCCCCCATCCATATATTATCTTTTTCATCCTCTTTGATAAGATGAATCCATCATGGAAGTCATGTCTTTAGATCATATGCCTTGGAAAGATCAACATCATCGATCTTCTTTCATTCCCAGTTACCAAAAGGCCAGTAGAATATCATTTTGAAACGTTGGTTTCATATGATATTTTAACCGCTCCTTAGTAACCAGTACTCATCTACAATGTTGATTCCAAAGGTAATATGAGTAATATTATCGAGACCTCTCCGATCGACATATCAGTGAAACTTGGAGTTGTTGAGAACATTCACTTGGGCCAAAATTGTTCTTCTCTGGAAATTGAATCTTATATGACCCTTTTTAGGGAATTTAGATATGTTATCTCTTGTACATATGAATAAATTCTAGGGATAGATCCTTCAATTGTCATTCATGAGATCAAGGCATACCCTGACATCAAGTCGGTCCGTCAGAAACTACATCAAGTACATCCACAGAAAGCAGCGGCCATCAAGGTAGAAGTTGGAAAATTTCTTAGCACTGGCTTCATTTACCATGTGTCACTGACATAATGGGTTTCAAATATTTTTACTATGACAAAATAATAGGGTACAATTAGTGTTTGTATCGACTTTTGAGACCCTAATAGGGCTTGTACGAAGGACAATTTCCTTACTCCTTACATCGATCAAATCATCAATAACTGTGCTGGGATGTCATATTTTCATTTATGGATGGATTGTTTTTCTATAATCAGATATAGATACTCCCTTATGATCAACATAAGATGAATTTCATTTTCCCATGGGGGACCTTTTCCTACAAAAAATTTCCTTTTGGTTTAAAATACACTGGCGCTACCTTTGAACATGCCATGTCTTATGATTTCTAGGACATTAAACATATCTTGGAACTATAGCTCAATGACCTACCTTCCCATTAGAAGCATCGAGAACATCATGTTGGCCATTTAAGAGACAGTTTTATTAGATGTCTCCATTACAACGTTCGTTGAATCCACACAAATGTGGTTTTTGTATTAAGACAAGCATATTGCTTGGATTCATTACTTCCAAGTATAGCATCTATATAGACCCATTGAATATTGAAGCCATTTTGTCCCTACCAACACCTACAAATATTACTAAACTTCAAATTTTTCAAGGGAAGGGAAACTTTTTATGTCATTTTGTCAACAACTACGCCAAGAAAAGACACAGTTTCATGCGTTTTTAAAAAAAGGACACACCCTTTGTTTAGTATGACCTTTCATAATGTGCATTTGACACTATTAAACATGTTATCACACACATGCACACGCACCTATGTTGCAACAACCAGATTATACTAGGGATTATTCCTCATATGTGGTTGCATCTTTAACTACTATCAGCATGGTACTAGTTAAAACAGATGAACAAGACCAAGAAAATGTTATTTATTACCTGAGTAAGAGTCTTCTTGACTCTGAAACACATTATTCACATGTTAAGAAGTAAGCTCTAGCCATAGTCATCATGTTCCAAAAATTTCGTCACTACATCCTGCTCCACACAACTATTGTGTACGTGGATTCTAACCTCGTGTATTACATCTTGACTCATCAAGTGCTTGGGGAAAAACACTATCATTGAATTGCCATTCTCTAGGAATTCAAGTTAGAATTTTCAAAATCTAGTTGAAATAAGTCGCTTGTCTTCGTAGAACTTATGTGTGACCTTCCTCATATTACTGAGGATATGCATCATTTGATTCATTTCCCAATTAATCCTTGTTCCTCACTAGTAAGTATGATCCATGGTATGGAGATTTCATTCTATATTTCCATACTCAATGCTTTCAGGAGAATGCGACCCAAGAGAAACATCATTGTATTTGTCATCACACCAACTACTATATTATCATCAATAATGAATTGTACCCTTGTGGCATGGATGCAATTTTGCGGCATTGCTTAACCCGGGAAGAGGATGAATTAGTGTTGAATGGTTGTCACTATTGTGGCATCCATATTTATGGGATGGATATTTCCTAGAAAATTTTATGTGTTGGGTACTTTTGACCCTCAATCTTCAATATTGTATGGAAGCCATGAAAAAATTCCCACCATACCATCTCTTCCAATACAAAAAAGTACACCCATCTTGCTCGGGTACATCCCATAATTTTTGTCGGTCCTTTCATGAAATGGGGCATTGATTTCATGCACAGTAATCCTACCTCATTCGAGGCACATGTTTACATCATTGTAGCTATGGATTACTTCAAAAGATTTGCTGAGGTTATGGCTACATACATTGAAGATGGAAAAATGTCACCCTATTTATTTTTAACCACATAATCACTAGGTTTAGAGTCTCACAAGCCATCATGACTGATCACGGTTCACACTTCCAAAACCATATGATGTCAGAACTAAGTGGTGAACTAGGTAGTTTCTATGATAACTCTACACCATACTACCCACAGGCCAATGGCAAGGTTGAACCTATCAACAAAGTATATAAAACTATGGTTTAAGGGATGGTAGGACGAGCTATGTCCAGTTGGAATTTACATGTGCTTTCCAAATTGTGGGATTATAAAATCACCATCAAGACATCCACTGAATTTATGCCATTTCAATTGGTGTATGGGATGGAGGTAACTCTTCATATCGAATCTGAAATTCCTTCTCTGAAACTTGTTGTGGAACTTCTACCCAATTCCACTATAGATGAAGAATGATTCTTGTATCTGAACAAACTCAATGAGACTCACCAAGATGAAACCTTAGAAAATGAGGTGCATAAACAATGAATTAAATCTCAGTATGGTCGATCCATTCAATCTCACCTCTTCAATGAGGGTGACCTGGTCCTGACAGATGACCAAAAACATGATAAATTTGGAGGTGGAAAATTGGAATCCATGTGGCATGGGCCTTACATTGTCGGTCATGTTTTAGAGAAAGGAGTGTATGAGCTCATATACTATGATGGGATATGTTTGGGTGAGCCCCAGAATGAGATCTACCTTAAGAGGTACTATGCCTAGGCCATCTAGCATAGATACATTGTAAGTATTGTTTATAGAGTGTGTTGTGTGTATTTTGGATTGTGATTTTGTTATGAATGTAGGATTCCTCTTAGATAAGCTTGCTTATATAGTGTTATGATTGAATGAACAAATGAACACCTACTTTGGCTTTGTAGATGGTTCCATCCATTATAATTTGAATCTCGCATTCGTAGCTTGGGTACTCTATTCCCCTACTGGTGACTTGGTAAGCTCAAGAGGAAATTTTTTAGGTCCCGTCATGAACAATCTTACAGATTATAATGAAGTGTTTGGTTTATTAATTGAAACTTTAACAAATGGTGTGAGTCATATTAAATTTTATTTAGATTCATATTTACTTGTACATCAATTAAAATGAGTCTACACCATTTGTAACCCCTTACTTCTTCGTAATTTCTGAAGGGTTCATCTTCTTGAGAGGTATTTTGAGTTCATTTGGTAGCATCATATCCCAATACATGTGAATGTAGTGGATGATTCCTTATATAATTATGTTTTGGATTGGTACTTAGCTCATGTTTGATGTTCATTTAAGATTGATCAGATGTGAAATTATCATGAAAACAAATAATAAGTATCCATCCATGAACAAAAAACATCACATACACACATTTCTATAAAACATTTGGTTATATATATATATATATATATATATACATATAAACAATACTAAGGAAAAATATGAATCCATAAGCTTTCAGTGTACCCAAAAATCTGAAATTATCAAGTTTTTAGTACATCAAAGGGTCAAAAACTGAATCTTGAAGCTTTTAGCATATATACTACAAAATACAAAATAGGAGTCACTCCGGACTAATCCTCGTACTCATGGTATAAAATGACGACACGAGCTACCCTACGAAGTAGCCGCCTAAGCCACCCTGATACTCCTGTAGTGTGGAGTTGATAACTCCTCGGAAGGTCATCAATAGAGATGTCTAGAATGCCATTGGTTAGTCTCTGGAGGTTGTATTCAATCTCTTTTAGCTCCTCCTCTTCCTCCGCGTTCCATATGGAAATCTCTCTCACCATCCCTCGCTTCTCAATAGGTGATGCTCTCGTAGGTCAGGATGGACCAATGTCTGCAAAATAGTATGTCATGTCTTAGTATCACCAAAACACAAAAAATGAAATATAATATTAAAAAAAATACAATTAAAGTAGTATATTTATTACCTCGTTCATCCCACTGGTCGTCCTCAAGTAATTGAAGATCCTGGTCATCCCTAAAATTGGTCCCTGCCTACACATAGTCCTATATCATCAAGAGTTGTCCTTGAAGCCACTAAAAGAAGATTGAAACATAAGTCAGGGTGGTCCCTCCACCACCTCCATGATGGGACATAGCCTCTACCCACCTTAGCATCCGCGGGTCCTCGAGATCTAACATGTTAAGTGGCACCTGAGGGCATAATAGAGGTACCCTCTCAAGGAAGAAATATATAACCATAGCCCCATAGCCAAACTGATTTATCTCTCCTTGGTGGTACTTTGTAAGTTGGTCCTTGAGGCTCACTAAAATCCCCTCACTCCAGTTGCATATCATTGGATACATGCACTCAAATGCATATAACATATGAGCTTGGGTAGTCTTATGGGAAGCCCTAATGGCCGCTACCTTATCAATAGTGAAGGATATTGTCCTTAACAATTGATCCATAATGTGTTTGATGAGAATATTGTCCCCTTGGGACCTTGTTCTGATCATGTAATGCTCATCAATGAGATCGTTAATGGTTATGTCTCCCCCTCTAGGACTAGAGAGTGATATCGGACTTCCCCTCCTGGATAGTCTAGTCAAAATATAGATGTCCTCGACATAAATTGTCAGAATGTGAGTTCCCACCTTGAAATGTTGTTGATTCAAGTCTTTCATCTATCTCAAGTGATCTAATAGACGAATATGGGCACTCATGCCCAAAATCCTAAAGTACTTGAGAAGTCCACATTCCATCAATGCTCTCACAATCATTGGATCATTTGTCTCTTTGGAATCATCTAATTCATTCTCGTGCTCCTTCCAAATAATCATGTTGTTAGCTCTTGTGCTAAATTTTATTCTTGCAAGAGTTAGTTTTCTTGGTTGGGAAGGTTTGCAAGAGAAAAAGATTTCATTGGGTGTTCAAGCAAAAGAAAAAGAAAAATAGTTTTTGGGTAAAACATCAACATTGATTTTGGATTTATAATCAAGTTTTTTTTTATATATGGGCCAAAGTTTATTGATTATTAAAATAAGATTTATTTTATCAAAAATGATACAAAGGACCATTTTTGTAAAATGGGGCCAAACCCAAAATCCTATGGTTGCATGGGATCCAAGCATCAACATACCAAGCGAAGTGTGCCAACTGCCATCAAAGTCCAAGCATAGAACTCTCAAAGGATATCTCACATTATTCCTTGGTATATGCAGAAGTGGTCAGGACATATAAACCTTTGAAAACACATTTCACTCTATGCATGTGGGACAACAATTTCTACAAAGAACATATAAAAATACCAGTTCTTGTCTTTCCCTCCACGTGGATCTGATATTTTGCATTGTGAAAACGGACGGATAAATTAAAGGCCAGACATTGCAAAATGGCATTAACCCACTAACCAAATGAATGGTCACACAAGAAGGTGGAAACAAATCCATGGTGGAGGTAGGTTTCACATTCACAACAAGCAAGGACAAAAGAAGTTTTTGGATCCACGAAATCTAGTACAAGCTCCACTATAAAACAGCTCAGATCATATCTAATCCCAATTAAAGGTCCACATTGAATTAGCAGTGGTAAAGTGTAGGAGATTTAATTTTTAAAAGCTCAACGAAATTTTATATATTACAACAAAACATGTTTTTCTATGAAAATGAATATTTTAGTCATTAACTTAAAGGAGCTTTTCCCACATAGCCAAGATGAATTTGTGTAAACTGAAAGAGGCTTCTCTTCATATCATGTTGCTCTACAATAAATTCCTTCAATTTTTACAAAGGTGCTATGGTTCAGGAGAATCGAAGACATATTCAAAGGGAAATTTTCCATATTTTCAAATGACTGTTTGGTATTGTGGATTGGGAGAATCGAAGGGATCTTCAAAGGGCATTTTTCCATAAAATCACAATCTTGGTTGAGTCATAAAGTTCAAAAGAATATTTCGAAGGGATGGAGGGGAATCTAGCTAAATGAATACATGGGTTTTGTCATGAACATGGACAACTAAAAAAATATCTCTCAGATTTCATACATTTGTCACCATATGAGGTATGCAGGTGGAGCTCTGAAGCCTATTTTTTAGTGATTCGACTCTTGAAAGAGGTGAAAGAATGAATAATAGGGGGTAACTATATAATAACAAGTCCTTGAAATTAATAAAGGCTCCTTCACGTCTACTTTTAAAGAGAAATCCAAAGTTGATTCAGCACCAGACTATTGGGGGTACTCTAAAACGTCACTTTCAATCAACAACCCTAAGTCACGGATGCCATACTTGTTGTTTTGAGCAAGCACATGCATCATCGCATATTTTCCTATTTTTTGTGATAATGGAAAATATAACACCTTAGTAATCTATGAGGACTTTGATTCCCATGCTGTAACAGAATTGGGTTATGTTTTGGGGTTGGTCCTGGGAGCCATGGCATTATAAATAAGACCTCAATTGAAGAGGAAAGGGTTGAAATTTTAATTCAGGCAGTGTTCTGCTCTTGTTTTGTCTCTATAACTTTCTTGGAAGAGTTAATGAGAAAAATTCTCCTGCGTTCCTAATATTCATCACATTGTTTTACATTCAGTCCTTTTTTCCTGTTTATTCATGTTCATTTCTATGTATTTCTGCCAATGCACTCTAGTTGTATATGCATAATTTGCTCTCAGTTAAGTGCTCCTCATGTCAGATGCTGCATTTGTTTTGTGTTTATGGTAAATTATTTGGAATTCATCTTCTATGCTCCATTGCAGTTTCTAGCCTTTGCTATTTATTCTACTAAAGGTGGTGCAAGAGATTCATCCACAGATAGGTGCCTCTTGCTTCGTTGGGCTTCTCCCTGTTTATCCTATCACTCTTTCAAGATATTTGACTATTTGTGACACTTACTTTTCCTCAGAGTACAAATTAAATTTCCTTTCTCATTTTCTCTATAATGCCCTTGTTTGATTTGGGTTTTGTCTCCATTGCCCAATGATTTTCCTATTTGTCTATTTTTCCATATTTAAATCTATCAACACCCTATTACCATCATAAATCTAGCCTTCTATGAGCTGTTCAAATCCATATATATGTGTGTTTGTTTCCTCTATGAAAAGGGAGATCCCTCTCTGACTCTATTGGATAGAGAACAGTCTAAAGTTTTGTTGAAATGGTTACCCCTGTGACTTCCTACTACAACCATAGGTAAATTATAGGGTGCTAACATCTTGGCATCATTGTCGGGGACATAATCACTATTATTTCCTTTGGAGAAGGAAATTGTTTAGTTCTATGACCTGGTTGAGCAGTAATTCCTAGACACATATTGGTTGTATATGCTCTTGCGACTCAACTTGAGACCTTGGAAGGTGACTCCACTGGGAACGCTAACCACCCAGAAGCTGCAAATATTTTCAGATTTCCTATGGAAACTCCATCTGGAAAGAAACTAATATTCATAATGTTCTATGGAAGTTCCATTGTCCAAATGTTGCAAAGTTTGAAGAGTTGATTCAGTTTCTTCATTATCCAGATGAGTTCCATGTATGCAAGGTATGCCCCTATGAATCATGCTCACATTCCTGGTGTTCTGAATCGAATACCTAATGTAGATTGGCAAACATGTCTTCCAAAATTCAAAAATCAAAAGAGTGATGATGCTGCCCTTCATTTGGTTAGATTTCATATGCATATATGTAAGTTGAGGGTCAAATTGCATGAGGATTCTTTAATCAAAATGCCCATGGTTAGTTTGGAAGGAAATCCATGGTCATGGTATGAGGCATTACTGTCAGAAAGTTTATGTTCCCTTACCGATTTTCATTCAATATTTCATGAATATTTTAAAGATCAATATCCTTCTTTGCTACTAGTTGAAGATTGTTGCATGCATGTTAAAGGTTTCATTGAAGATTTGGAAAACATGTATGGAAATTATGAGTTTATGGATGAAGAGTTGTTAGAAATGTTACAGGAGAACCCACTTAAGAAAAAAGAAATACAAACTAGATGCCATGACATTCAAGAAAATTCCCAGCAGTACATAGTACCTTCCCTGACTGAAAAACACATGAGACGAAACTCTGATTCAATGGGTTACATTTATTTTGTTGGGGTAGATGATAATTTGCAGCAGTATTATCAGTCTTTGTGTGACCAAGAAAGAAGTTGGGACTGTCAATCAAATCCTTCCTCATATCATTCAACTTCCAAAATTTTGTTACAAGAAGAGGTTGCCTCTTCCCAATTAGAAAAGTCCTTTTTGTAACAACAATCTCTTCAAAGTTGCAATACTTACGTAATTGAATACATAGAAAATGATAACTCTAGAAAATATCAGTCTTGTGGTCTTTCCACATGTTTATTTTCTGAAATTGCGGGTAAAGAGATCATATTTTGAAATAATGGTTGAAGGATGACCTATGTGTGTTGATCAAATTCAAATTTCACCTGAAGATTTACATGAATATATAAATCCCTATTTGCTTATAGAATATGACCAACCCAATGATTTGAAAGAAGATTGTTCTACTAATTTGTTTTCTAAAGAAAACAATTAGCCTATCACAAATTTTGTTAGTGAGGAAAATATCATTGTAATCCAATTTCAAAAGGATGAAAACTGAGTGGATAGTAAACATGTTGAAAGTGACTATTTACCTTTGTGTTTTTCTTCATTCGAGTGGCCGAAAAAGAGACTTAAAGTTTCTTATTAAAAAAAGAAATTTGAGATTGTGGATGAAGGTATAAACTTTCTTGAAATGGATGATAGGCAAGAAGAACAATTATAAAATCAATCCCATCCTAAAAAAATCTAGCAGTATGCTACGAAGAGTTTAATAGAAAAAAAGAAGATGAGGGTTCTCAAATGCATGTTCCTCTTTGTTTTTCAAATTCAGAAATATTATATCAAGAAGAACTTTGTTTTCCTGATTCTATTGGAGAAAAGAATGATATTTATGCTGAAACATATAAATAAGATGAAGTTTTTAATTCAGAAATTTTGAATGAAGAGGTTGATATCTCATTTGGAAATTGTCATGAAAATTCCTTGCATGATTCTTTTCAATATCAGTTTGACAATGTGCAAGGGAATGTACAGTTCGAGCATCCTTCTTATGGTAAGAAAATGATAGAATTTTTTGAAGGATGTCATTTTATTTATGATCCAGTGGCTGATTACATGGATAAATTTTTCAGTTAAAGTAGTTGGTTATGTGTTTGCAACAAAGATCAAATTTGGTACCATTGTCTTTTTCCATTATGCTTTTATGTTCTGATTTCACTTAAGCATGATCAAAAAGTCTGTCTATTGGATCAGTTGCTTGGTTTGCTTCATTGGAAGTCAAAAGTTACTTGACTAAACATTGATGCTTAGTAAGTAGGGTCGGTAGAAATAAGGTCAACATGGCGAGCATTTCATTCAATAGTTTTTAGTTTGTTTCCAGTTTCAGTTTTGATTTCAATTTCAGTTTTCAAGTTCAGATTTGTAGTTAGAAATTGGTTTCTAGCCTTCAGAGTATGGATGGGTGACAGTTTTTAGGTTTCAAGGATTTGTTTGGAAAAACGTTTGAGTGAAGGGTCACAAATCAGAACAAGTTGAGGATTTTAGAGAAAGATTGGGAGCATCCCAATGGATAAGGAATCTAGTCTACTGAGTTCTTTTCTACCTCACAAGGAGGATAACATCCCCGAGTTGGAGCCGTTGTTAGCACCTATGCTAAATTTTATTTTTCAGGGAGTTGGTTTTCTTGATTGGGCAGGTTTGCAAGAGAAAAATATTTCATTGGGTGTTCAAGCAAAAGAAAAAAAAATAGCTTTTGGGTAAAACATCACCATTTATTTTGTCTTTATAATCAAGTTTTTTTATATATATGGGTCAAAGTTTATTTTTTTATTAAAATAAGATTTATTTCATAAAAAATGAGACAAAGGTCCATTTTTGTAAAATGGGTCCAAACCCGAAATTCTATGGTCGCATGCGGCCAATATTAGAATTTGAATGCCATTTAGATCTTCAAGCAGATCTGATACCATATTAGAATTTGTATGCCATTTATATCTTTAAGCAGATAGTTCTAATAATGTTTGCATCAAATGGAGAATGAAGATACAAACTAAAGAAAACAAACCACACAGAAAATGGAGAAGTATTGCTCAGGAATTTATAGTATCATTCACAATAATAAAGTCTAGTGTTACAATAGTTTACATAGGAAAATAATTTGAATACACTAGGTAACAATTCAAATCTATCCACTGGATCTTACTGTATCTAACTGACCATCTAACTCATGGTGTCTCAATCAATATTGGAGTCCAACAAATCAACTCCCAGATGTCCAACAACTCAATCAATCAATGATAGCTAGTTAAATCAGTGCAACTGAGTGTGGTAGGTGGGAAAAGGTGCCTACTCCACATGCAGCCATGCATTATCCATGCATAAGTAGAATTAGCTAACTAATTTTGAACTAAATGAAAGTAACTGGGGGATAAATAAGACTAACTAGTTCCCACTCCAACTAACTGAAGGAGGCTGGTGTCGAGACACCCATTGGCTCCTAGAATGTAGGGATTGGTCTAGGAGGCGCCCAAACTTATGCATGCAAATGCAGTAAGTGGATATTAACCTCTAGCAGTGTTCCCCACACTATAGTAACTGGTACATGTGGCCCCATTAGGCCAAATGGACCCATTAGGCTAATTTAGGCTAAATAATCTAATAGACAGTATGGTCAAGGGAGGATTAATAATATTAACACCCCCCTAAATCCTAACTTGGACAACTGTGGGCCCTGGTAACAAGACCATAGGTCACCCAAATAAAATATAAAAGACAATAAATAAAAAATATGATTAATACAACCGAGGAAACAGGGGAAAACCTCATGGGAAACCCCCCCTCAAAATAAGCAGAAATACAAATTTTGAACAAACTTGTGAAAATTTTTGTTGTTATTTGAAGCACTATGCATCTGTAGTATCTTGGTTTTTCTATATAGGTGAACCCATGAATCCAAAAAAATTACTTATGTTTGGATGAATCTTCCTCTTTGGAAGAACGATAATGTGCCCAACTGAATCAGGATTATAGACAACTGTAGGACGAAAAATGGACTCATGTAGAGCAGCTGAAAACAACTGATGAGAGAGAAAAGGTGCTTGAGAATTCAGACCATGTGAGGAACATCAAAGAATATGATATATGTCATCATTTAACAGAAAAACATGAGTGGTAAAATCAGCCCCAAGTGTTAGGAGCAAGTGTCTAGGTGGATGCAAAATGTCTCCAACTTTACTAGTTATGTGAGGAGATGAGCATGTGATCAAAAAAGTAGGTAGAGAATCCCTAGGGATGTGGAGAGCGAATGATTGAGATCCATATTCTGATATATCTTTAGAAATAACCAATATTTCACAAAATCTAATATCAACAAACTCATAACAAAAAACTAACATCGAATCCTCAACAACAAAATTGAAGGAGACTTGCGGTGCTTGATTTGTCACACCAAAATTGATGAAACCTGTTACAAGCAATATTGTAAGCTCTTGAATCTTAAAACATGAACCAAATATTATCATATCAGAAAATAAATAATATCCAAATATGTTCATATCATATACAAAACTGTGCAGTGAAATCAAATCCCCAGCAACAATTTTGAAGGAGGCTTGCGGTACTTGATTTGTCACACCAAAATTGATGAAACCAGCTACAAGCAGTACTGAAAGCTCATGAACCTGAAATATTGAAACAATTAATATCAGATAAGATACAAATAATATCATATCATATCTAATAAATTTCATATCATATCCAAAAGTGTGGAATGAAATCAAATCCCCAGCAACAATTTTGAAGGAGACTTGTGGTACTTGTTTCTTCACACCAAAATTGATGAGAACAGCTACAAGTACTAAAAAATCACGAACCTGAAATATTGAACCAATTAATATAATATCATATCCAAATAATATCATATAATATCCAATAAATTTCATATCATATCCAATAGTTTGCTCCACTAAGATGGTAGATGCACAATTTTCTCATTCTTCAAAATTCTAAATATTGGTGCATGCAATCATGTAGGAATTTGTTGGAAGCTCAAGATAAATGAGAGTGTTTGAATAAATAATACAACCTGAAATTATTTCCAAAATATCCAAATATTTACAAAATATAATATCATCAAAATCATGAGAGAAAATTGACATCAAATCCCCACCAGAAATTTTGAAAGAGATTTTTGGTACTTGTTTCTTCCCACCAAAATTGATGAGAACAACTACAAGCAGTATTGAAAGCTATTGAAACCTAGAACCAAGTAATATCATATCATATCCAAATAATATAATATCATATACAATAAATTCCATATCATATCCAAGAGTGTGCTCCATCGAGTTGATAGGTGCACAATTTTCTCCTTCTTCAAAACCTTTGAAAGAGATTTTTGGTACTTGCTTCTTCACACCAAAATTGATCAGAATAGCTACAAGCAGCACTAAAAGCTATTGAACCCTATAACTAAGTAATATAATATCAGTTCCAATTAATATCATATCATCTCAAATAAATTTCATATCAGATCCAAGAGTGTTCTCTACTGAGATGGTAGATGCACAGTTTTCCCCTTCTTCAAAACCCTGAGTATCAGTGCATGCAATCATGTAGGAATTTGTTGGAATATATAGATCAATGAGAGTGAATGGATCACTCCTACAATATGATATTATTTCCAAAATATCTAAATAATTACTTCTCTTCACACCGTCAATATCATTAGAGATAGAGAAATCAAATTCTTCACCCTTTCTTGGAGAAATCACTGGTAAACTATGCACATAATTTATAATAGAAGAATCACCAGAGAATTTTTGCATAGAATGTAAGGAGATATTTTATTCAACAACAGAGATTCAAATGTCTTCTTCTGGATCAGCCATGTGAGGAGATGAGATATTAGAGATCTCATACACTTCCAAAGCAGCAAGAGAAGCAGTCACTCCAAGGAGACTTTCTTCAATTCGAATTGACTGTGAGGAAGATTCTACTTCTTCTTCATCTTGAACAACTTCATCAGAGAGAGTAGATGACGATACTTTTGAGTAAATAAATATTGTGGTTCTCAATGTGCTCCCCAAATTTTTATAAATATCCTCACTGTGCTTCCCAAAGGTTCTATCCAGTTCTGTCCAGAGATCCTTTGGGTATTCTGCAGACTCAATAAGGTAGTGCAAGCTTGGAGACTTCCAAAAAGCCATGCCTATTGTTCCAAAATATCTATCACCGTAATTTATCCATTTATTCTCATATTTATAAGACTCTTTACCAAGTCTAATAGATACCTCATAGAGACCTTATCTCTTTAGATATGCAATCATCTTCAACTTCCATTCTGAATATCTTGTGGATGGAGTCAGAAGAGGAACTGATAATATTGAATCAGTTGCCACCTTTCACACACTTGGGTTACGTGGAAGAAATATTCAATCCACTCGGTGTGTCGTTGGGGGAAATTCTCGATTCAAGGCTGTCACCTTGTTCTTGACTCCTCCGTTTAGGCTCAACTCCTAACGAATCCAAGGGGGGTAGACCCTATTAAGTTACTCAGGAAAAATTATTTAGTATGATGATGGTATTAAAGAGTAAGATTTTTAGGAGTTTCGATTTAACAATTGTAAAAAACAAATAACATGATGAGATAATCACAAGTAAGCACAAAAATGACACCCAATCACATATAGATTGAAAGAAATAAATAGCTGACCAGTGCCTTGAAAATAGAGTCGAAAAACAATTAAGAGTGCTTGCAAGTGTTGGAATGAATGTTGTGTAATTGTATCTTGGTTGATTTTAAATTAATGTAAGAAGATAATTAATTTAACTTAGGTGAGGGGACTCCATATATACATAGGGGGTATTTGAAGTATGTCTAAAACTAAACAATCACGGATACCCGCAAGGAATATGTAGGTTGAATGGAGTCTCTGAGGCTGTTGTTCATAATGCACCTCAAGGTGTAACAGAGATCGGTGCCCCGAGGTCACTTTTCAGGAGTTCCCGTTTCCTTTGGGTATTTTACCACCGTAATGGTTTGATCGAGGAATCGAATTTTTGCTTGACGGTTTGTCAATTTTGGGAGAGTGAATCCTAATTATTCTTGTCACTCAAGTGCTTTTGATGCAGCTTGACTGATCGGATGAACCACAGCCAAGTACAGAGCATACACACTGGAGTCTTCATTATTTTTAGTAAATTTTAAAATAGGTGTTCTTGTTAAAAATAAAACCCTCCACAAACCTATTTCGATCCAAGTGGATATCAATCAGAATCAAGGAGGGGTTAATTTTATTATGACTAACGAGACAATTGATGAAAAAGGAATCAAAGATACACAACCCCAGTTTTCTAATTAGTCCTTATTGCCGCCTTTCACACACCTGAGTTACGTGACAGAAATCCTCAAGCCACTCGGTGTGTCCCTAGGGGCAAGTCTCGAGTCAAGGCTGGCACCTTGTTCTTGACTCCTTCGTTTAGGCTCAAATCCTAACGAAGCCAAGGGGGGTAGACCCTATTAAGTTACTAAGGCTAATTACTTAGTGTGATGGTGTTATATTGATTAAGTTGTTTAGGAGGTTTGAAATTAACCAATGGAAACAAAAGATAACAAGACGCAAGATTTAAAGCATATAAGCACATAAATGACACTCAATATATATATAATTGAAAGAAATAAATCACCAGTGCCTTAAATGGAGTCAACAGAGAAAATAATGTTCTTGCATGCACTTGAAATAATGTTTTGCAAATGTCTCTTGGTAGATTTTAAATTAATGTGGAATGTGAATGAATTAAATTAGGCGAAAAGGGGACTCCAGATATACTCGAGGGGTACTTGGAGTATGTCCAAAAGTGAAATTTCACGGTTACCTGCAATGTGTATGTGGGATGGATCAGAGTCTTGGAGACTATTGTTCATAATGCACCCATCAGGGTGTGACAGAGATTGGCGCCTTGAGGTCACTTTCCAGTTGTTCCCACTCCTTTGGGTATTTTCCTACCACTTACAGTTTGTTCGAGACGTTGGATTTTCGCCTGATGGTTTGTCAATTTGGGAGATGAAGACTAATTAATCTATTCAATCAAGTGCTTTTGATGCAGCTTGACTGATCGAATGAACCACAACCATGTACAGAGCATACACACTGGATTCTTCGTTATTTTTAGTAGATTTTAAGATAGGTGTTCTTGTTAAAAAGAAAACCCTCCAGGAACCTCTTTCGATCCAAGTGGATCTCAATTGGGGAATAAAGGAGGGGTTAATTTTACTATGGCTAACAAAACAATTGATTAAAAAGGAATCAAAGATACACAATGTCGGTTCTCTAATTAGTCCTACCATGCATCTCTTTCCCCTTGCGGGTCAATCAGGAAGTGGTGGGGTAAGTAGTATGATTAATTTTTAAATTAAAGTATGGAATAATGCAAAATTATATAAAATTATACAATCCTGCATGTCAGTACTAAACTAGATCAGAAAAAGGGAAAAAAGCAAAAAAGTGAAACGAATGCAGATCCCCCCTGGGGGGATGGGGACCAGGCTCGAAAGAGCCTACTCAAAAAAATATTTTATTTTATTATTATTAGTTACAATATCAGCAATATGAAATATCATAAACCTCTTGGTCCTTTTATGGGATGAAACCAAGATCTTACAACTCTGCAAAAATTTTAAATTTTAGTGAAAGGGGAGACCCCTGGGGGGATTTGAACGCTCCTGAGGCCACTTTAGAATAGTAGATTTTATTTTCTGTTACACCTGCTAAAAAAAATCAAGCATGTTAGAATAAAATATTCCCAAAATCACTTTAAGAGTACCTTTGGATCAGCCTACCTTAACTCAAAAAAGATTAAGTTAAAGCTAGCTAAACAGGTGAAAAAGAAACCAAGGAAAAGAAGCTTTCCTTGGGATATTGGTTTTATGGAGAGAAATTCATATGGCTTAGGGTACCACAATAGAAAACTTGACTCCAGAAATCAATCCTTTTCAATATGCAATAGAAAATAAATGTCTAACACTAAAGGATCAGACCTCGTACCTTATTCCGAACGGTTGAAGTAGATCCCTGTTGAGATTTCCAAATTCATCTTGAATTGATAAATTAATTCCTCAACAGAAAGTAAACAATACAAGCATTCTATATATCATGGTGATAGATCTATTCTATCATATATAATCAACAATGTATAAGCATTTGAAATCATCCCATGGATAAAATATTCATTCAAACACACATTATTGGACAGGAAAAGATATTTCCATTAATATAAATTAGATATTACAATAGATACAACATCTGTTGGCACATCTACGAATCAGAGAAACTAAATCCCCCACTTAGGCCTCCACCACCTCAATCCTCCATCTCTCGATAGCAAGCTCACAAGCAAAAGACAAGCTTGGGAAGAACACAAAATTGCTCCAAGGGACAAAGGGATGCAGACTCAAGCATAAGTTCCAGCAACAATGGACTATAGTTTCTTTGCTCTCAATTCTCTCATATTCCTTCAATGTACCATAGAGTTCCTTATATAGCTTTTCAAAGGGGTAATGAAAGGTCGAATCCGAGTGATCTCAAGGCATAGGGAAGGCCAGGAGTCAAGTGAGTCGGATCCATGTCAAGGAAAACTCCAAAAGGATTTGAATTTTGTACACATCCCGATGTACACAGTTTTAGGAATCAAACCCATGTATATACGCGATTAAGGGTTTAAAATTCATGTGTATCATTTTTCACATGTTTTTAGGGATGGTCAATGAAACATGAAAGGACAAAAAATGGTCCACGGGGTCTAAGGAGTCTGCAGAGGGATAGCGGAAGGCCATATAGAGTGTGATTCACCTGGAGTGGTAAAATCAGATATAACAGATGCCCCCTAATGTGTGAGTTCAGAGGGGTCATACGATGGCTGAAATACATTATAAGTCCATCCCAGAAGTGGAGTGATGAAGAATCCCAAATGGAAGACTAGCCACCCAATCAACATAGTACAATGATACAACTCTGCGCATAATTGCAAATACATATAGCAGTCCCAGATACATAAGAGTACAATGGCTATGAATAGGCATGATACAAGATATCACATAAGTGGTCATCGCCATGTACAATATACATAGATCAGAATCTCCATGATGAAGATATACAAAGGACCATGATCTCCATAATGGCTGAAGATATATAACAGATCAAGATCTCCATAGTAGCTAGAAATGTCTGACCTATACTGGAATCAAGTCACGAGAGCTGAAATCTCATGAACACTGGCATGATCAAGGAGGTAGCATATGAGAGATGCCACCAATCTAGAAAGTCTTCTACATAAAATGCTACGAGTACATGTCCTACTATGCGAATAGAGGTTTCGAGGTCGAACATAGTAGTCCATTGTCTGATTACCGGTCATTAATGTATACCGTTAACAAACGCGAGATCACCCATCGATAATGAAAATGGGAATCAAGGTACTAAAGTGCAAACTAACAAGTGTGAATAAATGTGTTGAGGTCGAACACTTGAGAGGATCCATTCATCAAGGGACATTGATGTATTCCCAAAGACTGTCGATGGCGAGAGGACCTGCCACTAATGACTGCAAGTCTCAAGGCACTCAAACTGACTCTAGATTCCAGTCCCAGAATAAATGATCTAAAGTCAATGGGATGAAATCCACTAGAAGGAGGGCATTAAGGCATCCCCCATCATCCAACACGATGTACTCAGCAAAGTTGTATAATGTGGAAGGACTCGATCATAAGGTGCACGAACCAGTAACTATACTGGGAATGGCCAACATGCAAAGTCAAGATAACTAAGGAATGGCCAACTCAGGCTTCAACTTCCTTTGAACAAGAGCATAACGACATATAGTGACTAAATAACGGCAATATAGACTCAATATACAAACTGGGAAATCTCTGCGACAGAGGAGGCATTGACAGAGGATCCATGAGGACCGGAAACTTAACTAGTCGATGGAGATAAACTCAGATAAATGAGTACAGCTCCTAAATAAAAACTATAAACCCAATCAATGGATGTGATATATAGTGCTCTATTCGAAGGCGACACGACTCGATAGTTTCCAAAGATAACATCTTTCCTTGTCCGGCTTTTTGGTTTTTTGATTTTTTTTGGACTTTTTCAAATATTTAAAAAGCTTGAAAAAGAATAAAATTTCTTTATAGCTACATACTAGGAGGAGATGAGTGTCATAAGGGAAAACAAACTAGTTCCAAGTAGTGGAACATACCTATGCTTAATGCAAGGATACATGTGTAGGATATCGACACTCGGGGGAAAGTCCCCTCCCGGTAAATAGGGAATCAAGCTGCAAAGGATATAAAAAATGGCTTTGCATGGCTAGACATGAGACAAGCTCGGGCTATATGGCTGAAACGCAATGTCAAGGAAGCCGACATAAAGCTCAATAAGGCAGGCAAATGATAATGCATTCACAACTTGACATGAGGGAGTCATGAGGGAAATAGGCCAGAAAAAGATCAAGAGGAGTATGAGGCTCTTGCGAAATGTCATGGCAGTACTATACAATGGACTCTTACACCCTAAAGGAGAAAACATCAGCATGGGAACCAAATGCAAATAAGGCACTAACTAGGGTACCCATGTAAGGTGAATCTCTACCACTCATATCATGCCACTTCTAAAACAACAAGAAGGTTCATCGACATAATAGAGTGAGTTCGTACCTAAGGTCATGATGAAATGGTCATAAGGTCATGCAAAATGAAAACAGTGATGAAACCTAACCTATATGCCAGTTAATACATGATACTTGAGATTGGCACGAACAGGTCAATCCAACGGCTGAAACAACACTGAAAAAGGCCTCCTACATCACGAGTTAGGTCAAAAACGGTCCAAAATGATTAGAAATTGTCGAAACTATAAGAAAGGGGGCAAAAATTTTCAAAAATTTGAAAAATTTCTATAAATAGTAAACAATTCAAAATATTATAAAACATTTGAAATTTTTACCCATTTAACCTCAGATTTTCAACAGCGAATTCCAGGAGATCCAGCCGATGGAATCCACTACCGTTTCTTCCAGGTACTTACCCATGCTCTTCTCTTCCATTTTGATGCAATTTTTATCCAATTCCATGGTCATTTGAGTTTTCTAGGCCAAACTAAAAAGGGCGCCGCGACCCATGCAGAAATCGAGAGTTTTTCTGTGTATAGGGCTGGATATACACGGAAAACGCCCCCATAGTCGTGTACATACGCGGCTGTTTGGAAAACAGTCGCGTATGAGGCCATGCATAAGGTTTTTTAAGTAATCTAATGGGAAAATTTGCAATTTCTTGTGCAGGATGGTCCTCGAGTGGAAAGAGCGTGAACATGGTGAGGTAGAGGAGGCAGTAAGGGCCGATCTAATGGCTCAACAAGCTCTACATGCATGTGGACTCTATAAGCTTTAGTGTCTTGGTGGCTTGAGAGCCAAACCAATACCATTGCAGATGTTGGTGGATTACTAGGATCCAGACTCTAATTCCTTCTAGATAGATGGGATGTCCCTCACTATAGAGGTGGAGGACATATACTTCATTACTAGGCTTTCCCGACGGGGGGAAGTAGTGAACCTTCGTTCTCATGGTGGTCCAGGAGGTGGCCTGACTATTGATGAGTACATTGCGGTGTACTACTATCCAAACATAGAGAAGGTGGGGAATCAGGTCCCTACCAACACTATACAAGTGCTGGGCCTAAAGGCCATACTATTGACATTGGGAAGGATAGTAGGCATGGCATCACTCCACTAGGCTTCGCAGCCTCTGATGTTCTATGCAGTGGAGTGCATGAGACCCATGATTTATGACTGGAGCACTACACTACTGAGCAACATGAAACATCAGCTCAATGAGTGTAAGGCGGGCAGAGTGTGGAACTTTAGGTTCAGCAGTATATTGAGCACATTTTTCTTCGAGCCTGTTCCAGGATTGAGCCCTAGAGTTGACGTTCCTCTTTTTGGGGTTCGATATTTGGCCCAACGACGTTGGGCAGATGCAATGCGCAGACCAGGGGGAGGTAGGGTGGCCAACCCCTATCCAGCTGACTTCTTTCCATGGTGGTGATGACAAATAGTTCCCATTGATGACTACCCCTATGCGGAGATAGATTTCTGGGGGACCCGAACATGGCACTACCACCAGGATCGGCATATGGTGATATAGGTAACGAATCTCGACCCTCTCTTTTTTTTTTTTAATTTTGAGTTATTTTAATTTTTTTGTGTTTTCTGATTATATGGAATCAAAACATATATTTTTGCGTGACAATACATAGTGACATCTACCATTTGTGTGCAGATGTGGGACCATGGCGGTCGGAAGGCTTCCCTCATCACAGAGCGGATGCTACAGAGCATTCATACCAATTTTGTGAGGCTAACACACAGGGTTCCCATGGAGCAAGTCGAGGACTTGCCTGAAGCTATGCAGCGCCAGGTGGTGGGTGTACCATGAGCATTGGTATGATTAATCCAATGGCTAGCTAGAGCTGTAGTGACCTTCCATGATCACAACCCCCCTCCTCCTCCACAGGATTAGATACCTGGGAGTCTATACATTTTGTACTACCGTGTATTATATGTTGGTGGCTCGAGAGCCCCATTTTTGTATCATGACACTATGTATTACCACATTTTGGATGTTATATAAAAAGTTTTATGGTGATCGTTTTATTTATTTACATGTGTAAAAATTGTGTTTGTGATGAATTTATTGTGTATGAAACAAATTCCAATCTAACACGTAGTTAGCATATGAGTCAGCAACTTGATTATTAATTCTTGGAATGTGTATGTATGTTATATTGTCAAATTGTCTTTCTAATAATCTCACACGTAAGAATCTTCTCAACAACATTGGATCTCTAACATGGTACAAACCATTAAGCTATGACACTACTAACTCCGAATCAAGACGTACCTCAAGAGAGAGAACGCCATGTAAAATGGAATTTTGTAGAAGCTCAATAACGACACTATATTCAGCAACATTGTTGGAAGATGGCCACAAACACACACCTCTTGAAGATAGTACCTGACCCATAGGAGTATAAATCACCCAAGTAGCAGAGGCTAAGAGTTGAGTGTGACGGCTCGCACCATCCGTGAATCCTATGTAGGTGGAAGATTCCATTGACATCTGCCAAAAGAAACAAAAACTAATCACAAACCTGATCACTATAAGAAAAATACCTAACTATGAAAAACTGTACAAAAATATACACTAACCAGCCTTGGCTAAGAATCATGCATAGTACTTCTTGAGATAGAGCCCATTTCTAGGCTCCGCCAAGGCCATTCCCTCGTAATCCACTAACTCATAAGCACCCTTATCTAACACATGTTTGACCACACAAGGACCCCGCCACATGGGATTAAATTTTCCTGCCCCCAAGGGTTCTTTCGATTGATCCCAAAAAATTACCAAGTCTCCCTCACTAAACCTCCTTGGATGGACAGAATTATCATACTGGACCTTTACGCAACGTTTATTTACTTGTAGAGCCACCAAGGCATCCCGACACTGCTCATCGAGTTGCTCAAGGTGGACCAAACACTCCTCCAATGGTGAAGTTTCTGGTAAGAGTTCTACAACTAGCTTCAAAGAAGGAATCTCACATTCAACCAACAATATCGACTCCACTCCATGTACAAGTTGATATGGAGAAAAACTTGTGGTAGTCTTAACAACGGTTCTATGTGCCAACAAAGCAGGATATAACATGATGTGTCAATTATTCTTGCTTTGTGCGATGGTTCGTTGGAGAATGGATTTGAGTGATTTATTCACTGCTTCTACCTGTCCATTCGCTTGAGGGTAGTAAGAGGAGGAATGCTCTTGCTTGTACCCTAACTTTGATGCCAACTCTTCCATCATACGGTTCTGAAAGTGCGAGCCATGGTCAATGACAAGCTCTTTCAAAATTCCAAACTGAGTAATAATCTGGTTGAATACAAAGTGGGTGACTGTCTCACCGTCGAGTTTAACTGTAGGCATAGCCTCAGCCCATTTCATGAAGTAATCAACAGCCACTATGATATGATGATGCCCCCTAGCCGAATCTGGGTTGCAATCCATAAAATCAAGCCCCCACTTAGTGAAGGGATTGGCGGTTATAATGGGATGTAACGGGGCAGGTTTCGAGCACATATTACGTGCGAACACCTGGAAATAGTGGCACCTCTTGACCGCATATACACAATCCTTAAATATTGATGGCCAAAAATAACCCGCTCTTAAGATATTTTGGGCTGTAGAAAGCCTAGATAAATGACCACCACACTCCCCTCCATGGCAATCATTCAACACTACCGCAGCCTCTTCATGATATAAACAACATCGTAAAATGGAATCTACCCCACGGCGATACAAAGTGTTATCCACTATGAGGTAGTTTTTAGACACGTGACGTAATCGTCATCGTTCATCCCATGATAGGTGAGTAGGGACCTTCAATGTTTGTAAATATATTATGATATCCCCATACCATGGGTCTAAAGTTGAGATTAAGAAGATGTGTTCATCAACAAACATATCTTCACAAACCAACTCCTCAACCTCGCTTAGGAAATCCGATATAAGCTCTGCAAAAATTAAAGACTTATTTGATTTTGCTGAAACAAATTTGAGATCTAATTCTTGCAGAATGAAAATCCATTTATTATATTTCCCCCCAATCATCCTTCGAGTGAGGATGAATTGAAACGGATTGACATAGGCTACAACCAAGGTCTGGTGAAGGAGAATATAATGTCTCAACCATTGAACCACATGTACGGTAGCTAAAGAAAGATTCTCGACATGAGAATAACGAATCTATGCATCAATAAGGTTCCGGCTGAGATAGTATATGACATGCTCTTGGAGCTCCTCATCCTCTTGAACCAAAACCATACCAATCGTCTCCATGGATGCGGCCACATAAAGTAGAAAATCATGGCTATAGTCTGGGGGACTAATCACCAGGGTTGATGCTAGGGCTTGCTTGAGTGCCTCAAAGGACTCCTGGGCTCACTCATCCCAACAAAAGGTGGTGTCCTTCTTCAATAGACACATGAAGCCTCTAGTCAAATTGTAAAAGTTGACAACAAATCTCCATAAGAATTTTACCATGCCTTGCAAACATTGAAGATGACGAATATTCTTCGGGGGAGACAACTAAAGTATTTCCTTAACCTTCAAAGGGTCGACTCTTATACCCTCTTTAGAAATGATGAATCCTAACAAATGACCTGATTTCACACAAAAGATGCACTTATGAGGATTTAACCTAACCAAATAATGTTGGCATCTTTCGAATACCAATCTCAAGTGATAGGGATGACGCAATCTCATACGAGAATGAGCAGCAAGGTCATCCAAAAATAATTTGATAATCGACTTGAGATCGTGGAAGATCAAGGTCATTTCCTGCTGAAATGTAGCTCCAGCGTTTTTAAGGCCGAAAGGCATTTTTCGATATGCAAAATTTCCCCAAGGACAAATAAATGCAGTCTTATGTTGGTCCTCAGGTTTAATTTGTATCTGATTATATCTAGAAAAGCTGTCCATAAAAGAAAAAACCTTGCTACCCACACACTCATCCAAAATATGATCAATAAATGGTGTGGGGAAATTGTCCTTAGGACAGGAACAATTCAAATCACGGAAATCAGTACATATGCGGATCGCTACCTATTTCTTATCCACTGGAACTAGGTTTGAAACCCACTTCGTCAAGGGAATGGGATAGATAAAACCAGATTTTAACAGTTTCTCTATCTCTGCCTTAATCACAGGCGCTTTCCTAGGATTCACCGCATGCAAGCATTGTCGAACAGGCTTAGCATTGGGATAAGTCTTAATCTTGTGCTCGACAATATGAGGGTCGATACCTGGCATTTAGTCATAATACCAAGCAAAGATATCATGGAATTCCTTAAATAGCTTGGTGTATTCTTAAATCTCAGCATGGGAACATTCCGCCCCAATATAGACATTCTCTATCCTGCCAGGATCACGAGAGATATTGATAGGAATTGTTGAAGATATGTTTTCCATGTTTCCATCAGCCATCAGACTAGGAGAGCTTAATGGAACCATAGGACTACCAACTCTCTCACTAAGAACTTCCCTAAAGTCCTCACGCTCCAAGCAGTCAAGCTCAGGAAGAAAGTAAGATCTATGATGGAGTTCTTCCCATGGTGGCTCAACTCTCGACATAGCCTCAATAATCACTTCATCTGAAGGGAAAACTATATCAAGGTAGTCGTGCACATGAGAAAACTGCACTTCCCATGTTGGCAGCACATAAGGGTCCTCCTCCTTCATCCACGAAGAGGAAGGACTAGGCTCTGCAACACACTTGAGATTAGCTTGATAAGCTATCATAGTTGTAGGAAATGGCATGTCCATCACGATGGGCTCACTCGGAGTAATCGGTGTAGGAAGAATCCAAGGATCTTCCATATGACTCATGTGAAAAGACACCGATCTCATAGATGTCGAAGCCTCACCGAAACTACACCCTATCATAAGAATCGGTGCAGGACAACTAAAGCTTCCCATGAGGGATGGATACATGCCTACACCCACACTCTCAATTGTCGGCTGAGAGTGTTCAACGATCGGGATCGAAGCTCCCAAAGATGCGGTAATAGGTGGATTCTTGAATGTCATTTGATCAATCATGACTATCTTCCCATTATATGGAAAGCATACAATGTGCAATAGGGAAGAAGCAACGACTTGCATACTGTACATCCAATTCCTACCCAGCAACAGATTGTAGTCAAGGGGCACATCAACCACCTCGACCTCTATCGCAACGGTCTTCCCTCCCAAATGGATTTTAAGGGAAGGAAGGATGTCGTGCGGCCTAAACAATCTCCCATCAAATGCAGTTAACATGGTCACTGATTTAGACAGCTCAGGGGAACCTAAACCCTTCCAACATGATAAAGACATCACAGAAGTGGCAGTGCCTTTGTTAATCATAGTGCGTTTGACTGTCATATTAAGACATTCTACATGAATCAAAAGAGACACATAGTAAGGCAAGCGAGGCTGAAGTCCTCCGGTTTCAAATTTAATCATAGAGGAAGAATCATCATCATTCACACCAAGGGTAGAAATCAATGCCTTCCTTTGTGAAGGACAACTCTGAAGCACTTCCAATGCAGACATCGCATAAGGAGTGTGGCCCAAATCCTCGATAACTGAATAGTTCTGGGCAGCTCGAGCATTAGGATTGTGCCCTGAATTCTTAAGGACTCCCTTAGGAATGCGAGGTGCAGCTTTAGGTTTATCCATATGTTTCTCAATATGCAAAGGGGACCCTAGTGGATTAGGTTCTTTTCCTGGGCTGGGTTGTGACGAACCATAGTCTTTCGCATGGGTCACAACTTTCGTAGCATGTACCATGTTAATGAAACCATGAACACTACCCTCCAGTGGATCTTGATCACCACCAGACTAATCATGGGTCCTCGAGTTCATATTTTGATTGTGAGGTAAAGGGTTAGTTAGCACAGCTGGCCCCTGTGCCAAGAATCTCGAGGCTTCATCGATACGAGGGCACAAGTAAGTGAGATGATCGTCCTTACATAACTTGCAAGGGAACTTAACCTTACATTTAGCTTGCTTGTTCCCCCAGCATTACGGTCATTCTTGTCATTACTATTAGCATTCTCATTCTTATTCCCACCCTTACGATTATTCTTACCCTTTTTTCTATTCCGTATGGGTTGCTGGTTACCCTTCTGGTCCGACGATTGCACTGAAAGTACACTCACCGTTTGGGCGGGTTGAGACGAACCATAGCTTCTCCTAAAGTATATTGGTTTATTGACAATTAACTAACTTGTTTTGCAACTGAATCCACAGGTTTCGCACTTGCATAACCAAAAATTCCATCGGCATGTGGTCCAGGTTTTACTTTGGGGTCGAAACTAGAACGTGGAGCATTGGGAATAATCTCATATAACAAACTAGACTGAGCATAAATCAAGTCCAGTTCTTGCACCCTAAAAATTGCTTGTTCCTCATTTTGTACTTCGGATGTAGAAACATCCTTCGCTACATATGGAAATAATGACTTAAGGAACCATTCGAGGAGGAACTCCGGCTGTATAAAGGCTTTAATTAACCTCTTCCATCTACGCCACTCTTGGATATGATCCGAGATATGTGTGGCTTTATCCTTCCGAAATGTCGACAAGAGTTCAGTACCAACGTCATAACGTACTGGTAGCTGGAAGTGGTTAATAAAATTCATCGCTAGGTCATCTAACAAATCGAATTCCCCCCTAGGTAGCTCTATATACCATTTCATGGCAGGCCTTGTAAGGGTGCATTGAAATAGCCTTAAATGGATGGAGTCCTAGTGTAAGGAATTCTAAGAGCACCATAGGTGAAAGGTAGTAACATGTTCACTCAGATCCTCTCCTAGTTTTTCCTCGAACTTAGGTATGTCCGAGGGAAGCTTAGTAGGGACAGCCGGCCAAGTCGGGTCATGAGCTACAGGATCGTTCGTCAATCTTTACAAGTTAGGAATATTCAGTGTCATGAGGAAAGGGAGCCTAGGATGATGGGGTCGATGGACTTCTCCCTAATAGTTCTGATTCACATAGGTCTAATTACTACCATGGGCTTGGCCATAGTGCCCTCCTCCCATTTGACCCGTATAGGGTGGCATGGAAGCACCGTAGTGTGGTGGACCTTGACTATTAGGAGCTATAAAGCTCTAATTTGGAGAGTAAACAGGTTGTTTATACCCGCCCCTATAAGGTGAAGAACCCTATCCATATTGCGTCCCATAATAGGGTCCATAAGTCATCGCATGAGATGTCGCATGAGACACTCCGTAAGTAGAAACATTCGCTCTGAAAGTAGGAATATACATTCTAGAAGTAGGAATGTGACCTCTAGAAGTATGAGCATGGCCTCCTGAAACAACGGGTGGTACATGAAGCTGAGACACAACCAGTCTAGTAACCGCAGTACGGACATAACTCATAGAAACGTTTCGGCCCGAAGGACCACGTGAATGAGGTGGAGGGTGAACATTTGAAGAACTAGGGACAGAGGATAGAGGGATCTGTGTAATTATGTATGTACTATTCCCTATAGTCACTCGTCTCAGATCTGGTATCCTAATAGGATCACTAACTCTAGACCTAGGAGGAATATGTGATGTAACTTCCACCACCAGGATGGAAGGTGCAAAGTGACTAGTGCTCCCAAACCTCTCCGCATGGTAAGGAATGAGAGTGCCCCCAGGCATAGTGTTAGGCTCGAACTCAGATTTGACATGAAATGCCAAATCATGTGTGGGAAAACCAGACATACCATAACTACCATAACTAGTGCTCGCAAGTTCAAAATGAGTCTCAGCATCCTCTGGCATTCCATACCGGTAATGCGTCAATGGGGAATCAACCCTAGAGTGAGTAGGTCTATCATGAAAGGTTCCTATCTCAGAAATCACGGGACCTAACTCAGCCAAGTGAGGTGAAGGATTGTAGGTAGGAGTAAACTCCCCATCTTCCACTTGAATGGGAGAAGGTGGTTCAGGAATACCTTCTATATGGTCTCCCATGGTGTGTGAATCAATGTGCGAAGTAGTTTGCTTGGACTGTCTATGTCTCTCTCCCAAAGGAGGAGGAGATGTTGAAGGCGAAAGTCTTGCTAAATGATGATAATGGAGAGGAGCCGCACCCGAATCCACGATGACTCAAAAAATATAAAAGACTCTCTATTTACGCAAACCCTAGGCAAGCTATCATGCATAGAGAAATCACTAATAAAATCTAAAGCCAAATGCATGCAATCAAGGGTAGGATAAGTGAGTTTCCGAATGAAGTAGGTATGTCTTGCCTAGGAGAGGCTTGAGACTCCCATACACAACAAGTGGAGGTACGTAACCAATTATTGTGGCCCTCAGCTTCAATGCCTAAAGCAACTGTGTTGTCCGACCCCAACCTAGCCGGGACACCCGCAGAATAACCCTTGCAAAGTACCCCCTCGATATCCTAGGTAATGCCACTAAGGTCACCTCAATATAATCAATGCTCAGGCAGACAGTCGCAGGCGGGATTGACCATATGGGCAGGGTAGCAAAGCCCGAAACTATTGAAAGAGCCCCCAGATATGAATACAATCCTAGAAATATCTCCAGTGCTACTCAGTTATGACTAGGAGTCATCCCAATCATTAACCGCTCACACTGCCTCGTGCTTAACTCCCTTTTAAGAGGAGGATCCTGAGAAACACTGGTTATACCAAGGATTTCACACACTCACTTGGACAGACACATACATGTTGATGTTTAGTGGTCTTGGAGAATTTACTCACAATGAACCATTCCAAGACCCTAAAACCTAATCTTGTTGGTGCACCCTATAAAATAAAAGAGTGTAGTTTATTTTAATTAAGCATTGATTTTAATTGGCTTTATTACTCAAAAGAAGGATATGGCCATGCAACTAATGGTGTTATAGCACAACATGAAGTAAAATGCACACCTAACAATCAATGCAAATTCATTGTGTCCATGAAAACAAGGTATGCTACTATGTGAAATGCACAATTTTTCTTCAAATGATGAATGCAATCTTTCCTATATGAAATCTTCACTAATACTCCAAAGCAAATCTAGTGCAAGTAGTATGTAAAATGCAATGCAATGCATGATGATAAGCAAATATTTTTGGATTTTTTGCAATAAAATGAGATACAAAAAGAAAAATAATGATTCTACAACCCCCAGACTCTGCAAGCACACTCAAACAACACTCAAGCAAAGCACTAAGGTAAAATAAATCTAATTCACTAATCCCAAACAAAAAATTGAAAATGCCATGACAAGAACCTTCTTAAAAAAAGAAATTTCCCTAAAAAAAACATCTTTGGTAAAAAACAGAGGTATAAACAGACTCAGGGAGTGTCAAAGGAGAATCAGCAATCATCAAACTTCACCCAACAACCATTTAACTTCCACTAAAAAGAAAAACTAAGGGCATACGCAACTATTCGCAGTAAACCCACGTGTATACGTGGAAATCGCAGAGAAGCCCACATGTATACCCGACGGTGAGTTAAAAACTCGCGTACAGGAAGAAAGGTGCATAAAAATCAAGGCAAACAGACAAGTTGAGACAAAATTTACACCAATCAGACAATACCAGGAAAACATGCCCCCAGACCCGACACAGAAACAAGAGAGAAAGAGCAATTCAAAGTCATTGAATGCCAATAGAAAAACCCCCAAAGGACAACTACTAGGAACTCCCCAGTGGAGTCGCCAATTCTGTTATAGAGAGAAATTCCTATGGCTTGGGGTACCACAATAGACATCTTGACTCCAGAAATCAATCCTTTCCAATATGCAATAGAAAGTAAATGTCTAACACTAAAGGATCAAACCTCGTACCTTATTCCGGACGGTTGAAGTAGATCCCTGTTGAGATTTCCAACTTTAGCTTGAATTGATAAATTAATTCCTCAACAACAAGTAAACAATACAAGCATACTATATATCATGGTGTTAGATCTATTCTAGCATATATAATCAACAATGTATAAGCATTTGAAATCATCCCATGGATAAAATATTCATTCAAACACACATTATTGGACAGGAAAAGATATTTCTATTATTATAAATCAGAGATTACAATAGATGCAACCTCTGTCGGCATGTCTACGAATCAGAGAAACTAAATCCCCCACTTGGGCCTCCACCACCTTAATCCTCCATCTCTCGATAGCAATCTCACAAGCAAAAGGAAAGCTTGGGAAGAACACAAAAGTGCTCCAAGGGACAAGGGATGCAGACTCAAGCATAAGTTCCGAAAACAATGGACTATAGTTTCTTTGCTCTCAATTCTCTCATATGCCTTCAATGTACCATAGAGTTCCTTATATATCTTTTCATAGGGGTAATGAAAGGTTGAATCTGAGTGATCTCAAGGCATAGGGAAGGCCAGGAGTCAAGTGAGTCGGATCCATGTTAAGGAAAACTCCAAAAGGATTTGGATTTTGTACATATCCTGATGTACGCGGTTTTAGGAGTCAAACCCATGTATATACATGATTAAGGGTTTAAAAGTCATGTGTATAATTTTTCACATGTTTTTAGGGATGGTCAAGGAAACATCAAAGGACAAAAAATGGTCCACGGGGTCTAAGGAGTCTGCAGAGGGACAAGGGAAGGCCATACAAAGTGTGATTCACCTGGAGTGGTAAAATCAGCTATAACACTTGGATTTCTATTTGTTCAGTCAATGAAATATGCACTGATTGCTGGATTTAATATTTTTAAAACATAAAAGGAAATCTAGAGCATGCAACCTACTGATTTTCTTTAACTTTCCATGCAAAACAAACAATTTCCTTATGCTAGATCTAGAATGGTTAATGATACTTTTTAGAATTGAGATCTAGACTATGAGCTTTTAAATAGCATATCTATGTAGATTTTACTTTGATATAACAGATCCAAATGATAAAAAACCTTTAGAACATAGTAACCAGGTAAGAAAATTGATTTTTTTGAAGGAGAAAGAGAGAGAAAGAGTGTTGGAAGCCTGAGAATTTTGGGCTTTGGAGTCTTCTTTGGTGGAACACTGAGGGACTATGTCATTCAGAAGATCATGAAGATGAGGAAGATGCAAACCAGCTCAACCTCGTCTACAAGCGAGATCACCTGTAACATAGAAATCCTTGCACAAACAGATGGTTAAAACATAGGTGCTGCTGGAAGAGATAATTGGAAAACATGCAATTAAACTTAAAATACATATGACTCCAATAGATCTGAAACAAGTAGCAGTAAGAGCATAAATCAAAATAGAATAAACTCTTACCCTAACAGGAGGGAGCTCTCTCCTTCAAGGACAACAATTAACCAGCAAAAGCAAATGATAAATAACACAGATTATACCTCATAAGCATTTGACAATCACCATCCACACATTAAGAGCATTACACCATAGATCTTGCCTCCAAAGCTTATTTATTCCATAATAATAAAAAATAACATAGTACAAGAGCAACAAAACCTCAATATTAATTCTAACTAGCTTGGAAGAGGTATCCTGAGCTTTATTTATACAAAAAATAGGAAATCCAGCCCAGGGGGCACAAATCCCAAGGAGACAGACCACTGCAGGTGAAGGAGAGTCCATCAATGCTGATCTGGAGCTGAACTGAGCTTCCACTAAGCCTACTTATCAATCGGGGGGTCGATTAAGCTGACACATCAACCCACAGACTGACACATCAATCCACAGAGCTTCCAGGAGAGCCCAAACGTGTGGAGGAGAGAGAGAGGGTGCAATTCCTCATAAAGGATGCTGAATATCAATTATGGATCTATCCAGATCACCTCCTTTAGTCAAGGATTTGTCAACTCTAGTCAATCTGGTTTAGATTTGACTGATTTCAATCAAATCGACTGAGAATACACTGATCTAGGATTTTGGATTTGCTCCATTATTCATCAATATATTAATCAAAATAATCAATAATTGATTTTTTGGGAGTTTTCTGACCTAAGTGATGAAAAATCACTCAAAACCTGAAAAAAATGGGCACCTGCATGACTAAAACTGATTATTTGGCCCACTTTTATTACAAAACCAATTTTTCCAATTAAACTATTAAAAAATAGCCTAAGTTTTGGAAAAAATAAATTTTAATAAAAAACACTGAAAAAATTAAAAAATTAAAAAAGTTGAAAAAACCTAGGGGGACTTAGACATGTTCATATGACTCGACCATGATGCCTAGCATGTTTATACATTGTCACATAGTCTCTAATAACCTCGATAGGCCTAAATTCCAAGCCGACCACCCCAACTTTGGAGGTATGGAGTGAAAAACTTAGAAATTATCAGTCGTTTATTCAATAGCCAATAATAACCAAGGGAAAAAACACCCTGGGCTGATCATATTGACAAATAAAGTCTAAGAGACCGAGTCTTTTATAGACACTATCATGCTAGAGAATTTATTACAACTCCCCCAAGGGGGTTTGAACATGTGATATAGTACAACAAATTTTCCCAGAAACAAGACTGAAGGTCTTCTGAAGTCCGAACAAGTTATCCTTGTCCGGTTCACCAGGCTCACTTGATAAAAAACCACTAAGTACAACTTAGGTGGTAACATTCTGGCTCCAACCATGGGAGGTGTGATCAATATGGTATTTAAGGCAAGGATAGGATATGAGAACACCAGAATCTCTGGTTTATATACCCTGTAAAAACATCTCAAATTGACAAGAAAACCTTAGTAGCATAAGCTTTATATAAAAACCAAATGAACCATTAAGATGATTTATTTAAACAAAATAAATGTAATTAACTAATGAAAACAAATGTTTTATTATAGGTAAGTACAAAACATAAATGCAAAAAGTAAATGCTCTCTTTTAGGAGCTTATTTTCCTACTCTAAGCATGATATAAAAATGTTAGGTGTAATAAAAAATCCAATGTAACCATCTAAGCATTTTATTAAAATAAAAATAAAAATCCTTGTCTTTGGTTACCAGCCAAAGTAGGGATACCTTATTCATAAAATGCAAACCTGTGTGATGATTCAGAATGGGTGGGATGGATGGGAGATCATGGGCATGAATAACATCATAAAAATTATTCCCCAACTTGTATGTGCTCATGCAGGTTGCTTCTATCCATGACTGGATAGGACTGATATACCAATCAGAATGATGAGGCAGACTGACTACATCATCATACTGATCACCGAGGCTTATCAAATGATAACTCGTTGCACAAGCCCCAAGTAACTCCAAATCATAAGGAACCTCTATATGTGAAAAAGATGGCTAAGACTGAAATTCCACTGACTGCATCACATCTGACTTTTCACAACATTGTTTCTCAATGTCTTCATTACTGATACCCTTGTGCGTCTCTACATGATATGACTCTTAATGATCACGTGAAAATTATGAATGCTCCTCTTCCATACTAAGGTTTTCCCAGGCATCCAGATCTGTGCTCCCCTCTATGGATGTATCGTAGATTGGACTTCCACAAAATTTTCAATAGACACTCCCCTTGCTGGAGATACGATGGATGGAATTCTTAATAATATTTTCACAAGTTGGATTATATATGAAATTCCAATAGTTATCACTCCCATCCATGTCATATGTGATGGATTCCCCATTGTTGATATTAAGTTCCGATATCAAGTTCTATTTGTCCTCATTACTGATACTGATATATGGGTCAGACTGGTCATATGGATAAACTGCATGCTCCTTTTCCATATCAAAGTTTCCCAAGGCCACAAGGTCCATGCTCTTTTCTTTAGATATGCCATAGACAGGAGAATCAACAAGACCATCAAAAGTTTCTAGTTCATTATTTTCCTCTTTATTCATGTCATAGACTAGATTTTCTATGAATTTCCAGGACTTCTCATCAATATCTTTGTCGAAGATAAGGGATTCTTCGTCACTTGTGTCATGCTCCAAGTCATACTTGTCCTCATTTTCATACTAATATTCTTTAGAAAAAAGGTTATAAGGCAGTAACCTTCCAGACTATCATCATTATATGGAGAACAAGGTGTAGTGTCATCACACACCATACTGATCTTATCATAATTTTTTTATAGGCTTCTATTATGATATGATATATCATGAAAAGGATCTTCAATAATATCTTCAATCAAGGAAACTTTTTTAACATACTCAATGGGATCACTCAGGATGTGTTGCTCAGTGGGTTCCTCTAAAGGGCTCTCTGGAAAAATATCAGCATTGCAACACACTTGAGAATACCTCAAATCTTCAATGTTTTCAGCTATGGTGACATGAGGAGAGTCTTCAACAATGTTTTCAATCATGGGCTCCTCCTAAAGCTCTTCAATAGGATCATCCTGAGTGTCCTCATCTACAATGGATGTCATGGGCTCCTTTATCTCATTTAGGTAGGTGAGGGTCCTTTCTACAATAGTCATCATATCTCCCTCACCATCATGCCACCTCTCAAAAAACATAGCACACAAATCTCCATGGGAGGTAATACATTTATCAGGAAGACCACAAAGCCATGTCCAAGCCTTATTTTTCAAAGAATGAGCAAAGATTCTCATCACATTATCCCTATGAAGTATGTTGAGTTTTGTCACAAATGCAAAAACAAATATGATGTGACAAACAGCTGAATCACCATTTCCATAAAAATTCGGAGCCTAGGAATATCTTTCATCCTGGAGATATGGTTCATAGTTAGGACAACCCGAGATGCCCGAGAAATCGATGGAAGGATATGAATTAGAAATTAGAGCATGATAATATTCATCATCCATAATGGCCTATCAGTAGCATATATCAACCATATATTTTGTACTGAAGCAGAGTTGTCGAATAATGAGCATTTTAGGGTTTTGCTATGTCGTATGAGCTCATCTACACACAACAAGTCTCAACAAATTTATGAGAAAGAGGGGTTTTATCCCTTCAATGGAGTCGCCATGTGAAAAAGAAAAATAACCATTTATAAATATTTTCACAAAAAATATTTTTTGCTTTTCTTTGAAAAAATAAAAACTAAACAAAAGGTCAGTGGAGTCACCAAATGAAAATTAAAGATATACTCTAAGCATTCATCAAGCAAAGAAAAAATAAAAAGGAACAAAACAAAATTCATACTTGGGAATAAAAATATTTATCCCCAGCAACGACGCCAAAAAGTGTTGCCGCCTTTCACACACCTAGGTTACGTGGCAGAAATCCTAAAGCCACTCGGTGTGTCCTTGGGGGCAAGTCTCGAGTTAAGGCTGTCACCTTGTTCTTGACTCCTGCGTTTAGACTCAACTCCTAAAAAATCCAAGGGGGTTAGACCCTATTAAGTTACTAAGGATAATTACTTAGTGTGATGCTGTTATATTGATTAAGTTGTTTAGGAGCTTTGAAATTAACCAGTGGAAACAAAATGTAACAAGATGCAAGATTTAAAGCATATAAGCACATAAATGACACTCAATATATATATAATCAAAAGAAATAAATTACCAATGCCTTAAATGGAGTCAACAGAGAAAATAATGTGCTTGCATGCACTTGAAATAATGTTTTGCAAATGTCTCTTGGTAGATTTTAAATTAATGTTGAATGTGAATGAATGAAATTAGGCAAAAAGGGGACTCCAGATATACTCGAGGGGTACTTGGAGTATGTCCAAAAGTGAACTTTCATGGCTACCCGCAAGGTGTATGTGGACTAGAATGGATTCTAGGAGACTATTGTTCATAACACACCCATCAGGGTATGACAGAGATTGACGCCTTGAGGTCACTTTCCAGTTGTTCCCACTCCTTTGGGTATTTTCCCACCGCTTACAGTTTGTTCGAGGCCTTGGATTTTCACTTGATGGTTTGTCAATTTGGGAGATGAAGACTAATTAATCTATTCACCCAAGTGCTTTTGATGCATCTTGACTGATCGGATGAACTGCAGCCAAGTACAGAGCATACACACTGGAGTCTTCATTATTTTTAGTAGATTTTAAGATAGGTGTTCTTGTTAAAAAGAAAACCCTCCAGGAACCTCTTTCGATCCAAGTGGATCTCAATCAGGGAATCAAGGAGGGGTTAATTTTATTATGGATAATGAAACAATTGATTAAAAAGGAATCAAAGATACACAATTTCAATTTTCTAATTAGTCCTACCACGCATCTCTTTCCCCTTGCGGGTCAATTGGGAAGTGGTGGGGTAAGTAGTATGATTAATTTTGAAATTAAAGTATGGAATAATGAAAAATTATATCAAAGTATACAATCCTGCATGTCAGTACTAAACTAGAGTAGAAAAAGGGAAAAAAGCTAAAAAGTGAAACAGACGCAGATCCCCCTTGGGGGGATGGGGAGCGGGCTTGAAAGAGGCTACTCAAAAAAAGATTTAATTTTATTATTATTGGTTACAATATCAGCAATATGAAATATCAGAAAAATATTGGTCCTTATACGGGATGAAACCAAGATCTTACAACTTTGCAAAAACTTTAAATTTTAGTGAAAGGGGAGACCGCTGGGGGATTTGAATGCTCCTAAGGCCACTTTCGAACAGAAGCTTCTTTTATTTTCTGTTACACCTGCTAAAAAACCACAATAATTTTAGAATAAAATATTCCCAAAATCACTTTAAGAGTACCTTTGGATCAGCCTACCTTAACTCAAAAAAGATTAAGTTAAAACTAGCTAAACATGTGAAAAAAGGAACCAAGGAAAGCAAGCTTTCCTTGGGATCTTGGATTGCTGTTTGTGCAGCCAATGAAATATGCACTAATTTCTGGATTTAATATTTTTAAAACATAAAAGGAAATATATAGCATGCAACCTACTGATTTTCTTTAACTTTCCATGCAAAACGGATGATTTCCTTATGCTAGATCTAGAATGCTTAATGATACTTTTCAGAATTGAGATCTAGACTATGAGATTTGAAATAGAATATATATGTATATTTTACTTTGATATAACAGATCCAAATGATAAAAAAGCTTTATAACACAGTAACTAGGTAAGAAAATTGATTTTTTTGAAGGAGAAAGAGAGAGAAAGAGTGTTGGAAGACTGGGAATGTTGGGCTTTGGAGTCTTCTTTGGTAGAACACTGAGGGACTATGTCATTCATAATATATTGAATATGGGGAATATGCAAACCATATCAACCTATTCTACAAGCAAGATCACCTGCAACTTAGAAATCCTTTCACAAACAGATGGTTAAAACATAGGTGCTGTTGGAAGAGATAATTGGAAAGCATGCAATTAAACTTAAAATACATAAGACTCCAATAGATATGAAACAACAAGTAGTAAGAGCATAAATAAAACTAGAATAAACTCTTACCTTAACCGGAGGGATCTCTCTCCTTCAAGTCCAACAATTAACCAGCAAAATCAAATGATAAATAACACAGATTATACCTCATAAGCATTTGACAATCAACATCACACATGAAGAGCATTACACCATAGATCTTGCCTCCAAAGCTTCTTTATTCCAGAATAATAAACAATAACATAGTACAAGAGAAACAACACCTCAATCCCAGTTCTAACTAGCTTGGAAGAGGCAGCCTAAGCTTTATTTATACAAAAAGTAGGTACAAACAATAGGAGATCCAGCCCAGGGGGGCACAAATCCCAAGGAGACAGACCACTACAGCTGAAGGAGAGTCCATCAATGCCAATCTGAAGGTGAACTGAGCTTCCACTAAGCCTACTTGTCAATTGGAGGGCCGATTGAGCTGACACATCAACCCACAGACTGGCACATCAATCCACAGATCTTCTAGGAGAGCCCACACATGTGGAGGAGAGAGAGAGGGCGCAATTCCTCATAAAGGATGTTGAAGATCAATTCTGGATCTGTCTAGATCACCTCCTTCAATTTGTTGCCACCTTTCACACACCTGAGCCACATGGCATAAATATTCAAGCCACTCGGTGTGTCCTTGGGGGCAAGTCTCGAGTCAATGCTATCACCTTGTTCTTGACTCCTCCGTTTAGGCTCAACTCCTAACGAAGCCAAGTGGGATAGACCCTATTAAGTTACTAGGATAATTACTTAGTATAGTGATGTTAAACTGAATGATTTACTTAGGAGTTTGAGATTTAACTATAGATAATCAAAGATGGCAAGATACAAAAATGAACACATGAAAGCACAATGCTGAGACACAATATATATATAAAGCAAGAAAATAATTAGTGCCTTAGAATGGAGTCAAAAAATAAGATCAATGTACTTGCATGTGCTTGGAGTGAATGTTTTGTGATTTCCTCTTGGTACGTTTTAAGTTAAATTTGAGGTGTGAGTTGATTACAATTAGGCGAGGGGGGGACTCCAGATATACCCGAGAGTACTTGGAGTATGTCCAAAACTAAACCTTCACGGCTACCCGCAAGGAATATGTGGGCTGAATGGAATCTCTGGGGCTATTGTTCATAATGCACCCGTTAGGGTGTGACAGAGATCGGCTCCCCGAGGTCACTTTTCAGAAGTTCCCGCTTCCTTTGGGTATTTTGCCACTGTGATGGTTTGATCTAGGTGTTGTATTTTCACCTGTTGGTTTGTTAATTTGGGAGAGTGAGTGCTAATTATACTAGTCACTCAAGTGCTTTTGATATAGCTTAATTGATCAGATGAACCACAGCCAAGTGTAGAGCATACACACAGGAGTCTTGTCAATTTTAGTAAATTTTACAATGGGTGTTCTTATTTAAAAGAAAACCCTCCAGGAACCTATTTCAATCCAAGTGGATATCAATTAGGGAATCGAGGAGGGGTTAATTTTATAATAGCTGAAAAACGAATGATAGAAAAGAAAATAGATACACAATTCTAGTTTCCTAATTAGTCCTACCACGAATCTCTTTCCCCTTTCGGGTCAATCGGGAAGTCATTGGGTAAGTATTACGATTACTTTGAAATATAAAATATGGAATATGAAATTGATAATGAAATAAATTATACTACCCTATAGATTAGATCAATGCTAGTTTTAACATAAATGAGCAAAAAGAAACAAAAAGGACACCGACGCAAATCCCCCAAGGGGGGATGGGGAATGGACTCGAAAGAGCCTATTCAAAAAATTATTTTTATTAACAGTGGTTATAATATCAGAGAACTTATATAAATCCTATTGATCCTTATATGGAGTGAAATCAAGAGCTTACAAAGTGTGAAAATTAAAGGTTTTCGTCAAATGGGAGACCCCTGGGGGGATTTGAACGCTCCTGAGGCCACTTCCGAACAAAAGATTCCTTTATTTTATGTAAAACCTGATAAAAACCAGCAAGAATATCAGACTGAAAAATGCCCAAAATCACTATGAAAGCACCTTTGGGTCAGCTCACTTTTAACCAAAAAAGGTAAGCTGAAAACTAGTTAAAAGGGGAAAACAGGAACCAAGGAAAGTAGGATTTCCTTGGGAGATTGGATTGCCTTTTGGGAAGCCAATAATATGTGCACTTTTATTGCATAATATTAAATTTTAATGTACAGCAATGAAACTACCTTAACAGCAAGCTACGATTTTTCATTAAAATGCTTGTGAAAATATGGTAATTTTAGCTAGATCTCTTAAAATGTAACTTTATATGCAAAAAAAAACTAAGATACAGACTTGGGAAGGGATATTAATAACTATATCTATGTGTAATTTTATTAATGAGACAAATCTAAGCAATAAGAAACCTTAATAGTAACCAGTTTGAAGAAAATTTAAGATTTTTAAAGGAGGAAAAGAGGAAGAGAAGTGCTTGTTGTTGAAGCAGATCTGCAAAGGAAACTTGGTACTGAAGCACCGAGGGGCACGATATTAGAAATATTTATTGGAAACCAATGGAATCAAAACTAAATCATAGATCTTCCAGTCACGACAAACCTGTAAGCTACACAACAAATCCTGCAAACAAAACCATTAAATCTGAAGATACATATGAGAAGTAGATGATACAGCATGCAAATAATCTTATTTAGCATACATGTATTAGCTCATTCAAACATATGCATCAAAATAGAAGTAAGTAAGATTAATTACAATGATCTATCCCTATGATTTCAATAACCATTCAGGCAGACAAGAGTTAAGTGCAAAAAATTGAAAAAATAGCAGTTTCACCTCGAATGCAGCATGACAATGATAATCCACACATGAAAGGTACTCCACAATTGAGCCTCCAAAGCTTCTATTTATTTCAACAAATGATGATCAATACATAGTTACAATGGCAATCCCTTCAATCTAGCTCTAACTAGCTTGGAAGAGGGAGCCTCAGCCAGGATATATACAAAATATAGGACATCCAGCCCAGGGGAGGCGCAATTCCTCATGGAGTCAGATGAAATCAGCTGATGGAGAGTCAATCAATGCAGAACTGAAGATGAACTGAGCCTAATTGTAAACCAGGGGCTTGATTGAGCTAACACATCAACCCATACACCGACACATCAGTCCACAGAGCATCCAGGAGAGTCCACACATGTGGAGGAGAGAGAGAGGACACACCACATGAAGACAGTTGAAGATCAACTCTGGATCTGATTTGATCACCTCCTTCAGTCAAGGATTTGTCAGATCCAGTCAATCTGCTTCAGATCTGACTGATTTCAATCAAATCGGCTGAGAATCCATGGATTTATGATTTTGGATTTGCTCCATTCTTCATCAATTTATTAATTAAAATAATCAATAATTGATTTTTGGGGCTTTCTGACCTGAGTGATGGAAAATCACTCAAAACTAGGAAATAGTGGGTCCATGGGTTTACATGGTGCTCTTAGCTTGAAAATGGTCACCTACATGACTGAAACTAATTATTTGGCCCACTTTTATTACAAAATCAATTTTTCCAATTAAACTATTAAAAAATAGCCTAAGTTTTGGAAAAATTAAATTTTTAATAAAAAACACTGAAAAACCTAAAAATTTGAAAAAATGAAAAACACCTAGGGGGACTTAGACATGTTCATATGACTTGACCATGATGTCTAGCATGCTTAGGCATTGACACATAGACTCTAATAACCTCAATAGGCCTAAATGCCAAGCCGACCACCCCAACTTTGGAGGTATGGAGTGAAAAACTCAGAAATTATCAGTCGTTTATTCAACAACCAATAATCACCAAGGGAAAAAACACCCTGGGCTGATCGGATTGACAAATGAATTCTAAGAGACCGAGTATTTTATAGACACTATCATGCTATAACATTTATTACAATTCCCCCATGGGGTATGAACATGTGATATAGTACAACAAGCACTTCCCAAAAGTACTTCCAAAGGTCTTCTGAAGTCCGAACAAGTTAACCCTATCCGGTTCACCAGGCTCACTTGATAAAAAACCACTAAGTATAACTTAGGTTGTAACATTCTGGCTCCATCTAGGGACACATTCTCTGACTGATCTTCTGTTCAAAGGAGAGGATGTGAGAACTCTGGAATCTCTAGGTCTTGCAAGGCAATTAGAGTTTGTCAGTAACATGTATACATAAGAAAAAATTAACTATAAAAGCAGACTAATGTACATAATTAATCTATAATGTGCAAAAAATAAATATTTTACAAAAACTAATATACAAAGGAAAACTTTCAACATGGTACAAAATAACTATAATACAACAACATCTATGATACAATAATATGATATATAAAATTTAGAAATACATGCAGGGCAAGGTTTAGAAATTGGCCCTGAAACCACCGATGCCAATAAAGGCATCAAACTTTCTCAGCAAAAAACAACTTGAGGAGGAAACCATTCATTGGCAAGCTCAATATTTCTCCCTCTAGGTCATTTAGATAGAAGGAGTTCGTTCCTGCTATTTCATCAATGATGTACGGTCCCAACCACAAGCTGTTGAGCTTTCCATGTTTCCCAGGTTTTTCTCGTCATTTGTCCCAACATAAAACCGTGTCACCTACTTGGAAGGACCTTGGCTAGGTAGACATATCAAAGGCTCTCTTGACCTTGTCTGAATTTCTGATACTATGGTCAAGAGAGTTTCTTCTGCTCTCATCTAGCTCGATCAATTGGTTTATTCTATTCTGGATGGCCTCTTGATCTGAGCTGAAGGTCTGGAGAAGCTAATAAAATGGAAGCTTTAGATGGACTGGTAAGGTGACATCAAGGCCGTAGACTAGTTCGAAAGGGCTCCTCCTGATTGAACTTTTCTTAGTGATCCTGTCGGCCCATAATGCTAATTTGATCTTGCTATCCCAAGCCTTCTTATTGTCGCCCACAATTTTTTTGATTATGGTCATTAAGTTCTTGTTACTTGATTCTGCTAGACCATTTCCTTGGTGATAGTAATTGGATGAGTGAGATAGGATAATGCCATATTTGAAATAGAAAGATGACATCTTGGAAGAAACAAAGAATGGGACATTATCCGTGATTATTCTAGCTGGGACACCGAATCTTATGATAATCTTATCTTCTAATAAATCCATGACTATAGCATCGGTTGCCTTCTTGGTGGGTATCGCCTCTACCCACTTGGTAAAATAATCAGTGGTGATAAGAATCCAAGAGTAACCATTGCTCGAGTTATATTTGAACTTACTGATGAAGTCAAGCCCCCACTGCTAGAAAGAGGCTTGGACTACTATTGGTTTTAGAGGCAAGGATTTCATTTGTTGCTTTCTGGTGGATAACTAACACTGGGGGAAAACTCTGATAGCCTTGTGCACATTTGAAAATAGGTTTTTCCAATAGTAGCCTACTCTAAGGATTTTGTGGGTGGTTGTTTTTGCTGCAAAATGTCCACCACAAAATCCTGAATGGAACTCAACCATGAGTTTCTTGGACTCACGTTCATCGACACATCTAAGTATTAAACCATCGGGGTTTCTCCAACCCAAACCATCTTTTGTCAAACAATACTTAGTTTCCTTTAACCTTAATTCTCTTTTTTTATGGCCAAGTAAGTGATCGGGGCATGTAAGGTTGCGGAGGAAAAATATGATGTTGGTGTACCAAGGGTGCTGCTCTAATCTCTGAAGCTCGTCTGATACACTTTGCTCTGAATTGCTGCTCTGGAAGATTATTCCTAAGGCCTTTTCATTTCCCTGGGTCAACATTTTTGCAAGACCCTGTCCCTTAATTAATTTAGTAGGTTTTATCTCCAAATCATATTCTTGAATATTTGAAACCCACTTACCCCTGATTCCTAGACAATCCTGTTGAGACATGATATCCTTGACAGCTGCATGGGGTACATATCCGATGATTTTGGAGTAACCTATATAAGTTCTGAAATTTTTAAGGGACTTGACAAGAGCATAGACCTGTTTCTCCATCGTGGTATACTTCAACTCAGAATTTTGTAAGGCTCTACTCATAAAGGCTATAGGTTGCTCTTGTCCCTCCTTATTCTTTTGAAGCAAAACACCGGCAATGGTGTCTTCTGAGGCAAAGGAGAATATCTGGAATTCTTTCGAATAATCTGGACTAATCAAGACCGGGGACATGGATATGGAATTTTTTATAGACTTGAATGCACATTAGAGGAATTTTGGGGTCTAAAATGGGCCTCCTAAGGAAAATAATAAAATAATAGTTAAAATAATAAAATAATATTGATTAATTTTGGAGGAAGAAAGAAAAAAACTACTTTTTGTGTTCGTATTTTCGACATATCTCCCTGTATTTTTACTCAAATTTCAATCAGGAGAGCTCATTGGATGCATAATTTGATTTCACATCCAATGAGTACCCACACTGCATACTTTTGACAGACCCCGCTACCCCAAAAACAAGAAATACCTGAAAAAAACGTGATGATGACATCATCATCACGTTTTTTTCAGGTATTTCTTGTTTTTGGTGTAGCGGGGTTTGTCAAAAGTATGCAGTGTGGGTACTCGTTGGATGCAAAATCAAATTCCACATCCAACGAGCTCTCCCGATTGAAATTTAAGTAAAAACACAATGAGATATGTCGAAAATACGAACAAAAAAAGTAGTTTTTTTTAATGACAAATATGTCAATTCAACCATTATGGTTGACTTATTTTATCGAAATTCTATTGGTTCTTGAATTCCAACTCACAAAACTTATTTTGGCACGTTTTCTTATAAGGCCCATTTTAGACCCCAAATTTCCTCTAATGAACTTTTCCTTCATCCATCCACTCAAACTTAGCATATTTCTTTAATAAATTTTGTAGAGGTTTCATTAATTCTGCTAAATTTGGGATGAATCTTCTTATGAAATTGATTTGACCATTAAAGGACTGGAGAGCTTTCAGATTCTGAGGCAAGGGGACTTTCTTAATGGCTTCTACTCTCTCAGGATCAAACTTGACACCATCCTTAGAAATGATGTGCCCCAACAACTTGCCTTCATCAACTCCAAAGATTGACTTGGCGGGGTTCAAGGAAATACCATATTTCTGACATCTTATAAAAACCTGCCTAAGATGACTTATGTGGTCAGATCTTTTCTTTGAAAAAACAGTTAAGTCATCTTGATATATTTCAATTATTTTTCCTATAAGTTCTTTGAAGGCAAAATCTATGGCTCTTTGGAAGGTGGCACCAGCATTCAATAAGCCAAAAGGCATTCTTAGAAATTTATAGGTACCCCAAGGTGTGGTGAATGTATTCTTATGTTGATCCTCCTTATTTACCAACACCTGGTTATAACCGGAAAATCCATCCAACATGGACATCATTCCAGATCCTGTTACTCTTTGAAGCAATGCTTCCATGTCGGGTAATGGGTAATTATGTTTGAGGGATGATGTATTCAGATTTCTAAAATCTATACATATTCTAATTCAACCATTCTTTTTTCTAACAACAACTAAGTTGGAGCACCAAGATGAATGTCTTGTAGGTGCTATAATCCCTGCTGCTAACATCTTCTGAAGTTCCTTCTGCACAATGGGGGCCAACTTAGGATTTATTTGCCTAAGTTTTTGTCGAAAAGGTTTGACCTCCTTAGCTTCTTCTGTGAGGGGAATGATGTGTTGAAACACATCCTCCCTATAGGATTTAAGATCATCATAACTAAAGGCCAACACATCTCTATACTCTTTGATTAGGTTGATAAAATTGTTCCTTTCCTTTTCCGAAGTACCCTTTCCAATTTTTATTAACTTGGGAACCTTGTCAGTTCCTATGTTTATTTCCATATAATTCCCAATTTTTATTTCTTATTTTTGTTTTTTATGATTATCCTATTGATCGAACAGATTCTTGAAAGCTATAAGGCTACTCATGATGTGATTCCTTTCATTATCCTCATACTCCCGATACTCTTTACCCTCCTGCTGATAACTGCTCTTGCAACCTTCAAACTCTTGTAGATTGTGGATGAATCTCAAGAGTTGCTCATCATCTTTGAACACCTACTAGTGGTCTATATTATCTGGAATTGAAGGTCTGAAATTGATTTCCATCTTTCCATTCCCATTAATCATTTCATCCAATGGCTGGAGGGTGGATGCTGCTACTGCCAATTTATTTGCTAACCCATTCATTTCCCTATGGGCCTTTTGAATGTTAAGTGCATCGAACCCTTCCATAGTGTCCCATGTGGCATTTGTATACTTTATTAGTCTATCATTTTTGCATTGATATCGATTCTTAATATGGAGGACAACTAGATCTGAATCACCCTTTATGCTCAACATCTTTATCCCCATATCTTTAGCAGTTTCTAACCCTGGGAGCAATGCCTCATACTCGACTACATTGTTTGATGCCTCAAACTCTAACCTGAATGCAAAGTTGTAGATTTTATCTAAAGGAGAGATGATCACGATGCCCACACCCTTTCCGGTTTTGGAATAAGCCCCATCAAAGTACATTTGCCAAAATTCATCGATCTTTTCATTTTTAATGTTTTCCTTAATAGGGGCCATGAAATTTGACAAAATAGCATAGTTTCCAAAATTATCAGTGAAATGAACAAATTCATTTCCAGGCTTCTTAGGGTTTTCTACATGTCATTTCCTCATCTTTTCTCTGTGGAGAATCACCCTAGTGTTCTCTGATGCAGGTATAGTAGCATATGTCCAATCCATTTGAATGTGCCCACCAAGAGTTGTGGCCCATTTTCTGGATAGAAACATACCCCAATTATCTGGAACATCTATCACCACCACATCCATCGACATGTCGATATCAGGGTACTTAGCCAACTTAACCTATAAATTTAATATTATCCCTACCACTTCAACTTCTCTTGCATCCATGGCACAAACATTGTGGTAGGGTCGGGTGACCCTTAGATTTAGCTGCTCCATTACTTTTCTTGTCATGACATTTGATGAAGCACCTGAATCTAGCATACAGTTATGAAGGAGAAGTTTATCAACTAAGAGGGAGACATAAAAAGGTGGGTGGTATTCTCTTCTCGGATCAACACTGTTGAGGACTATAGGCATATCTATAGGTTCAATATGTTCAGCTTCAAATATAGCATTGTTATTAGGAAGAGGATCCTCTTTGATAATATTATGAGCTTTACTTTGACTCTCCTCTAAGGCTTTCAACAACTTTTATTTTTGACCAAGAATTTTAAGGACATCAGTTGCATAAACATGAATCTTAGCACTACTTATCCATTATCCCATATCAATATTTGACTCAGGGACAATAGGAGGATATGGGAGGGGAGGAGTGGTTACCTTTGGCTTGTACTGTTTAGACGGTGATGGCTTCTCTCTTCTTTGATACACAACTCCCTTGAACCTGGCCTCCTTCATTTCCTTAATTGCTTCCAGAGAAGGCATTACACCATAAAAGTTGGAAAGGAGATCCTTCTCAAAACTGTAATCCGTGGCCTACTGCCAATGCTAGTTTGATAAAGGATAGGTTCAGCCTACCATGTACACATGATCAAACTCACCTGATGTTGTTTCCTGATTATTGACCTCCGCCATTCCATGTTCTATAACTTGGTTTGCTATATAGCAAGTGCTTTCTGGGTGGAATTGATCACAAGGTCTACAACATGGAATGACTTCTTCTACCAGGTTAGTTGAGTCTAACTAGTTTGGAATCCTAGGTTCATGTTGAGGAGCCTTCTTCTAATACACCTGATTCTATTTAGGCTGAAAGTTCCTAGGTCCATTATTTCTTTCCAGTGTGATTATTCTATCCTGAATATTATTCAATTGTACAGATTGGTTTTCCATGAGTTGGTTCTGACTAGTAACCATTTTTTCCATCAGGCTAGTTACCTTTTCCATGGGTTCTTTAGAGGTTGTCTTTTCCACTAATTCAATGACTTTTCCCTTCTCTTTGTTGTACGAAGTGTTTCCCCTAGTGTAACCTGGAATGTTGGATTTTCCTGAAGATTGCATATTCTTTTCTTTTTTCTCGGCCAGATCCTGAGCATTTTTTAGATCGGTCGGATCTTTGTCCCTTAACTGGTACCTCAAATCACCAATGAAATATTTGATGTAAGATATGAGGATGGAGGCATCCCTTGGCTTGATTTCTCTAGGGAGGTCCACAACCACATGTCTGAACTTAGTATTAAATTCATCAATGGTTTCATTTTCCATCTTCTTTATATTATGAAGGGCAGCAAGCAAATGTCTAGGTTCTTTCTTTCCCCCCCATTTCTTCTTAAAACCTTCTAGGAATTCATTAAGGGTTTTATATGAACCATCACCAAGGTCGGCATACCACTCTGAAGCATCATCCTCTAAGGATAAAGCAAAGAGATTCATTTTGACATCTTCATGGTTAGAGGCAGCATTATTGCAGTAATTGACCAGGTGCTTTTCAAACTTTCGGAGGTGAATCTTGGCAGCGATGGCATTATTTCCCTTGAATATGGGGAGCTTCTTGATAGCATCATTCAGAATGTCATGAGGAGCACCTGCTACCTGAGAAAAGTCAAGGGGTTTGTAAAATTCCGTCATTTCTTGAGATTGGAAGGTATGACTCTCTACAAATATGTGATGGATATCTGAGAGGGATTGGTCTCCTACATCTTCAAGGTTTCTACGAGAAGTCTGCCTATTCAATCTTTCCCTAATAAAACTTTCGGGATCAGGGAGAGGATTGAATAATTGTTGGCAGTTTCTTCGAGTAGAAATTCTTGAAGGGATGTTAGACAGTGGAGTCGCCAGATGGATTGAGTTTTAATTTTTATGTTTTTTAAAGAATAGATCAATCAAATTTTTTTATCTTTTTAGTTGTTTAGAAAAAAGTTAAGCTAAGTCGTACTCGGGAATAAAAATATTTATCCCCGGCAACGGTGCCAAAAAATGTTGCCACCTTTCACACACCTGGGTCATGTGGCAGAAATCTTCAAGCCACTCGGTGTGTCCTTGGGGGCAAGTCTCGAGTCAAGGCTGTCACCTTGTTCTTGACTCCTCCATTTAGGCTCAACTCCTAACGAAGCCAAGGGGGGTAGACCCTATTAAGTTACTAGGATAATTACTTAGTATAGTGATGTTAAACTGAATGAGTTACTTAGGAGTTTGAGATTTAACTATAGATAATCAAAGATGGCAAGATACAAAAATGAACACATGAAAGCACAATGCTGAGACACAATATATATATAAGGCAAGAAAATAACCAGTGCCTTAGAATGGAGTCAAAAAATAAGATCAATGTACTTGCATGTGCTTGGAGTGAATGTTTTGCGATTGCCTCTTGGTATGTTTTAAGTTAAATTTGAGGTGTGAGTTGATTATAATTAGGCAAAGGGGCGACTCCAGATATACCCGAGAGTACTTGGAGTATATCCAAAACTAAACCTTCACGGCTACCCGCAAGGAATATGTGGGCTGAATGGAGTCTCTGGGGCTATTGTTCATAATGCACCCGTTAGGGTGTGACAAATATCGGCGCCCCAAGGTCACTTTTCAGAAGTTCCCGCTTCCTTTGGGTATTTTGCCACCGTGATGGTTTGATCTAGGTGTTGGATTTTCACCTGTTGGTTCGTTAATTTGGGAGAGTGAGTGCTAATTATACTAGTCAATCAAGTGATTTTGATACATCTTGACTGATCGGATCAACTGCAGCCAAGTGTAGAGCATACACACCAGAGTCTTATCAATTTTAGTAAATTTTACAATGGGTGTTCTTGTTTAAAAGAAAACCCTCCAGGAACCTCTTTCGATCCAAGTGGATCTCAATCAGGGAATCGAGGAGGGGTTAATTTTATAATATTTGAAAAAATAATGATAGAAAAGAAAACAGATACACAATTCTAGTTTCCTAATTAGTCCTACCACGAATCTCCTTCACCTTTCGAGTCAATCGGGAAGTCGTGGGGTAAGTATTACGATTACTTTGAAATATAAAATATGGAATATGAAATTGATAATGAAATAAATTATACTAACATGCATATTAGATCAATTCTAGTTTGAACAGAAATGAGAAAAAATCAACAAAAAGGACACCGACGCAAATCCCCCCAGGGGGGATGGGGAATGGGCTCGAAAGAGCCTATAAAAAAAATTATTTTTATTAATAGTGGTTAAAATATCAGAGAACTGATATAATTCCTCTTTATCCTTATATGGAGTGAAATCAAAAGCTTACAAAGTGCGAAAATTAAAGGTTTTGGTCAAATGGGAGACCCCTGGGGGGATTTGAACGCTCCTGAGGCCACTTCCGAACAGAAGATTCCTTTATTTTCTGTCAAACCTGATAAAAACCAGCAATCATAGCAGACTGAAAAATTCCCAAAATAAATCTGAAAGCACCTTTGGGTCAGCTCACTTTTAACCAAAAAATGTAAGCTGAAAACTAGTTAAAAGGGGAAAACTAGAACCAAGGAAAGCAGGATTTCCTTGGGATCTTGGCTTGCATTTTGGGAAGCCAATAATATGTGCACTTTTATTTCAGAATATGAAATTTTAACGTATATAAAATGAAACTACCTTAACAGCAAGCTACGAATTTTCATTAAAATGCTTGCGAAAATATGGTAATTTCAGCTAGATCTCTTAAAATGTAACTTTATATGCAAAAAAAAACTAAGATATAGAATTGGGAAGGATATTAATAACTAGATCTATGTGTAATTTTCTTAATGAGACATATCTGAGCAATAAGAAACCTTAATAGTAACCAGTTTGAAGAAAATTTAAGATTTTTAAAGGAGGAAAAGGGGAAGAGAAGTGCTTGTTGTTGAAGCAGATCTGCAAAGGAAACTTGGTAGTGAAGCACTAGGGGGAACGATATTAGCAATATCTATTGGAAACCAATGGAATCAAACCTGAACCATAGATCTTCCAGTCATGGAAAACCTGTAAGCTACACAACAAATCCTGCAAACAGAACCATTAAATCTGAAGATACATATGAGAAGTAGATGATACAGCATGCAAATAATCTTATTTAGCATACATGTATTAGCTCATTCAAACATATGCAGCAAAATAGAAGTAAGTAAGCTTACTTACAATGATATATCCCTATTATTTCAATAACCATTCAGGTAGACAACAGTTAAGCGCAAAAAATTGAAAAAATAGCAGTTTCACCTCGAATGCAGCATGACAATGATAATCCACACATGAAAGGTACTCCACAATTGAGCCTCCAAACCTTCTCTTTATTTCAACAAATGATGATCAATACATAGTTACAATGGCAAGCCCTTCAATCCAGCTCTAACTAGCTTGGAAGAGGGAGCCTCTTCCAGGATATATACAAAATACAGGACATCCATCCCAGGGGGGCGCAATTCGTCATGGAATCAGATGAAATTAGCTGATGGAGAGTCAATCAATGCAGAACTAAAGTTGAACTAAGCGTACTTGTCAACCGGGGGCTTGATTGAGCTGAGACATCAACCCATACACCGATACATCATTCCACAGAGCATCCAGGAGAGTCCACACGTGTGGAGGAGAGAGAGAGGGCGCAATTCCCCATGAAGACAGCTGAAGATCAACTCTGGATCTGATTTGATCACCTCCTTTAGTCAAGGATTTATCAGATCCAGTCAATCTGCTTCATTTCTGTCTGATTTCAATCAAATTGGCTCAGAATCCACTAATTTATGATTTTGGATTTGCTCCATTATTCATCAATTTATTAATTAAAATAATCAATAATTGATTTTTGGGGCTTTCTGACTTGAGTGATGGAAAATCACTCAAAACTAGGAAATAGTGGGTCCATGGGTTTACATGGTGCTCTTAGCTTGAAAATGATCACCTACATGACTGAAACTGATTATTTGGCCCACTTTTATTACAAAATCAATTTTTCCAATTAAACTATTAAAAAATAGCCTAAGTTTTGGAAAAATTAAATTTTTAATAAAAAACACTGAAAAAACTAAAAAATTGAAAAAATGAAAAACACCTAGGGGGACTTAGACATGTTCATATGACTCGACCATGATGTCTAGCATGCTTATACATTGACACATAGACTCTAATAAACTCAATAGGCCTAAATGCCAAGCCAACCACCCCAACTTTGGAGGTATGGAGTCAAAAACTCAGAAATTATCAGTCATTTATTCAACAACCAATAATCACCAAGGGAAAAAACACCCCGGGCTGATTGGATTGACAAATGAAGTCTAAGAGATCGAGTCTTTTACAAACACTATAATGCTATAACATTTATTACAATTCCCCCATGGGGTATGAACATGTGATATAGTACAACAAGCACTTCCCGGAAGTACTTCCAAAGGTCTTCTGAAGTCCGAACAAGTTAACCTTGTCCGGTTCACCAGGCTCACTTGATAAAAAACCACTAAGTATAACTTAGGTGGTAACACAGTCAAGAATTTGTCAGATCCAGTCAATCTAGTTCAGATCTAACTGATTTCAATCAAATCAGCTGAGAATCCATTGATCTAGGATTTTGGATTTGCTCCATTATTCATCAATTTATTAATTAAAATAATCAATAATTGATTTTTTTGGGGTTTTCTGACCTGAGTGATGAAAAATCACTCAAAACCTGAAAAACATTGGTCCATGGGTTTACATGGTGCTCTTAGATTGAAAATGAGCACCTACATGACTGGAACTGATCATTTGGCCCACTTTTATTACAAAACCAATTTTTCCAATTAAACTATTAAAAAATAGCCTAAGTTTTGGAAAAATGAAATTTTAATAAAAAACAATGAAAAAATTAAAAAATTAAAAAAAAAAACCTAGGGGGACTTAGACATGTTCATATGACTCGACCATGATGCCTAGCATGTTTATACATTGACACATAGACTCTAATAACCTCAATAGGCCTAAATGCCAAGACGACCACCCCAACTTTGGAGGTATGGAGCGAAAAACTCAGAAATTATTAGTCATTTATTCAACAGCCAATAATAACCAAGGGAAAAAACACCATGGGCTGATCATATTGACAAATAAATTCTAAGAGACCGAGTCTTTTACAGACACTATCATGCTAGAACATTTATTACAACTACCCCAAGGGGGTATGAACATGTGATATAGTAAAACAAAGTTTCCCAGAAACAAGACTTAAGGTCTTCTGAAGTCCGAACAAGTTATCCTTTTTTGGTTCACCAGGCTCACTTGATAAAAAAATCACTAAGTACAACTTAGGTGGTAACAGTCCTACCACGCATCTCTTTCCCCTTGTGGGTCAATTGGGAATTTGTGGGGTAAGTAGTATGATTAATTTTGAAATTAAAATATGGAATAATGCAAAATTATATCAAAGTATACAATCCTACATGTCAGTACTAAACTGGAGCAGAAAAAAGGGAAAAATGTAAAAAAGTGAAATGGATGCAAATCCCCCCTGGGGGGATGGGGAGTGGGCTCGAAAGAGCCTACTCAAAAAATATTTTCTTTTATTATTATTGGTTACAATATCAGCAAACTGAAATATCAGAAACCTCTTGGCCCTTCTATGGGATCAAACCAAGATATTACAACTCTCCAAATTTTTTAAATTTTAGTGAAAGGGGAGACCCCTGGGGGGATTTGAATGCTCCCGAGGCCACTTTCGAATAGAAGATTATTTTCTTTTCTGTTACACCTGATAAAAACCAGAAATCATGTCAGAATAACATATGCCCAAAAGCACTTTAAGAGTACCTTTGGATCATCCTACCTTAACTCAAAAAAAAAAAGTTAAAATTAGCTAAACAAGTGAAAAAGGAACCAAGGAAAGCAAGCTTTCATTGGGATATCGGCTTGCTGTTTGTGAAACCAATGAAATATTCACTTATTGTTGGATTTAATCTTTTTAAAACAGAAAAGGAAATCTAGAGCATGCAACCTACCGATTTTCTTTAACTTGCCATGCAAAATAGGCGATTTCCTTAAGCTAGATCTAGAATGCGTAATGATACTTTTCAGAATTGAGATCTAGACTATGAGCTTTGAAATAGTAGATCTATGTAAATTTTACTTTGATATAACAGATCCAAATGATAACAAAGCTTTCGACCACAGTAACCAGGTAAGAAAATTGATTTTTTTGAAGGAGAAAGAGAGAGAAAGAGTGCTGGAAGCCTGGGAATGTTGGGATTTGGAGTCTACTTTGGTGGAACACTGAGGGACTATGTCATTTAGAATATATTGAAGATGAGGAAGATGCAAACCGGCTCTACCTCTTCTATAAGCGAGATTACCTGCAACTTAGAAATCCTTGCACAAACAGATGGTTAAAACATAGGTGTTGCTGGAAGAGATAATTGGAAAGCATGCAATTAAACTTAAAATACATACAACTCCAATAGATCTGAAACTAGAAGCAGTAAGAGCATAAATCAAACTAGAATAAACCCTTACCCTAATAGGAGGGATCTCTCTCCTTTAAGGACAACAATTGACTAGGAAAATCAATGATAAATAACACAGATTATACCTCATAAGCATTTGAAAATCACCATCCACACATGAAGAGCATTACACCATAAATCTATCCTCCAAAGCTTCTTTATTCCAAAATAATAAACAATAACATAGTATAAGAGCAACAGCACCTCAATCCTAGTTTTAACTAGCTTGGAAGAGGTGATTTGATCTTTATTTATACAAAAAAAGGAGATCTAGCCCAGGGGGCACAAATCCCAAGGAGATAGACCACTGTAGCTTAAGGAGAGTCCATCAATGCCGATCCGAAGCTGAACTGAGCTTCCACTAAGCCTACTTGTCAATTGGGGGGCTGATTGAGTTGACACATCAACCCACAGATTGACACATCAATCCACAGAGCTTCTAGGAGAGCCCATAGGTGTGGAGGAGAGAGAGAGGGCACAATTCCCCATAAAGGATGCTGAAGTTCAACTCTGGATCTATCCAGTTCACCTCCTTCAACCAAGGATTTGTCAGATCCAGTCAATATAGTTTAGATATNAGAATCCATTGATCTAGGATTTTGGATTTGCTCCATTATTCATCAATTTATTAATTAAAATAATCAATAATTGATTTTTTGGGGCTTTCTGACCTAAGTGAGGGAAAATCACTCAAAACTAGGAAAAAGTGGGTCTATTGGTTTACTGTATGCTCTTAGCTTGAAAATGAGCACCTACATGACTGGAACGGACTTTCGAGCCCACTTTTATTACAAAGCCAATTTTTCCAATTAAACTATTAAAAAATAGCCTAAGTTTTGGAAAAATTAAATTTTAATAAAAAACACTGAAAAAATAAAAAAATTAAAAAAAATTAAAAAACCTAGGGGGACTTAGACATGTTAATATGACTTGACCATGATGTCTAGCATGTTTATACATTGACACATAGACTCTAATAACCTCAATAGGCCTAAATTCCAAGCCAACCACCCCAACTTTGGAGGTATTGAGTGAAAAACTCAAAAATTATAAGTTGTTTATTCAACAACCAATAATAACCAAGGGAAAAAAACACCCTGGGCTGATCGGATTGACAAATAAAGTCTACGAGACCGATTCTTTTATAGACACTATCATGCTAGAACATTTATTACAACTCCCTCGAGGGGGTATGAACATGTGATATGGTACAACAAAGTTTCCCAGAAGCAAGACTGAAGGTCTTCTGAAGTCCGAACAAGCTATCCTTGTCTGGTTCACCAAGCTCACTTGATAAAAAACCACTAAGTACAACTTAGGTGGTAACAGAATCCATATGAAGTTGAACCTATAAAATATACTGAAAAACACTAAAACATATTTGAACTATTAGAATCATGCTTTTCCTCTAGACATGAACATATTTTCAGGGTTTGTCATGCCCTCTCCACTGCTCTAAATAAATTTAGAGCTATCAAATCATCTTAGGGGACTTATGTGGAAACCCAGCTGCTTCTGATGTTCGATGGGGAGAAACAAACATGAAACCTTCCCGAGAAGCATCTAATACCATATTAGAATTTGAATTCCATTTAGATATTCAAGTAGATAGTTCTAATAATGTTTGTAGCAAATGGAGAATGAAGATACAAACCAAACAAAAAAAACCACACAAGAAACGAACAAGTATTGCTCAGGAAATTACAGTATCATTCAGAATAATAAAATCCAGTGTTACAATAGTTTACATAGGAAAATAATTCGAATGTATTAGGTAGCGATTCAAGTCTATCCACTGGATCTGACTGTATCTAACTGACCATCTAACTCATGGTGTCTCAATCAATATCAGAGTCTAGCATATCAACTCCCAGATGTCCAACAACTCAATCAATCAGTGATAGCTAGTTAACTCAGTGCAAATGAGTGTGGTAGGTGGGAAAAGACACCTACTCCACATGCAACCACGCATTAGCCATGCATAACTAGCGCTAGCCAACTGAGTGTGAACTAACTGAAAGTAACTGTGGGTTAGCTAAGGCTAACTACTTCCAACTCCTACTAACTGAAGGAGGTTGGTGCTGGGACTCCCAATGGATCCTAAAATGTAGGGATTGGTCTAGGAGGTGCCCAAATTGATGCATGCACATGCAGTAAGTGGCATTTAGCCTATAGAAGTGTTTCCCACACTCTAGTAACTAGTACATGTGGTCCCATTAGGCAAAGTGGATAGGGTCTAAAATTAAGTAAGGTTCCTAAGTTAGGCTAAATAATATAATAGACAATATCATCAAGGGAGGATTAATAATCCTAATAGCCAAAGCATCAACATACCAAGTGAAGTGTGCCATAAAAGTTCAAGCATAGAAATCTCAAAGGATATGTCACATTGTTAATTGGTATATGTAGAAGCGTCCATGACATATAAACCTTTGAAAACACATTTCACTCTATGCATGCGGGGTGATCATTTTTGCAAAGAACATATAAAAATACCATTTCTTGTCTTTTCCTCCACATGGATATGATAATTTGCATTGTGAAAATGCACGGATAAATTGAAGGTCAGGCATTGTGAAATGGAATTAACCCTTTGACCAAATCAACAGTCATACGGGCAGGTGGAAACAAATCCACAGTGGAGGTGGGTTTCACACTCACAACAAGAAAGGACAAAAGAATTTTTTGGATCCGTGAAATCTAATACAAGATCCACTATTGAACAGATCAGATTGTATATAATCCCAATTAACAGTTCACATTGATTTTGCAGTGACAAAGTGCAGGTGATTTAAGTTTTAAAAGCTCATAAATAATTTTATATATTACAACAAAACATGTTTTTCTATGAAAATGATTGTTTTATTCATTAAATTATGAGAGTTTTTCCCATCGAACCAAGATGGGTTTGCAAAAACTGAAAGAGGTGTCTCTTCATAACATGTTGTTCTACAATAACCTCCTTCATTTTTTACACAGGTGCTATGGTTCGGGAGAATCAAATCCATCTTTAGAGGGAAATTTTCCATATTTTCAAATGACTGTTTGGTATTATGGATTGGGAGAATCGAACAGATCTTCAGAGGGCATTTTTCCAGAAATTCACAATCTTGTCTGAGTCATCAATTTCAAAATCATATTTTGAAGATATGGAGGGGAATCTGTCTAAATGAATACATGGTGTTAGCAATCATGATAAATTTTGAATAAGCATCGAGGATAATGGGTTATTAGGAAGTGGTATAGTTAGAAATTTTCTAGGCTTGGAAACCTAGAGAATGGGTCACCACAGGACATGCAGTGTAGACCAGCATACGTGGAGGATTTCACTACAGAGGAGGTGCGCCACGGAATGAGCTATGAAGTCGTGTGAAATCTGTGGCTCACACACCTTCCCAACAACCATGATCAGTTGTCAACTAGATCCACGGAAGGTGCACACCCTCATGATGGTAGGTGTGGGAAATGTAATATTATGTCGAGGTCTCTACCTCCTAGATGGTCCACCTAAATCAAATGGTTGAGATCTACCATATTAATGATCAAAGGTGCAGAACCTTTTCACTATCCCAACTCACACTATGGATAAGGTAGGAGACGACCACAAAAGGGGGAAATTCCCTGCATCTCTGGATGGTGGAAATCAGATGGGAGGTCGATCGATGGCCATGATTGAAATCACTGTGAAAAGATGCACGATGGATCGTAGAAGGGGGGAATGCAAAACCAAGTAGAACCCCCCACCTCCAACGGTGGGGATTCAGTGAGATGGTTAACCAATGACTGTGATCCGTGCAATGATAGGGACATGAGTGGGGGGTTAATTAACGTATGGATTGCGAAGTGAGGTAGGGGCCACCTAGTCAGAAAAAAATCAAGTAAGGGAAGAGGCCGTGCAGTGAATGGTCAGAAAAAATGATATCGACAGTGTCTGGGAATCATTAGGGTTGCTTCCCGTCGTTCGCAAGGAGGACGACCACCATAACAATGAAGGGATGGAAGGTAGGGGTGGTCGTACGAGTTGTACGAGAAGGGAGAAATGCACTAAAATCTAGGTGTACCAGTATCATCATAAGGGGATTCAAACAAGTGACCAACATTAAATCCTCCCACTACAAACTATTTGGAGGTCGATTATAAGTGAGTTTGAAGGTCACTTCCACCATTGATTCCATGACATCACAACCAAGGAGTGATGCAGTTGGCACCTCCACATAAGAAAACCTAATCAAGATCCCACATGACTATTTATGTGTCATCATACCACTCAATGATGGCACATGAGAGGGATTGACAGACCCTCACCAAGATCCTTCACCCGGCTCGTTATAACGCCACCATCTGTTCTTTACCAAGGGGATAAATTGAGCAAATGCTGGTGGAGAACAAGGATGACATATTGTTGTTCTGATGTAAATCCTGAGGGCCCTTCTACCAGGTTTGAAATGAGCGGTCCACTTGAGGTGCCCATGATTCTTTACATCCTGTCAACCATTGGGTGCGGTGGAGGGTTTCAGTTATTTTCGGACCATTTCATTGCACTAGCTTCAGCCATCAGGGCAGAGATGTTCATTCCATTAGAGGGGTTTTTCAACACCGGTAAGGTCAATGGAAGAAACTACACCACATTAGAATGAATTTCTAAGGCTGGTAAAGATACATTTTTCCTAATAAAACTCTACACCCCCACAAAAGTAGTGCCTGGGGTCTCCAACCAGATGGGTATCCCGCCAAAGACTCCAGACAAGTCCTTGGATGTCATCAGTGTGGTATATAGTATCCATTGCTAGGGATGGGAGGTATTGTTGGCCTCTTTATCCTTCTTGTCTTGACCTGCAGTTCAACAACAACACAATACCAACAAGACACCAGAAGACATTGGCCCGATAGAGCAAGCTCAGTCAGCAACACCTACGAGGCAGGCGCAGTCTCACCCAAAATATCTAATGGGTAACTTCCAAAAACATGTTTCCACAGTTGGCGAGGGATTATAGTCCCTTGGCGTGCAACCAAGGTGCTCGACGAAGGAAACATGATGATGGAGTCTATTACTGCATGACTGGGCACAATTATATGGAAGCACGCATGTGACACGACCCTGTCTTTAATATTAACAACTGGCGCAATTGGTGCGACACAGTTGATTCCTTGTACTGATAGACAGTGTGCAACTTATGATTTAACTTAGGAAATTAAATATAAAATTATTCACACATTCCATAAATGCTTTAACAATCATTCATTCACTAATTAATAATATGGCGCCATACATTCAACAATAACTCATCGACTTATAGTAAGAGAATAATTGACATTCACATAAACATTCAACATCAATCAATCATTCAACACAGGAAATAACATGGAAACCCATCTGGGAAAAACTACCAAGGTGCTCTTCATCTGGCATGAGAAATGGATATAGCACCTTGCAGTCTGCAACCTGCAGACTGATCTTATGATATGTATTCTTGACTCAATATTCTTTCTCTCATGCCCTCTGGTTTATTATTATATCTACTCATACTAATCCACACATAGCCTAGATCGACTCTTCTACCTACTGTATGCGCACTCAGCTGCAGATTCCTTCTACCTATAGCGGTCTACACACACAACTGCAAGATTCGTGGCTCAATAGCCTTATACTGCTACCAAACTCTTCTCTGAGTATTTATTCCCTCTAACCCTAACTTCCTTAAAAAAGTTGAGTGACTTAGCGAATGAACAACCAATCAACCAACAACCAACAACCAACCCTTATACATAACAGGTTCTTCCTATTTATATATTCTACAAGATCACGCAGGGTCAACTAGATACTGCTCATCTGTTACAGGTCATATTCATTCATAAAAAATGGTTAGAAGCTGTCATGGACTGACACAAGGCACTATAGGCCTGACTTACAAATATTCCTTCATACATGCATTGTCCACCGGATTACACCGTATTTAGCAGCCATGATATTCCTGACTTGTCACTTTCTACTCGTTACCCACCTACACACTTGCAAGCTTGCCTTTCCTCCATCACATGCATGTCCTATCCTTCTACATTGGTCCCTTTTCTTCCTTCATGACCTACTTTCCTTCTTATCATGTGTACAGCTTCCCTTCCTTACTTGCATGCCAGCTTCTTCTTTGTGCACCTTTCCTAGCCCAACAGGCCCCCAACACTCACATGTTGCTCATCCCGAGCCACTAAGAAAAAAGGGAAGTCTCCTCAAAAACGTTTTGCCACAAAAATTCATGTTTCTCCCCCAAAAATTTATGTCTTTGGCGTCGGCTGCGCCACAGGACCAACCTTGTCCTGAAATTACTTCACCATCTATTGCACCCTAGCAACTTCCTCTGTTAGTTCAATGGAACCATTTGTTGGCCTCTTTCTCCTTCTTGTCTCAACCCGTCATTCAACAACAACACAATACCAACATGACACCACAAGACATCGGCCCGACAGAGCAAGCTCAGTCGGCAACACCTACGACATAGGCGTAGTCTCACTCGAGATATCTAATGGGTAACTTTCAAAACCATGTTTTCATAGTTGGCAAGGGATTATAGTCCCTTGGCATGTGGCCAAGGTGCTCGACGAAGGAAACAGGATGATGGATTCTATTACTATACGACTGGGCACAACTGTATGGTAGTTTGTGCATGCAACACAACCCTGTCCTTAATCTTAACAACTGGCGCAACTGGTGCGACACAGTTGATTCCTTGTACTGACAGATAGTGTGAGACTTATGCTTTAACATAGGAAATTAACTATAAAATTATTCACACATTCCAGCAATGATTTAACAATAATTCATTCACTGATTAATAATATGGTTCCATACATTCAACAGTAACTCATCGACTTACAGTAAGCAAATAATTGACATTCACATAAACATTCAACATCAATCAATCATTTAACACAGGAAATAATGTGGAAACCCATCTGGGAAAAACCACCAAGGTGTTGTTCATCTGGCATGAGCAATGGATATAGAACCTTGCAGTCTGTGACCTGCAGACTAATCTTATGATATGTATTCCTGACTCAATATTATTTCTCTCATGCTCTTTGGTTTATTCTTCTATATACTCCTACTGATCTGCACCCAGCCTGGATCGACTCTTATACCTATTGTCTATGCACTCAGCTATAGATTCCTTCTACCTCTAGTGGTAAGCACACACAGCTACAAGATCCATGGCTCAACATCCTTCTACTGCTACCAGACTCTTCTCTGAGTATTTCTCCCCTCGAACCCTAGCTTCCTTAACAAAACTGAGTGACTTGGTGAATGAAAAACTAATCAACCAACAACCAACCCTTATACAGAACGAGTTCTTCCTATTTATATCTTCTACAGGATGACATAGGTTTGACTACATACTACTCATCTGTTATAGGTCATATTCAACTATAAAAAATGGTTACAAGCTGTCATGGACTGACACAAGGCACTATCAGTCTGACTTACAAATATTCTTTCATATGTGCAGTGTCTGCTGGATCACGCCATCTTTAGCAGCCATGATCTTCCTGACTTGTTGCTTTCTGGCCATTACCCTCCTACATGCTTGCAAGCTCACCTTTCCTCTGTTGTGCACATGTCCTATACTTCTGCACCGGTCCCTTTTATTCCTTCGGGACCTACTTTCCTTCTTGTCACGCACGCAAATGTCCTTCCTTGCTTACACGCCATTTTCTTCTTTATGCACCTTTCCCAGCCCAACAAGTCTGAACGTATGCTCGTATAGGGGAATAAATAAAAGGAGAGTTTTTTCATCATCATCATTGATTCATATTTCCAACTACATCAAATATGATGATGAATCCAAAGAAATATTGCATGGACACGCCCTGGAAGAAGAGGGTAGTCACGGTGACTGGGAGTGCAAGCAACCTAGAGCCTACAGGAATGAAAAGCACATCAAAGGTCCAGTACTATTGATAATAGGGTAGTCATCCTAAGTTTTGTGAACTTAGCAGTGCTCATAGGACAAGCATAATCTTCTAGATAGAGGGCCCAACTCAGAAGAGGTATAGACATTCCTATTTGCTACAAGCATGGGTAGAGCATGATCTTGGAACATGGAGGAATGCTAAAGGGCATAAGAAGAAAGGGTCATGGGAATAGTTCAAGCTCATATGTCTGAAAGTAAGAAGATGGAATAAAGCTGTTAGTACTGAAGCATGCTTGATTCTTCCAAAGAAATCAAGCCTGCATCCAGATGTTGCCACGTCATCTCGACCCAGTGCATGCGATATATCATGTGGCCCATTTTGGAAGTAAACAATGGCAAATCTGCCATGTAGGGAAGTCTGTTAGGATTTTGATATGATTATTCTGGGTTAATCCCATATTTTGTAACCATATTGATACCCTATTTCGGGGCGTATCCCATAGGGTAGTCCACGTTATAAATAGAATCTCCCTTGAGGAAGATAAGAGGTTTTCATTTTTGCGGCCGCAGCACCGAGTTTTGTAGTTCTACAAACAATTTTTGGGAGCTTAAATGAATATAATTTTCTGTGGTAATGAGATTCATCATGGTGTTGGTCTTTAGTATGTGTTTCCTATTTATTTCATTTACATCTGTGTCATTTCTTCCAATACATTTCTAGATTAGTATTTAGGAAATTTCTCTCTTAAAATCTCTCCTGCATCAAAAATCGTGTTTGTAATGTGATTGTAATAGCTGCTACAGAATTCATCCATAGATAGGTACTCTATTTTATCTATTTCTATTTGTTATTTTCCACTAAAGTTGTGCTCAGAGATTCATCCTTGATATATTCCTCTATTCTTCACTGGGCTCTTTTCTCATTTCTATCTGCCATCACTATAAATCTATTTGACTGAATGTTGCACTTACTTTTCCTCATAATACATAGGAGAAATCACTATTTATTATCATGCTATAATCGCCTTGAATGTTTCAGACCATGACTCCATCACCCAATGGTTTTGATCTTGTCTTTCTTTTCATCCTGCTTTATTTGTAATTGTCCTGTTACTAGCAGAAATCTAGTCTTCTGCGTGCGTGTTCAAATATAAATGTGTATGTGAAGGTTACCATCACAAGAGAGATCCCTCTCTAACTACCTTGGCTAGAAGGCAGTCGAAATATTGGTTGAAATGGTTACCTCTATGACTTCCTACAACAACCATAGGAAAATTATAGGGTGCTAACACATGGATTTTGTCTAGAACATGGCCAATTACAAAAACCACCCTCATATTTCACACAACTGTCACTATTTGAGGTATGCAGGTGGAGCTCTAAAGCCTATTTTTCAGTGATGCAACTCCTAGAAGAAGTGAAATAATGAATATTAGGGGAAACTGTATAAGAAAAGTGATTGAAATGAAGAAAGGATCCTTGACCTCTACTTTTGAAGAGAAATACAAAACTGAGTCAACATCAGACCGTTGGGGGTGCTCTGAAACATCACTTTCAACCAGCAATCCTGAGTCTCGGATGCCATACTTGTTGTTTTGAGCAATCACACGCATCACTGCATATTTTCCTAATTTGTTTATGATAATGGAAAATATGCTACCTTAGAAATCTGTCAGGACTTTGATTCCCATGCTATAACAGAATTGGATTTTGTTTCGGGGTTGGTCCCGGGAGCCATGGTATTATAAGTAGGACCTCAATTGATGAGGAAAGGGTAGGAATTTTCATTTAGGAAGTGTTCTACTCTTGTTTTGTCCTTTTAAATTTATTGGAAGAGTTAATGAGACATTCTCTTGCGTTCTCGAGATTCATCATCGTGTTTTACATTCAGTTTGTTTTTCCTGTTTATTCATGTACATTTCTGTGTATTTCTGCCAATGCACTTTAGTTGTATATGAGTAATTCTCTATCAGTTAAGCACTCCTCATGTTAGAAACTGGATTTGTTTTGTGTTTCTGGTAAATGTTTTGGAATTCATCTTCTATTCTCCATTGCAGTTGCTAGCCTTTGTTGTTTATTCTACTAAAGGTGGTGCAAGAGATTCATCCTCAGATAGGTGCATCTTGCTTCGCTGGGCTTCTCCCTCTTTCTCCTATCACCCTTTCAATATATTTGACTGTTTGGGACACTTACTTTGCCTCAGAGTACAAAGGAAATTTCCTTTCTTATTTTCTATGATAATACCCTTGTTTGATTAAGGTTTTGACTTCAGTTCCCAATGATTTTCCTATCTATTTGTTCTGCCATCTTTAAATCTATCAACACCGTGTTACCATCAGAAATTTAGCCTTCTGTGAGTTGTTCAAAGCCATATATATATGTGTGTTTCTTTCCTCTGCAACAATAGAAATCCCTCTTTAACTGTATTAGCTAGAATATAGTCTAAAGTTTTGTTGAAATGGTTACCCCTATGAATTCCTACCGCAACTATAGGAAAATTACAGTTTGATAACATCTTTGCTCCATTGTAGGGGACATAATCACTATTATTTCCTTGGGAGAATGACATTGTTTAGATCTATGACCTGGTTGAGCAGTCGATCCTAGACACATATTGGTTGTATATGCTCTAGTGAATCCACTCAAGACCTTGGAAGGTGAATCCACTGGGAACGTTGACCACCCAGAAGCTACAAATATTTTCATAGTTCCTATGGTGACTCCATTGGGAAAGAATCCATTCTTCATAATGTTCTATGGAAACTCCACTATCCAAAGGTGGCAAATTTTAAAGAGCTGATTTAGTTTCTTCATTATCAAGATGAGTTCCATGTCCACAAGGTATGCCCCTATGAATCATTCTCACATTCCCATTTTTACAAATCGAATACCTAATGTATATTGGAAAACATGTCTTCCAAAATTAAAAAATCAAAAGAGTGATGATGTTTCCCATCATTTTGTTATATTTCATATGCATATATGTAAGTTGGGGGTTGAATTGCACGAGGATTCTTTAACGAAAATGTTCATGGTTAGTTTGGAAGGAAATGCATGGTCATGGTATGAGGGATTACCATAAGAAATTTTATGTTCCCTTACCAATTTTCATTCAATGTTTCATGAACATTTTAAATATCAATATCCTTCTTTTCTGCTAGTTCAAGATTGTTGCATGCATGTTAAAGGTTTTGTTGAAGATTTGGAAAAATTATATGGCAATGATGAGTTTATGGATGAAGAGCTGTTACAAAATGTTACAGGAGAACCCACTTCAGAAAAAATAAATACAAACTAGATGCCATGACATTCAAGAAAATTTCCAGCAATTGATAGTACCTTCCTTGACTGAAAAAGACATGAGCTAAAACTCTGATTCATCAAATTACATTTCTTTTGCCGGGGTAGATGATAATTTACAGCAGTCTTTTCAATCTTTGTGTGACCAAGAAATAAGTTGGGACTGTTAATCAAATCCTTCCTCATATCATTCAACTTCCTAAATTTTGTTACAAGAAGAGGCTGCCCCTTCCCAATCAGAAAAGTCCTTTTTGAAACAACAATCTCTTCAAAGTTGCAATACTTATGTGATTGATTACATAGAAAATGATAACTCTGGAAAATATCAGTCTTGTAGTCCTTCCACATGTTTATTTTCTGAAATTCCAATTAAGGAGAAATCATATTTTGAAATAATGGTTGAAGGAATACCTGTGCGTGTTGATCAAATTCAAATTTCACCTGAAGATTTACATGAATATATAAATCCCTCTTTTCTTATTGAATATGATCAACCCAATGATTTGAAAGGGGATAGTTGTACTAATTTGTTTTCTGAAGAATGCAATCAGCTTGTCACAAATTTTGTTAGTGAGGAAAATATCATTGTAATCCAAGATCAAAAGGATGAAAACATAGTGGATAGTAAACATGTTGAAAGTGACTATTTACCTTTGTGTTTTCCTTCATTTGAGTGGCCGAAAAAGAGACTTAAAGTTTCTTATCAAAAACAGAAATTTGAGATTGTGGATGAAGGTATAAACTTTCTTGAAATGGATGACAAGAAAGAAGAACAATTATACAATCAATTTCATCCTCTAAAAAAACCAGCAGTATAGTACGAAGAGTTGAATAACAAAAAAGAAGATGAGGGTTCTCAATGCATGTTCCTCTGTGTTTTTCAAATTCAGAAATCTTGTATCAAGAAGAACTTTGTTTTACTAATTCTATTGGAGAAAAGAATGATATTTCTGCTGAAACATATAAAGAAGATGAAATCTTTAATTCATAAATTTTGAATGAAGAAGTTGATATCTCATTCGGATATTGTCATGAAAATTCCTTGCATGATTCTTTTCAAGATCATTTGATAATGTGAAAGGGAATGTACAGTTCTAGCATCCTTCTTATGGTAAGCAAATGATAGAATTTTTTGAATGTTGTCATTTTCTTTATGACCCAGTGGCTGATTACATGGATAAAATTTTTCGTTGGAGTAGATAGTTATGTGTTTGCAGCAAAGATCAAATTCAGTACCATTGTATTTTTCCATTATTCTTTTATGTTCTGATTTCACTTAAGCATGATGAGAAAATCTATCTATTGGATCAGTTTCTTGGTTGGCTTCATTGGAATTCAAAAGTTACTTGACTGAGAATTGATGCTTAGTAAGTAGGGTAGGTAGAAATAAGCTCGACATGGCGTGCATTTCATGTTATATTTTTAACATTAAGCTAGCATTATATTAGGATCTTTAACTAAGAGAATAACAAGAACAACAATCAAACATAAGAGACAATGAACACAGTGTTTTTCCTTGGGGAAACCATAAATGGAGAAAACCCCGCAGCTTCCTCAGAGATAGAATCAACACCAAAAGTAAAACCCCAAAATAGCAAGATGATCTCCCGACAATAATAGCCTCTTTCTTCCTAGCCCCAATGGCTTCTTCTCCCTCGGCTATGCGCTACAACTGAGTGTGAGTGAGTGTGTGATAAATAGAGACACCCACTCTCTATTTATACTAATTCTAGACTTGAAAATAACCAACTAGGGATGAATTCTCTAGGAGAGTCTAATAACCCTAGTACCCTGAAACTGCGGGGACTTTAACCCTTGATCAATAGGAGGGTTAACCACAATAACTTGACATGACTTGTTTACATTATAGATCCTCCTGATAGGAAAATCAGGGCATGACATGACTCAACTACATTACAGACACATCCCAGAATAAACATCGGGGTAAAATACATAAGAAATACAAGTGAATACATTCCGAAGTTACAATTACATCAACACTCCCTCTTACCTAGGAAGGTATTCTCTCGACACAATTTATAGGCACAAGTCTTCTTCTCGGTATCATCTACATCATCATCGAGTTCTCATCATCTTCAAGTCATCTTCATCATTAGATCTAGATCATCACTAGATCTAGATCATCACTGGAATATCATCACTGGATCTGGATCATCACTGGACCTAGATCATCACTCGATCTGGATCAGCACTGCTGGATCATCATCACTAGATCATCACGGGTGCTATCTCATGATTCTTCTCGTCACATGAAGTTCTAGAGAGCCAACCCTTTTTCATGCTGGTTGTAGGCCTAGCCTCTATTTAGGTCTTCTTCAACGATTACATCTGACCCTAAGTTAGAATGGCCTGCCCAACAATTATAACTGACCATGAGAGGAACACATCCAACACCATGTTAGAAAGGCATGCCCAACACTCACATCTGACCATGTAGGAACACATCCCACAACCCTATCAAAAAGGCCCAACACTTACATTCACCAGCAATATAGGACACACCTACTATCATGTGTGAAAAGGCATAGCACTCACATCCACCAGCATGATAGGACACACCTACTATCATCTATAGAAAGGCTCAACACTTACATCCACCAGCATGGTAGGACACACCTACTACCATCTCTGTAAAGACATAGCACTCACATCCACCAGCATGGTAGGACACACCTACTACCATCTGTGGAAAGGCACAGTACTTACAATCACCAGCATGGTAGGACACACCTACTACCATTTGTGAAAAGGCACAACACTCACATCCACCAACATGATAGGACACACCTACTATCATCTGTGGAAAGTCCAGCACTCATATCTAATCATGTGAGAACACATCTCACAGTCATATCAGAATGGCCCTCAGTCCCAGATTGAGTTTTTCTAGTAACTAACCAAGTACCTCCATTCAGAGAATGGCAATAGCCCTTATATCTGATCATGTAGGAACCAATCCTACAGTCATATCAGAATGGCTTAGCACTCATATCTGACATGGAAGGAACCAATCCTCTCACCATGATAGAATGGCTCAGCCCTTACATATAACCATGGAAGGAACCAATCCTCTCACCATGACAGAATGGCTCACGGACTCATCACTTCCCTTTGGAGGGAACCTTGATCTAGAGAACACCAAGCTTCTCCCTGAAGTATTCAAACTTCACTCTAGCTAATGGCTTTGTCAACACATCAGATATCTATTCATCTATCGCAACATGATGGAGCTTCACTACTCCTCTCTGCACCATATCCCCGATATAGTGATATTTGATCTCGATATGCTTCGACTTGTCATGGAACACCGGCTTCTCCAACAAATTCACACAACTCTGGTTGTCGCAATATATAAAAGTAGCATCCAATTGGAGATCAAATAAATTAGAAAGTAGCTTCCTCAGCCATACTGCCTCACAACTAGCTGAACAAGCTGCGACATACTCTGCTTCAGCTGTACTCAGTCCCACACAGGATTTCTTCCTGCTAAACCAAGAGATCACACTTGATCCCATACTGAAGAAACACCCTAAAGTGCTCTTCCTATCGATGGCACTGCCTTCCCAATCTGAATCAACATAACCCTCCAAGTTAATCTTCTGACTTGCCTCATACTTGAGCCCATAATCAACTGTACCCCTTAGGTACCTCAGAATATGCTTTGCAGCAATCAAGTGAACATGTCTCAGATTTGTTAGGAACTGGCTCAAGGTTTTCACAGCAAAGCAAATATCTGGTCTCATGTTTGTCAGGTACATCAAGAACCTAATCATTTGATGATACATCATAGCATCAACCACTTCTGATGAAGCATCACTCAATAGATTAATGTTTGATGCCAGAGGTGTGGTCATGGTCTTGTAGTCCATCATCCCGAATCTCTTCAGGATCTCTACCATATATTTCCCTTGTCCCAGGGAAATTCCATCTGCACTTTGCCACACCTCCATGACTAGAACATAATGCATCATACCCAAGTCCTTCATTTCAAATTCGACAGTAAGCTTCCTCTTCGTATCAACAATCAACCCATCCATACCTGTTACAAACATATCATCTACATATAGTAGGAGCATCACAGGGTTTCCATCTTCTAGAAATATGTCAATTCAGTCGTACCATGTCATGGGTGCCTATTTCAAACTGTATAGGGATTTCTTCAATCTACACACATGATTCTTCTTGTCATGTGTCTCAAAACCCAGTGGCTGCTCCACATACACTTCCTCTTACACTACACCATTCAAGAAAGCAGTCTTGACATCCATTAGGTGTATCTTCCACTTCATCACTACAGCCAGAGCAAGTACTAATCTGAGGGAAGTGTATCTGGATATAGGTGAAAAAGTTTCTTCATAATCTATTCCATCTTTTTGGGAGAAGCCACGAGCAACAAATATTGCTTTATATTTTTCTATGCTGCCATCTGCAGCATGCTTGATCTTGTAGATCCATTTGGAAGTTACAACCGAATTCCCTTTTGGTCTTGGGACAATATCCCAAACATCATTCTTCATGATCGATTGATATTCTTAGATCATAGCATCCTTCCATTCTTTCCTTTTTGCCTCTTCTTCATAGTTGGAAGGTTCTTTATTGCTGAAATCACATAATAATGCTACATACCCGGAGCAGGACCTGGTCCTCTTTCTATCTCTGTGATTCTCTTTTGGAGCCCCATATCTTTCTGCACCTTTGATAGATTCTCATACCCAAGCAGGTTTCCTCTTATGAGGATTATTCTCCTGAGGTGGATCTACAGGTTCTTGAGGTTCTTCAAATTCTCGATCTTCTTCTTGAGTTTCTTCGTTCATGGTTGTATCATGAATTATGGGTGCTTCTGATTCTTCAGGTTCTTCAACAGGTCTCTTTCTAGATTTTTTGTAAGTTGAGTCTTTGTCAAATGTTACATCCCTGCTGATGTCAATCTTCTTGAATCCTGGGAAGTATATTCTGTAAGCCTTCGAGCTTTCAGAGTATCCCACAAATATACCCTTATTTCCTGAAGGATCTAATTTTGTCCTCTTTTCTTTTGGAATGTGTATGACGTACACTGGACAGCCGAATATTCTGAGATGGATGACTTCTGGTTTCTTATCGAAAAATACTTCTTCAAGTGTCTTGTTCTCAAGTACTCTGTGTGGAGTATAGTTATGTACATACACCGTTGTTTTGGAAGCTTCTGCCCATATATGCATGGGAAGATCTTGATCATGAATCATAGCCCTTATAGCTTCCATGATCGTTCTATTCTTCCTTTATTGTAACCCCATCCTATTGTGGATTATATGGAGTAGTTAAATCCCTCTTAATCCCCGATTCTTTGCACAATGCTTTGAATTCATTTGAATTCATTTGAAGTGAATTCTCCACCATTATCTGATCGAAAGGTATTGATCTTCTTTTCTATGTGGTTCTCGATCAAGGATTTTAATTCCTTGAATTTGTTGAACACTTCATATTTTTTCTTCATGAAGTAAATCCATGTCTTCCTAGAAAAGTCACCAATAAAAGAAACATAGTATACATACCCACTTAATTGGACCGCATACATCAGAGTGGATGATTTCCAAGATTCCTTTTGCCTTGCTCTCGCTACTTGGAATTTTTTCTTTGTGTTCTTTCCTTTCGCACATCCTTTGCAGACTCCATCATTTTTTTCTTGAAATTTTGGAAGACCTTCAACAACTTTGTTTGCAAGTGGTAGTGCTCTGTAATGCACATGTGCAAGCATTCTATGCCAAAGTTCATTTGGATCTACTATGTCATGGATCAAGGCTTGTTCTGGATGGCCCTTCAATTTGTATAGACCTTCTTCTTGTTCCCCAATCACTATTGCATCATTAATAGTATTTCCCTTTGGCCACATGATAACTTGGCCATCTATAAATGCAACCCTTATGCCTTTTTCATCTAATGCATATATGGAGATGAGGTTCTTCATTATTCCTGGTACAAACAATACTTCCTTCATCGTCATAGACTTTTCAAGAGTCTAGCTTATAGGAGTATTCCCCACTACCTTTTATTGGATATTAGTAGTCATCTCCAAGTTTCACCTTGTGTGGTGATTCATGTTCTGATAGTTTCACAAAGGATCCTTTGAATCTTGTCATATGTTTGGAAGCCCCACTGTCTATAAGCCAATCATTGCTTCCATGTGTAATGTTTCCTGTGAGAGCGGAAATCAAAACATATTCTTCATCACTTGAAGAGTCTTCACTTTCATATATGGTTCTCTTTGTGGAAGGTTCATCATCCTTTGCAGCATGAGCATGATGCCTTCTCTTGTTTCCATTCTTCTTGTGAGAGAAATTTTTATTTCTAGGACATTCTCTAGCATAGTGCCCTTTCTCATCACATGTATAAAATCTGATTCTAGACAAATCTTTTCTAGTGTTATCTTTGTGAAAGTGCTTACCTCTGGGGTGATGAGAACTTCTTCTGGTTTTCTCGGAGTGTACCATGAGAGTTTGTTCTTCACTTCCCATCTTTTCTTCTTGAGTTGCTATTCGAGCTTCTTCTTGACAGCATTCTTCCCATAGTATATTGAACTTGACTAACTTCTTTCTGGCACAGATTCCTTGAATAAAGGAGTCCCATGATCTAGGGAGACCATTCAAGGTGGTCATTACAATCTCTACAATCTCCACTTCTTCATCTACTGCTTCCAACTGTTCCTTGATCTGGGATACTCTTGTAAACTAAGATTGGATGGTCTCTACATTCTGGATCTTTACATTCTTCAGTTGGTTTCTCAGGGTCATCTTCTAGTTTATGTTCTTTCCTTCAAATAGTTTGGTTAGGGAATCAAACATAGCTTTAGGTGTCTTTAGGGAGGACACCTGTGGTATGAGGTGATCCTTGATTGAATCAACAATAATCCTCTTTTCCATAACCAACTTCTTCTTGTGTAATTCCTTAGCCTCATCTCCCTTTGGAACTAGAACCTCCTCATTGATATAGGAGTCCAACTCATTTTCTTCCAGGACCAGGGAGATCCTATACTTCCAAGCTCAAAAGTTATCATCTCCCTCAATATTTTCATAAAGCTTGGTATGATGAGACATCTTAACTGAGAACCTCAAATGGAAATACAAAAGATTTAGATCTTACTAGTTCAAGATGTCAGATCTGGATTTGGAGCTGAATTTCTGCAGTGTTGGTTCAAGAGAAGATTAGGGTTTGGCTTTTCTAGATTTATTTACAACCAAATAATTTGATCTTGATCTCTAAACTTCAATTTTGAGGAGGAGATCAATCCAGGCCTGGGTTCACCGAAAAATTCCACTTCTGTGGAAATCCCTAATTTCCGACAGTATTGTCGGGTCCAAAACTAAAAAAGCTCAGAATTGGATTCTGCTTCAACTGAAAGAGGCACCCTAGGGAGGAGAGTTAGTCCAACCTTATTTTTCTGAAAATATGTGGAGAGATATTGCAAAAGTAGGAAGCCCTAGTTTCCACAACTACATAGTGTCTTCTTCTCAGGTTAGCTCTGATACCATGTTAGATTTTTAACATTAAGCTAGCATTATATTAGGATATTTAACTGAGAGAATAACAAGTAAAAAAATCAAACACAGGAGATAATGAACACAGTGTTTTTCCTTGATGGAACCATAAATGGATAAAACCCCACAACTTCCTCAGAGATAGAATTAACAGCAAAAGTAAAACCGCAAAACAGTAAGATGATCTCTTGACAGCAATAGCCTCTTTCTTCCTAGCCCCAGTGGCTTCTTTTTCCTTAGCTATGAGCCACAACTGAGTGTTAGTGAGTGTGTGATAAATAGAGAGACTCACTCTCTATTTATTCTAATTCTTGACTTGACAATAACCAACTAGGTCCGATTTCTTTAGGAGAGTCTAATAACCCTAGTGCCCCGAAACTACGGGGACTTTAACCCTTGATCAGTAGGAGGGTTACCCACAATGACTTGACATGACTTGTTTACATTATAGAACCTACCAATAGGAACATTAGGGCATGATATGACTCAAGTACATTACAGACACATCTCGAAATAAACATCGGGGTACAATACATAAGAAACACAAGTGAATACATTCCAAAGTTACAATTACATCAACATTTCATTCAATAGTTTTCAGTTTGTTTCCAGTTTCAGTTTTGATTTCAGTTTCAATTTAAAAGTTCATATTTGTAGTTATAGATTGGTTTCTAGACTTCCGAGTATGGATAGGTGACAGTTTTTAGGTGACAAGTATTTGTTTGAAGAAAAGTTTCAGTGAATGGTCACAAATCAGAACAGGTTGAGGATTTCATAGAAATATTGGGAGCAGCCCAATGGATAAGGCATATGGTCTATGGATTTCTTTGCTACCTCATAGGGAGGATAACATCCCCGAGTTGAAGCTACTATTAGCACCTGTGCTAAATTTTATTCTTGAAAAATATTTCATTGGGTGTTCAAGAACAAGAAAAAGAAAAATAATTTTTGGGTAAAAAATCAACATTGATTTTGGATTTATAATCAAGTTTTTATATATATGGGCCAAATTTTACTGTTTATTAAAATCAGATTTATTTTATAAAAAATGAGACAAAGGTCCATTTTTTTAAAATGGGGCCAAACTCGAAATCCTATGGTCGTCTGGGGCCAAAGCATAAACATACCAAGCGGAGCGTGCCATCAAATTTCAAGCATAGAACTCTCAAAGGATATGTCACATTGTTCCTTGGTATATGTAGAAGAGGCCAGGACATATAAACCTTAGAAAACACATTTCAATCTATGCATGTGGGACAATAATTTTTGCGAAGAACATATAAAAAGACCATTTCTTGTCTTTTCTCGGTGTGGATCTGAGATTTCGAATTGTGAAAATGCACAGATAAATTGAAGGTCATGCATTGTGAAATTGCATTAACCTGTTGACCAAATAAACGGTCACATGAGAAGGTGGAAACAAATCCACGATGGAAGTAGGTTTCACAATCACAACAAGCAAGGATGGAATAATTTTTGGATCCGTGAAATCTAGTACAAGCTCCACTATTGAACACCTTAGATCATATCTAATCTTGATTCACAGTCCACATTGATTTTGAAGGGGAAAAGTGCAGGATATTTAAGTTTTAAAAGCTCAACAAAATTTTATATATTACAACAAAAAATGTTTTTCTATGAAAATGATAGTTTTATTTATTAACTTACGATAACGTTTCCCACTGAACCAAGATGAATTTGCAGAAACTGAAAGAGGCTTCTCTTCATAACATGCTGATATACAATAAAGTCCTTTAGTTTTTACAAAGTTGCTATGGTTCGGGAGAATATAAGCCATATTCATAGGGAAATTTTCCAGATTTTCAAATGACTGTTAAGTATTATGGATTGGGAGAATTAAAGGGATCTTCACGGGGCATTTTTCAAGAAATTCACAATATTGCCTAATTCATGAAGTTCAAAAGTATATTTCGAAGAGATGGAGGGGAATCTGGCTAAATTAATACATGGGTTTTGTCGCAAACATGGCCAGTTACAAAAACCTCTCTTATATTTCACACAGTTGTCACCATTTGAGGTATGTAGGTGGATATCTGAATCCTATTTTTCAGTGATCCGACTCCTAAAAGAGGTGAAAGAATGAATATTAGGGGGAAACTATATAAGAACAAGTGATTGACATGAATAAAGGATCCTTCACCACTATTGTTGAAGATAAATCCAAAGTTGAGTCAACACCAGACCATTGGGGGTGCTCTGAAACATCACTTTGAACCAACAAGCCTGAGTCCCTGAAGCCATACTTGTTGTTTTCAGCAAGCATGTGCATCACCGGGTATTTTCCTAATTTGTTTGTGATAATGGAAAATTTTCCACCTGGGGAATTTGTCAGGACTTTGATTCCCACACTTTAATAGAATTGGGTTTTGTTTCGAGGTTGGTCCCAGGAGCCATGGAATTGATCATGAAAGGGTTGGAATTCTCATTCAGGAAGTGTTCTTCTCTTGTTTTGTCCCTGTAACTTTCTTGGAAGAGTTAATGAGAAAAATTCTCCTTCGTTCCTGAGATTCATTACCATGTTTTACATTCAGTTTGTTTTTCCTGTTTATTCATGTTCATTTCTGTGTATTTTTGCCAATGCACTTTAGTTTTAAATGAGTAATTCACTCTTGGTTAAGTGCTCCTCGTATCATATGCTGCATTTGTTTTGTGTTTCTAGTAAATTTTTTGGAATTCATCTTCTATGCTCCATTGCAGTTGCCATCCTTTGTTGTTTATTCTACTAAAGGTGGTGCAAGAGATTCATCCACAGATAGGTGCCTCTTGCTTTGCTGGTCTTCTCCATGTTTCTCCTATCACCCTTTCAAGATATTTGACTGTTTGTGACACTTAATTTTCCTTAGAGTACAAAGGAAATTTTCTTTCTCATTTTTTCTATAATACGCTTGTTTAATTCAGGTTTCGACTCCATTGCCCAATGATTTTCATGTCTGTCTATTCTTCCATCTTTAAATCTATTGACAATCTGTTACCATCATAAATCTATCCTTTTGCGAGTTGTTCAAAGCCATATATATGTGTGTTTATTTATTTTTTGAAAAGAGAGATCCCTCTTTGACTGTATTGGATAGAATACAATCTAAAGTTTGGTTGAATTAGTTACCCCTGTGACTTCCTACCGCAACCATAGGAAAATTACAGGGTTCTAACACATGTTTTATGTCAAACACATGTGGAACATCCACATGAAAACCATTATATACATTTTATTGAGTAAATCACTTGATACTCATGCTAAATATATTGTTTTTTAAGGTTTACGAGCACCGACGCACTTTCCTCAAAGGAACATAGAGGCGACGCCTCATCTTTTATAGGATAGAGCACCCTTGATGCTCTTTCCCCTTCCAAGGAGTGCATCAACACACCTCCTGAAAGGGAGAATAGATTTGACTAGGGAGTGCTCTTCCCCTAGCAAATACCTTCCTAAAAACAATGAATATCATGCTAAAAAGAAGAAAACTCAAACATGAAAAAGAAGGAGAGGATGATGTTAATCAAGTCAGACAACTGAGAGGTGGGGGTGAATCAGTTGTATACATTTTTTAGAAATACAAAACAAATTACTTCTTTTCTACAAATTTAAACCAATTTATTATTTTATAACAATCAACCACATGAAATGGACAGAGACACAAAATATTCATGAGGAAACCCATAAAGGGAAAAACCTCTTCTTATTATGGATGTAAGGTAAGCAACAACTTCTTTATACATCAATTTTATGCAAGTAAATGACTTAAATGAGATAGCTACCTCTTTTTTCAGCATGTATTGAAAATAAGCTTCTACTCCTTCTTTGTACAAGCAACAACTTGTTTTGAAGAATTATAGTCTTCCCTAGCTCCACCCTTCCTCCCTATAGCACAAGCACCAACTTGTTTCATATACTTTCAAGATAATATTATTACATTTTCAAACCCAATCTATATCAAGAACACATTCTTTCAAATCAATTCTATCCAATGCAATTCTATCAAAAACCTCTTTATCAAAAACATTCTGCCAAATCCAACTCAGTCAAATTAAATTGTCTCTGTCAAATGAACTTTGTAATGTTGTCTCAACCATCTTCATTTATACAAAATGAGAACTTCAATGCTCATAATTAGTGATATAACTTATTTACATACATATCATATAGACTTTCCATCTTTTCAATATTCAATATGACTACTCTCTTCATTTATTGACCAATCCAAAATATATGAGCACATACAAGCATTGTATTTAATTCAATGAACTAGTCAATACTTTCTTTGTCTCAAACAACATTTCACTTATTCATAAAGTGTGAAATTCGACATATACCATATTAACTTACACAGACAACTCATTGTTGTTCTCTGAGATATTTTCTGCTCTTTCTACATTATTGAAACATTTCTACCTTCATTTCCATTCTTTTCAACACTGAGACATTCTCTACTCTATATGTAGCCTTAATTGTTGTTCTTTTCAACACTAATACATTCTATGCTCTGTCTCGCAGCCTTCATTGTTGTTCAATACCAATACCTTCTCTGTGTTTTATTCCAATCTATTGCAGCCTTCATTGTTGTTCAACAACAAGACCTTCTTTGGGTTTTCTTTATTCCAACCTCAATCCTATTTATTCTTTATTACAAAGTATTCTCATCTTTTTAATTGTATTTATTGTGCATACAAAACCCTTCTTTATATTACAACGCATACCCTAAACCAATTAGCTACAGTTATAACTGTGTCCACCACTTCTTCAATTGTTTTGGAGTAAATAAAATTTAATTGTTTTGTCAACGTTGAGCAGCATTAATAAACATGGTTATTTTTTAACAATGTTTGGAATCAAATTAAATGATATCTTTAACACACTCATGCATTCAATGTTGGGTTGATTTTTTTATGGTTTAAACTTTGGAAGTAATTGATAGTTCAAGATATAGCTGCATTGATATTAACAGCCTCAAAAATATTCCAACACCCAATGAAAGAAAACAACATTGATATTTATGACCAAATTGATGTCAAACAACAATCTCTCACACTTCATATTGCATTAAAAATAGAGTTTACATATGCCGGCACCATTTTGGTCAAAAACGTCGGCACCATGTGAAAAATAATATCAAACAACAAACTCTTCAAACTCTGTTAAACATATTGGAATCATCCTCGGCATTAGCGTTTCTCATTTGACTAAAATATCATCACATGACTTGGAAAATCTTAGAATGTGAAGAGCTCCGATAATGGAGAGTTACTACAATGGTGAATGTATATTAAAGTTTGACTATTTTGAAATCAATATAATCATGATCTGCATGTGAGTGCAATCCATAAGCATATGGAAACTCCAGTTCATTAAGTGTGAAAAGTTTGACATCAATGACGATAACCATATTGTGTAACTGGCATAGATGGAAAACTTAAACCTATTCACCCCCTTTTGTCATCAAAGACAAAGGATCAATAATGACCCCCCTCTCAAAAATACCTAGAAATATTACTTGTACAACAACTGAAGCAACACCAACTCCCCCTATCAAAAAGACATGAACATGTGTATGATGTAAACAACGAGAAAAACTTATTGTAGATAAGCCAAAAATATGATAACATAGCTGAAAGAAGCACCATGGAAACCTTCCATTCTGAGTATAATGAGAGAGAGAAATAATTACAGAGGAAAAACACCCAATTGATCCCTGAGACTCTCAAATTGCATTTTAGGTAAAGTCTTAGTAAATATATCAGAAATTTGATTTTTTGTACCAACATATTCCAACTTAATGGTATTATTTAAAACCTACTCTCAAAGAAAATGAAATTTCATAGGAATATGTTTCGTTTTGGAATGCATAACTGGATTTTTGGAAATACTAATGGCACTAGTATTGTCACAGAAGATAGGGATAGAATCATCATAATGAATATGTATGTCTACTAACATCTGTTTCATCCAAAGAATCTAAGTGCAACAATTTGTAGCTGCAATGTGTTCTTCCTCAACAGTAGAAAGGGAAATTGATGATTGTTTCTTTCTATACCAACTCACCATACATCCTCCAAGATAGAATGTTGCTCCACTAGTAATATCTGTGTCATCAACACAACCTTCCCAATCAGCATTAGAGAAAGCATACAAATCAAGATCATTACCTTGAGGATAGCATAACCCATACTCTGTTGTTCCCTTAAGATATTTGAGAATTCTCTTGACTGCAAGTAAATGAGAAGATTTGGGAGAGGCCTGAAAACCTAGCAGCTTGACAAACTGCATTCATAACATCGAGCCTTGTAGTTGTAACATATACAAGACTACCAATTATAGATATATACATTTTATGCTCAACATTTTCATAATCGTCAGTTTGACTTAATTTACATCCAGTAACCATGGGAGTGCCAACTCATTTACTATCCTGCATTTGAAACTTCTTAAGAATTTCATTGATATATTTGGTTTGAGAAATAAAAATTCCTTTTTCATATTGAGTGATTTGAAGACCTAATAAAAATTTCATTTCACCAAGCATGGACATTTAAAAACAATTCTGCATACTATCTACAAAATTTTGGCTAAGTTGATCATTATCACTGCCAAAAATGATATCATCTACATAAATCTCAACAATGACCAAGCTACCATGTTCTTCTTTAATATAAAGATTACTGTCAGTGTTACCTTTTTTGTATCCTTGCTGCCTTAAGTACTTATCAAGTATGGAATATCAAGCTCTTAGAGCTTGTTTTATCCCATACAAAGCATTTTTCAACCTGTAAACATGATTTACAACTTCTTGTACCTGAAACCCATGTGGTTGTTCCATGCAAACTTCTTCCTATAACTCACCATTTAAAAATGCATATTTTACATCCATTTGATAGACTTTAATGTTCTTAGAACTATCATAAGCCAAAATAAGCCTAATGCATTCCATTCTTGCAACATGAGCATACGTTTGTCCATAATCTATGCCTTCTACATGTGCATACCCTTTACAAACTAGTCTAGATTTATTTTTGGTTATGTTTCCTACTTCATCCAAGTTATTTATGAAAACCCATTTAGCCCCAATAACATTTTTATTTAAAGGTCTAGGAACAAATTCCCATGCCTCATTCTTTTCTATTTGGCTTATTTCTTCTTTCATTTCTTTCATCCAATTTTCATTATTAATTGCTTCTTCAACATTCTTGGGTTCAAACAGAGAGAGTAATGATACATTTTCTTGATTTGAAGTAGATTCTTGCCTTTTTCTTCTAGTTTCAACACCTGCATTTATATCACCATTGATTTGTTCTTCAGGATGATTTCTTTGGATCGTTTTTCTTGGAGTCTTTGATGGAGTTGAACCCTGTAATAAAGCAGGAATCAGATTTTCATTTTTAACTGATTTGGTTTCCTCTATATCACTTGATTCTTCTTCCACTTTCAATTTGTCATATATTTCATATATCTGATGATCTTTCTTTTCAGTTTTGGATTTAAAAAATGAAGATTCATCGAATTTAATATATATTGCTTCAACAATTTTATTCAATCTTAAATTGTAGCACTTATAAGCACTTCTTAAGCATGAATATCCAACTAAAATACCTTCATCAATTCTAAAATCCAACTTTCCCATATTTTTATCAACTCTCTTTATGTAACACTTACTACCAAAAATTCTAAAGTGTTTCACACTTGCGGGTCTACCTTTCCATAACTGATACAGTGTCTTGTTACTATTATTTATCAACAAACTTCTATTTAGAATGTGCACACCAATATGAACATGTTGAGGCCAAAGTACATTACTTAGTTTAGATTCGTTTAACATTGTTATTTCCATCTCTATAACAGTCCTATTTTTTCTTTCAACAACACCATTTTGTTGAGGTGTTTCACTAACAAAAAAATGTCTTTTGATACCATATCATCACAATACTTATTGAATTATTTAGAAACAAATTCTCCTCCATTGTTTGATCTTAAACATTTAATTTTCATGTCAATTTCATTTCCAGACAACTCTTTGAAAATTTGAAAACAATTGAATGTTTCATACTTCTTTTTTAACAAAAACATCCAAGTCATTCAAGTAAAATCATCCACAAATAACAAAAAAATATCTTTCACCATTTAATCCTTTTTCCCTCATAGGTCCACAAACATCAACATGTTATATAATTTCCAAAGGTTCTGTTGTAGAGTGTTCTTTTGTTTTAAACTTAACTCTAGTTGGTTTACCATGTTGAATTTGTTTGCAAACAGAATTGGTAAGATTATTTATGAAAGGTAAATCTCTTATTGCTTCCTTTTTGTTTAAGTGAATCAGAATTTCAAAGTTAATATGCCCAAGCCTTTTATGCCACAACCAATTTTCATCTACATTTCCAAGATAACAATCTTCCTTTTTCTCATCTAGTATGTAAATGTGGCTTGGTGTTCTTGTAGTTGTTCCAACTAATTGATTTGTTTTGACATGTCTGATTTGAAATTTTTTAAAATAAAAAATCATATAATTCCCTTTATCACAAATTTTACTTACACTTAAAAAACTATGTTCCATATCCTCAACTAGTAAAACATTTTCATCCATGATATTTTTGTTATTCAAACACACAGTACCTATTCCAGTTATCCTAGTTGATTGTTCATTTCCAAAAGTAACTATACCTTCTTTTCCTTCATCCAAAGTAACCAAATTATGTTTTATTTCTGTCATATATTTAGAACATCCACTATCCACACACCATTTTACTTTATGATCATCCTGTAAATCTAGAGTGCATTTTTCATATTCTAGACGATCACTTTTCTTTCTCCAGGATCTAGTTTTCAGATTGTTGTAATTAGATTCAACAGAATTCTGAAAATTTTATGGACAGTTTATTGATACATGTCCAAAATTATCACACCTATGCCATTCAATGTCAAAACTTAAGAGATCAAATATGTTATATGAATTATTCACATTGTTGTGAATGGTTCTATCATGCCTTCTTTCATCATTCAAATCTAGATTTGTCATGGTTGTTATGTGCAATTATGTTTCTTGAAAATGCATTACAAAAAAAAGCTTTATGTCCATACTTATAACAAAAGAAACAATATCCATTAAACTTTTTTTGGTACCTATCATAACTTCTTCTATGTACTGTTGAAGTTTGATTTTCTTTTTTCTTTACTAATTCCATCTGAATGCTAGTGTTTTTCACATATGTACCTTCTTTTTTAGTACTTGTGCTAGTACTTGAATTATTAACCTAAGATTTATAACCATTTACAGTTTTGTCATTTGTTGGTATTTGATTACTAATAATTTGTTCTAAAATATTTGAACTACCATTCATGTTATTTTCTTGTACCTTCTTTCTGACTGAAACAACTTCAAATTTTAGATATTCATTTTTCGTATCCTTTTCTACAAGCAAATTGTTTAGTGCTTCTTCAGTTAATCTAGCCTCTTGTGTTTTGAGATTTAAATCAATTATAATAATTCCAGTGCTTTCTATTAACTTGTTAGATTTTGTAGCTCATTTTCAATATTTTCACTTTCTTCTTTGAAATGTTTACATTCTCTTCTTACTTTTCTAAGTTCAGTCAATGCACTTACAAGCTTAGCTTCCAAATCAATCTCGTCTTCTTCTTCTTCAATAAATTCATCAATCTAATTTTCTATAGCCATAAAAAATCTTATATATGAGATAAGATCACTTTTATCTGTTTCTGAAGAATCACTATCATCTTTAATAAATATACTTTTCTTTATATGATTTTCTTTGAAAAGACTTCTTATACGTCTTCTTGTATTATTTACTCTTTCTATTTCTTTCTTCTTCACCATCATAATACTTATTGTAGGTACACTTGGAGGAAAAATTCCCTTTTCTACCACAACCAAAACATTTAATAGGAAGCTTACCTTTGTATTTTCCAGTACTCTTTTCAATTTTTTGACAAAATTAGCTTCTTCCTTATCTTCTTATGAATCCTCATGATTGCTAGTTTTAGCTTCAACTTTCTTCTTGTCCTTCTTAGATTCCTTGAAAGATTATCCTTTCCTGAAAGAATCCTCACTAGAGTTCCTCATCTCATATGTTGTTAGTATTCCATGTAGTTCATCCATTTCTAAAGTAGCAATATCAGCTCTTTCTTCCAAAGCAGATATTTTTGAATTAAACCTTACAGGTAGAGATCTACCTTTTGCACAATATCAACATCTTTAAATTTTTCTCCTAGACCTCTCATAGTATTTACTACTTCGTCAATACAAATAAAATAAGTTTCTATATCTTCATATTCTTCCATTTTTAAACTTTCAAATTGACTCCTATATGACTGTAGCTTAGCATTCTTCACCTTAGTATCTCCTTCATAAACATTTTTCAGCTTGTCCCATAATTCTTTTGTTCACTCATAGTGCATAACCTTAACAAATTATGACCCTGCTAAACCTCCAAGTATTACATGCATAGCTTTGGAATTAGTTTCATAAAGTTTCTTACCTACAACATTTGTTGGAATGTTTGCCGGAGCACTATATTCATTCAACACAACTTTCCAAACATCTACTCCTTGAGTATGCAAAAACAATTTCATCTCGATACTCCAAAAAGCATAGTTATGTCCATCAAATAGAGGTAATCCATGTTTTGTAAATTCGAACTTCTTATCCATCACAAAAAACCACACTTCTAGTGATTAAACTGAGTTCTGAAGTGACCAGCTGTTACAACAATAAAATAGTAATAAATAGGCAACTATTATTAAGAGTAATTAATAATATTAAATACAATTTATGAAGAGAAGCGTCTCTTCAATATTTGATGGCCAATCCATATTTAAGGTGGCCATATCCATTGTATTTTATCATCCATTCAATTATTATACATTTATACATTTTAATTATTTGAAGATGCTTCCTCTCGAGACCCGGATACAGGCTGACTTAATCCAGATACGGATTATCCATTACACTGGATACGGTGTAACATTGGTATCATAGTTATATGTCCCTTAGCCATTATTTACACTTTTTGTAAATTTAGTTTTTCGGGTTTCCCTAGAATATAGGACATTGTCCAAAAAAAAAAAAAATGTAAAAAAGGGTAAAGAAATGAAAAAGAAAGAGTAAAACCAACACATGGTTTTGCTTTCCAACTTAAACCAAGGCTGCAACCCCCCTCATTCCACACAGCCCTACAAAAAAAAACAATATTAATAAAATAAATATTATTATATAATATTTTAAAACTTATTAATTCACATTTTAATAAAATATTTAAATAGAATATTTTATATTTATTATTTTATTTCAACACATTAATAATTATAATAATAACTATTAATTCATCAATTATTTCAAAGAAATTAGTGGTCTTTTATTCCTCCATAAGTCAAAAGAAATATCCAAAATATTCAATCTCAGCTTACAAGGACTCAAGCCATGATGAAATTAAAAGGAAAACTTGAGAACTTGGAGCAATACATCAAGGCCCTCGTCGCTAACCAAGAAAAATTCAAAGAAGAAACGAAAAACAACAAGGCATTTAAGAAATAAATCAAAGAAGATGTTGTTCTAGTACTGGGAATAAAACTTGATGACAAACTAGACATCATGCACGAGAAACAAAAGGAGTTAGATGACAAGATGAGTGTGATGACACAAAACATAAGCACCATGGCACAAAACTTGAGCATCATGAAATAGAACCAGAATACAATAATGGAAATGTTACAAAAACTAAGGTCTAATACAAACTATATCAGTAACTCAGATATGTTGGACCACTATGTCAACAAAAATGAGAGTAATAAAATTGATCATGACAATAAACAAGACAAGGAGACTAAATATCTTAGGGTGACCAAAATACCAATAATATATTTGATAAAGATGAGCTCGACCAAGATCATAATGAGAGTCAAGCCAATATTGTTGAAACTAAGGACGATCCATACAATGAAAGTAGATGGATCCTATAGTATGCAAGGGAATCCAAGTCAGATAAATAAAATATCGTAGATTCATATTCTACCTTAACTATTCTACCACCCTCGAGAAACCTAAATGTAACACTACCTAGTGACTTCGAGTGTGAGAAGCCTCAAGAGATGTCGCTTCTCGAGATAACTCATAAGGATAATAAAAGGGAAACATTACATGATGAAATCCTAAGTATCGTGGGACAAGAAAGTTCTAAAACAAAGTTTGATATGTCCAGTCACAAAACAATTCCTCGTATTCATGTACATAGAAAACAGGACAACAATAATAAAGGGAATAGAGTACAAAGTCAAGTTACAAAGGAACGGAAATTGACAAACTATTTCATAAAGACCAAGCACATACCTAATACAAGTTCTAAAACAAAAGACATAAAGGAAGTAATGACGTTGTTTCAACACAAAAAAAGAATAAAAATACGATGACAATAATGTAAGCTTTGAGGACAAATCTTTCCTAAGGGGAAGGCAAAGTTACAACAATAAAATAGTAATAAATAGGTAACTATTATTAAGATTAATTAGTAATATTAAATATAATTTATGAAGAGAAGTGTCTCTTCAATATTTGATGGCCAAGACATATTTAAGGCAACCATATCCATTGTATTTTATCATCCATTCAATTATTATACATTTATACATTTTAATTATTTGAAGATGGAACATCTTCCTCCATAGACCTGTGTTATCATATATATATTATCCAGGCTACCATATTCTATTTTTCAGACATGGTACATTTTTCAGCCAGATCTCTTACATATGAGATGCTGAGATCAGTAGTCTATATGGATCATTTTTGTATTAGTGGACTATTGTACTCTCCCATGTCAGGACTGAGTCTCAGGACACTCAGATTTGAGGACCGATGTAGCCATTTATGTTATTTCAGAGCAGTAGTGGATGCCCAATGTTATATCAATACTTTCTCATTGGATAGATGGTGTTTCAGATGGATTGTATTGCATGGATATGACTCAACATTTTATATTATGTTATGGTTATTGTTGCTCTTATACTTATTCTTGTGACATGTATTGACTTGTGGTATCATGATCTGGCGGTCATAATTATATGGACTTGGTTGTATCTTATACTATGTATTGATGTCCTTACTATGAATTTGAAGTTCTTGATCTATACTGATTGGTTTTTCCCTCATTAGGGAGAATAGAGGTAGTCATTCCCACCATTGTTTTGGCTTGCTAGTATTGGCTCCATCATTTCATTGTCTTCACCCATCCATTACCTTCCAATTTAATTTTCAACTCGACTGACTTCTTGACTTATGGCATGGAGGACCTTTTTCCCCACTAGAACCTTTGTTGGACAAGCCTCCCTATTTTTTATGTGTCTCGGCTCTAAGTTGGTGACAAAAATTGCCTTTGGTAAGTTGGATAGTATGCCTAAATCATTCTAGTTGATTGTCCTGATGTTTGGCATTGTGCAGAACTCCCCCTAGTCACTTGAGATGTTGTTGGCTAAACTGAAAGCTCATGTACTACTTATGTTGAAATTATTGAATATGTGTCAATGAAATGAAAATGTAAAACTGTGTTTCTTAACATATGTAAAAAAGGGAAAGAGAAATAAAGTGCTCAAATACTCCTTGAAGAGTATAAGAAAAGGTCCAAAAAAGAAATGGTTAAAAATATGCTATATCAAAAAATTGCTGACTTTATTAAAATAAATATGTCCCAGATGAAAGCTGCGATTAGCTGTGCTTTTAAGCACTGGTGAAGTCCCAAAAGGGTCATATAGGCCAAAATGGCCATGGAATAAAATGTGATCCTAATGAACTTGGATCAAGATTGATGTAGACATGATGCATAAGTTGAATAAGCACTCTCTAAACAACTCACCCATCTGTGAGGCACTGCCATTCCTTGTGTTGTTGTTTGTCCAGCATAGGTTATAGTGAGTTTTACCTTTCCTTGTCCAAAGTGTCATGATGTCAAGTAGGAAGTCATCATTTTCCTTAGCCTTGTCATTTCCAACCTTCACCTTTCACTAGCAAAATGACTACAGCTATGAAGTGAGTATAGTCTTAAAAGTCTAAGTTTGAGTAATATTAAATAAATCCTTATGTATGTATTGGTTGATGTACCACCAGTGAAATGAATGCTACTTGTTGATTTTGTTACTTGAATGAGTTGTAGAGCATGGTTTAACCTTTTAACACTTGCAGCAAATGGATGTATTCTGAGTTATTATTGGTGTCTGATTATTCACAGATGGTTATATTATTTATTGGGTATGATTGATGATCAGATAGAGACCTATGAGGGGTATGAGTATACACCTTAGATGGATTGGGACTCTCTGAGTCCAATGAGATAGGTTATTTCTAGTTCTGGGCACTTACAGATGTGATCAGGCTCACTCTGCCTTTTTGATGTAGTTTTTCTTCACAGATTGATATTTTTGAGTAGGGAGATGTTTCAGTTGGATCTCCTAGGGCGTTGTAGGGGCATAGGGAAGTGCAGCCACTTGTTTGTACCATTGTACCCCCATCCCAAGGAGCATGGTGGGATCAGATTGACAACGCAGGCACCCTAGAAGGCTGTTTTGGCAGGATCACATTTCCCGAGGCAGATTAAAAAATGATTAAATGTCTATTGAAGAAATTGATTTGGGCTACTGAGGAAAAGAAATGACATGGGGTGAGTCACAATGATGAGAGTGATGTATTCCACACATTTTCTAGTAGTTTCAGCATTTTATGGGGCCCGCACGATTTCCTCAAGGAGGCACAAAAGTCAAAATTTTAAATTGTTATATTATTTATTGTGCCATGGGGACACCCAAAGGGAGTTAGTCAAACACTCCTTGGACGCACCATGTGCTTTAATTTATTTCTTGTTGAGTGGGTTACCTTTATTTGGGTGGTTTAAGTCCACTTTGGTAAATTATAATTATATTGATCCATGTATTGTATGTTGAGCTCATCTCAACCATTGATTAGAACATTGTATCTTTTAATCTTAGCCACTCGTTTTCAAAGTGGTTAGGATTTGGTTATGATTGAGGTTCTCTCATTTTTATTTAAATGAGAGAGCTTCTCATTTGTAAGTGGTCTTTGGCTCTTGGATCTGAATAATAGAAATATTTTTTCTGTGGAATTTTTTTGTATTTGCTTTGCATTTGATGTGCTCAAATGGTGATTACATTGTCTTCAGCTTACTAGCATCATGGAAATTCTTGTGAGATCTATTTTTTGTGTGGCTATCATTGTTTTGTCTAGAGGAGGGCGTTTTGGCTGGAGCGTTTTTGTAGGGGGACCTCAACTCGCTCGGTTCTCTTCATCTTGGATCACGGGGTTTTCATTAGTTTCATTGCGATCTATGATTACTTCATTTTACTATCTTGTAGCTTTCAGTTTCTTTATTTTGTATGTACAAATCTGATATGGTTGACGTTTGCTCATGCAGGGTAGGGGGCGCTTTGATGGCTTGGAGCTTGCATATGCCATAGAAATCACAGGGATCTTCCAGGATTGATTGGGATAGCTAGGATCGTCACTGTTACAGACTTATACAAGATTATCTAGGTAATATCCATAGGTAGTTTCTTATTTTTTGATCTTATTCCATTGTACCTTGATGAAATTTAATTATTTTTCTGAAAACTCCTAAACCATAAAAACCTAAAAAATCAAATAATCAGGGAACTGTCTAGTCTTTTGCCAAACCATTTCTTGGTTTCATATATCGGGCCTCCCCCTAACTAAATAAACTAGAACGCTGGTCAAATTACTCATAGATTGACCTAGATATGATTTTCCAGCAGAAAACTGCATAAACCCCCACTGAAAAATTGACCTGCTAGGGTTTTGAGTTTTTTTGATTTCTAACTTCATATATAGATAGATCAGGTCTTGGGTAGTCCAAATAAACCCCAACGCTATCAAGAGGCTCAACAGTTTTATCAGGATCTGAAAAATAGACCGAAACTGCCCTAGCACCCTCACTAAAAATTGGCATTTTCTAGAAGTAGTTTTTTCTAAAATCTGACATAATAGGCTGATATATTGGGTCCCATGCATCCTAGAACACCCTCAATGTTGTGCTAATTCATCCTAGTTTTCCCTAGATCTAAAAAAATCAGTTTTTAGCCTCCTAGCCCCATCATCAGATTTTGACTTTTCTAGATCTACTTTTCCTGTTGTTTTCCTGATTTGGGCTTGTAGATCAGGTCTCCCTGATCTCTTCTCATCCTCAATGCTGAGCCATCAGCCTTTGGTACCCCCTAAAGCTTCATATTTGTCTTCCTAGGCCCTAGCGCTAGCTATCTACTGAGCTGGGTTTCCTGTACCTTGGCTTTTTCTGGACCAATTGCTTTCTGGTTTCATAGATCAAGGTGTTTCCCAAGTGGGTTTCCTGAAACATTGTCTTACTGCTGACTCCATTTCCCAATGCTTACAAAGAAGTGATTTCCAAGCTAGCACTTCCCTAAGGCTCTTATCCTTTTCCATCTACCAACATTCACTGATAACTCAAATACCTTTCATTGAGTTTGATTCCTAGGTAGTAGATAGTCCCAACTTTGTCCTTGTTTACCCTGTCATAGTTACGTTTCCCAAGACAGTGGTCACCTCCACCAATTTCTAGTACCTAAACCCTAGAGCTAGGGTTTCCATTCACCTGACACCTTAAGTGCCCTGAAGCCCCATCTGATCTTCTTCTGGTGTCTAGGTCCTATCTCTCATGTCGAGAGCATATCTGGTTCTCCCCCATTGTTGTCCTGGACTAAGATAACCTAAAGAGAAGGCTGCCTTGATTGACGTGACAACCATCCATTTGGGAGTCTAGGAAGTCGTGGTTGCACCCATTAGTTGCTTGCCCCTCTACCATCCATCCTGGATCCACCTCAAGTAGGCAACTACAAGGAGGGTGATAACATTTTGGCGTCGTTACCGGGGAGGTAGAGGCATACCTTGGTTCAACATACCTCACCTTTCCCTACGACATATCCTTTATTGGTGAATTACTCGTGTGGTTCACCTGGTGACTCCACCCTGCGACTCCATTGAGGATCGTACCCAACATATTAATATTAAGTTCTTAGAGCATACCATAAATCTAAATGAATTCGGATGTATTTTTGAAGCACTTGAAGGAAGTAACCAAGAACATGATTGAAACTAACTGACAAATAAACGAAAGGAATAGATGGAGGTCAGAATATGGGTGTGAGGATGATCTCGAGCATGATTATGGGTATGAATCTATTTATCACACTCTTTATGATACCCACCAACTTCCTCACCCATGCAATAAATATTTCTCGACCATCTCGAGTGGACTTGTAAGTCGACATGAACCTAGAAGTAGTTCCTAGTCAAAGCCTTATAGCCAAGAAACCAGATTTGTTAAAAAGCAAGGAAAACGATCTCCTTTTGAATTTTCTGAAATACCAGGAGCACCTCATCGTATGCCAAATGATTACACTAGGAGGATGCCTCGGTTCAATGAAAATAAAGATATATCTATTGAAAATCATTTAGACATTCTCTGGGATTACATGGAATCTAGAGGTGCAGACAATGAAAATGTTTATATGCGAGCCTTAGGAGAATCCTTGCAAGGGGATGTTCAACTATGGTTTGATCATTTAGCACTAGGATCCATCACTGGGTATGGCATGTTCACAGACTTGTTAATTGATAGTTGGAGTAGGAACATTGATAAAATTTTAGAGTGTCAGCCTAGCAATGATTATGTCGTTGATAATCAATATATTGACGAAGTGCTTTCTCGATTGGACCATTCCTCTCCTGATATGTTCCAAATTATGAGCGTTCCTGCAATCCATAAGAATGTTATAGAGTACTTCGAGAATAATGTTGCAAAACCTCATGTTGAAACTAAGAAGGATATCAATCAAATCATACAATATACTCTGCTATTATTACCTAAAGCAGTCACATAGCAAATCCTGGATTTGATCTGTGGAAGGGAACCTAATAACCATCAAGAATCATCCATAGTTGAGGCTTCCATTTGTGAGTCCATTAAAGAGCCTTTAGAAGAGGAGCTCCATAGTCATTTCCTAATAGATGATAATTTGAGTCAGTATCCAACCTATCCGAATCTTGATTCAGACCTTGATCATATCTCTGCATAAGAAGAAAATGTTGAAATTAATAAAACTTCCATTGAAGAGCAATCATGTGGTCATATTGTAGTTGAAGACCAAGTTTGTGAGGATAGAAATGAACATGGTGATGTTTTTCCTTGTCAAATGAATCATGATGATCATTTATCCTCTATTGAATGTAATGAACAATCTCAAGAAGAGCAACCACATGATGATGATATCCTAGTAAGCGAGATTGACCTAGAACCTTCTTTGTCACATCTTTCAAACTGGAATTTGTGTCCCAATAATCATCAAGAGCCTCCAAGGAATGATTCTTGTAATTTTGTTACTATTCCTCGTCATATTTTTTATCAAGGTGATTTGGTTGAGGAGATTAATCATAGTGAGTCTAGTTCTTGGGATGTTAGTTTTAATCTTACCAATTTCTCTAGCAAATGTCCCATATCACATGGAAGATTGGTGTTAGCATATTTAGGTGATACAACTCAAGTCTCAATTTGTCAATCCACCCTCCCATCCCAACTTTTGAAGTCCTCTATGGTGTCATGCGGTGCAAATTATAGAAAGTGCCAACTGGTCAATGGTAAAGCATTTTATCTCCTTCATCCTTGGTGCATAATGTTTTCAACTTTGCTAATTTCTTTGATTGGGTGAATGAAAAGCTCTATAAAGACCAATTCCATATTTTCTCATTTTATAAACAAAAAATGGGGTTAATCTCAATTTCTTGTTTAAAGATTTCTAATTTGTCCCTATTTTGTTTCATCATTGATCATAATGTGAGAATGATTGAGTATGCTGACCAAAAAGATGAGGGAAAAAATGATGGCCTAGGAGGGATGAATTATGTATCGTATTCTTTTCCTTCATCAAATTTAAAATTGCATAATATTTATGATCCTAACGATCTATAGATGGAAGAAGTCTACAACAATCAATCTTATCCCTGGCATGATTTCATTTCTCTTCATCCATGTCTTTCTTTAATTTTCAAACAACAAGTTATAATGGCTTCAATTTTCATTCAGATTGCTCACAAGCCATCTTTGACTTGTTGTATCATTAACTGTCAAGAAAGATCAATAGATTTGTTCAGCAAGTGGTTGCATTGGATTTATAATTTTACCTAACACTTGTCTAAATTGGTTAGAGTAGGGTAGGTAGGACTGAATAAGCCTTTCCCGATAGTAGTATAGAGTTTTTCTTAGTTGTTTGAAGCTCTTAGTATAGTGTTGATTTATGTTATCATGCACAATAAAAATCAAACTTTTACTAAAAGTTATGGTTATATATTAGATTTATTTTCTGCTTTTTAGTTTCATGCATCTTTACTTTCAGTATTTTTTATATTATCCACATTATTGTTCTGACGACCAGTCTGTGAGTTTAGTATAGCTCTGGACATGTTGCAGGTAGTCAGGTACATTTTTGGAAGCGGTTGCAAAGCTGGATGGGTTGATCGAAGATGTGAGAAGCAGAGTGTGAGGACCAGAAATTATGAGGTTCTCAAGCACTCTTTTCAGCAGAGCCCTTGTCCCAGCTGGAGCCAGATGTTATCACATATATAGTAGCCAAGATACCATATTCTATTTTTCAGACACAGTACATTTTTCAGCCAGATCTCTTACATATGAGATGCTGAGATGAGAAGTCTATATAGATCATTTTTGTATTAGTGGACTATTTTACTCTCTCATGTCAGGACTGAGTCTCAGGACACTCAGATTTGAGGATCGATGTAGCCATTTAAGTTATTTCAGAGAAGTAGTGGATGCCTAGTGTTATATTAGTACTTTCTCATTAGATAGATGGTGTTTTAGATGGATTATATTGCATGGATATGACTCAGCATTTTATATTGTGTTATGGTTATTATTGCTCTTATAACGATTCTTGTGACTCTGTATTGACTTGTGGTATCATGATCTGGAGGTCATAATTATATGGACTTGGTTGTATCTTATACTATGTATTGATGTCCTTACTCTGACTTTGAAGTTCTTGATCTATACTCATTGGTTTTTCCTTTCTTATGGAGAATAGAGGTAGTCATTCCCACCATTGTTTTGGCTTGCTAGTGTTGGCTCCATCATTTCATTGTCTTCACCCATCCATTACCTTTCAGTTTAATTTTCAACACGACTGACTTCTTGACTTATGGCATGGAGGACCTTTTTCCCCACTAGAACCTTTTTTGCACAAGCCTCCCTATTTTTAGTGTGTCTTGGCTCTGAGTTGGTGACAAAAATTTCCTTTGGTAAGTTGGATAGTATGCCTAAATCATTCTGGTCGGTTGTCCCGATGTTTGGCATTGTGTAGAAATCCCCCTAGTCACTTGAGATGTTGTTGGCTAAACTGAAAGCTCATGTATTACTAATGTTGAAATTATTGAATATGCGCCCATGAAATTAAAATGTAAATCTGTGTTTCTTAACATATGTAAAAAGGGAAAGAGCAATAAAGTGCTAAAATACTCCTTGAAGAGTATAAGAAAAGGTCCAAAAAAATAATGGTTAAAAATATGCTATATAAAAAAATTGTTGACCTTTTTAAAATAAATATGTCCTGGATGAAAGCTACGATTAGCTATGCTTTTAAGCACTGGTGAAGTCCCAAAAGGGTCATATAGGCCAAAAAGGCCATGCAATAAAATGTGATCCTAATGAACTTGGATCAATATTGATGTAGACATGATGTCTAAGTTGAATAAGCACTCTCTAAACAACTCACCCATCTGCGAGGCACTGCCATTCCTTGTGTTGTTGTTTGTCCAGCATTGGTTATAGTGAGTTTTCCCTTTCCTTGTCCAAAGTGTCATGATGTCGAGTAGGAATTCATCCTTTTCCTTAGCCTTGTCATTTCCACCCTTCACCCTTCACTAGCAAAATGACTACAACTATGAAGTGAGTATAGTCTTGAAAGTCTAAGTTTGAGTAATATTAAATAAAGCCTTATGTATGTATTGGTTGATGTACTTCCAGTGAAATGAATGCTACTTGTTGATTTTGTGACTTGAATGAGTTGTAGAGCATATTTTAACCTTTTAACACTTGCATCAGATGGATGTATTCTGAGTTATTATTGGTGTTTGATTATTCACAGATGGTTATATTATTTATTGGGTATGATTGATGATTAGATAGAGACCTATGAGGGGTATGAGTATAAAACTTAGATGGATTTGGACTCTTTGAGTCCAATGAGACAGGTTATTTCCAGTTCCGGGCACTTACAGATGTGATCAGGTTCACTCTGCCTTTTTGATGCAGTTTTTCTTCACAGATTGATATTTTTGAGTAGGGAGATGTTTCAGTTGGATCTCCTAGGGCGTTATAGGGGTATAGTGGGGTACAACCACTTGTTTGTACCATTTTAACCCCATCCCAAAGATCCTAGTGGGATCATATTGACAACACAGGCACCCTAGGAGGCTGTTTTGGAAGGATCACGTTTCCCGAGGCAGATTAAAAAACGATTAAATGACTGTTGGGCACTGTTTTTGACCCCTTTTTGCCTCTTAGATGACCTTCATTTCCTTCATAAAACCTCCATATTGAGTAGAAAGATTTAAATATCATCTATAAACCTTGGTTAAAGAGGTATAATGTCATTGCTTGTTAATAAATTGGGTTTAGTGACTTTTTAAGCATTTTAAACTAGGATTTTTACGTAGACTATGGGATGTACTAACTTCCCGCATTTCCTCCAAGGTTGAGTAATTACAGGACAGCTAGGAGGAAATGGAAGATAAAGAATGGATCCTTAATGTCCACAGATGGATGAACATACAACAGTTAGGTGATGTGGATTGTACAGATGTCCAGTCAACTAGAGTCAAAGGCGGCCACCTGTTCTGCATTCAACACAAAAGAAGGAACAATGCTGATTTTGTGGAACTCCACGATTCTAAAGATGATCCCGTTAGCTCTTAGCATTAAATTAGATGCAGATTTATAGCATTACAGTTTGATTTTGAATTTGTATAAATCACTCACAAGACAATGAGAAACAGCATCACGATTTTGAAGAGGAACGCACTTGTGCTTCCAAACTGCGTGGTATCTCTGTGTAAACAATTTTCTGGTGAATGAATATAAAGATTTAGTTCTGTGAAATCTTTCATTGTGTGTTGAGCAAGGCTTTGGAGGGCCCCCATCGTCGAACTCTCACACTTTCATGTTGCCGGTAGATCGATTTGATGGTTGCAGCGA
>LPNX011055345.1:6182-148482 GCA_001517045.1 Pseudotsuga menziesii | reverse complement strand
TTGGCCCTCATTCAAGGTTCAAAATATGCACTTTTGTCAACGTTCTTGGAATTGAGTTTTGAAAGTGGATTTTGGTACCCATTTGAGATATAAGCATGGAGACATATTTTATGAGATTTGGAGCTACTTTGGCCCGTGTTCAAGATTGGTCAAACCAAGGTTGAAAATATGCACTTTTGTCAACTTTCTCGAATTCAATTTTCAAAGTTAATTTCGGTACCCATTTGAGAGATAATCATGCACACCAATTTTTATGAGATTTGGAGTTATTTTGGCACTCGTTCAAGGTTGGTAAAACCAAGGTTGAAAATATGCACTTTTTTCCACCTTCTCAGAATTGAGTTTTGAAAGTGGATTTAGGTACCCATTTGAGAGATAAGCATGGAAACCTATTTTATGATATTTGAATCTATTTTGGCCCTCGTTTAAGTTTGGTGAAACCAAGGTTAAAAATATGCACTTTTATCGACTTTCTTGCAATTGAATTTTGAAAGTGGATTTAGGTACCTATTTGAGAGATAAGCATGGACACCTATTTTTATGAGATTTGGAGTTATTTTGGTCCTCATTCAAGGTTGGTCAAACCAAGGTTGAAAATATGCACTTTTGTCGACTTTAACGGAATTGGGTTTTGAAAGTGGATTTAGGTACCCATTTGAGAGTTAAACATGGACACATATTTTTATGAGATTTAGAGCTATTTTGGCCATCGTTCAAGTTTGGTCAAACCAAGATTTAAAATAGGTAGTTTTTGTTGATTTTCTCGAAATTGAAATTTTAAAGTAGATTTAGATACCCCTTTGAGAGATCAGCATGAACACGTACTTTGATGAGATTTGGAGTTATTTTGGCCCTCATTTAAGGTTGGTCAAATAAGGGTTGAAAAGATGCACTATTGTCAATTTTCTCGGCATTGAGTTTTGAAAATGGATTTAGGTATTCATTTCAGAGATAAGCATTGACACCTATTTTTATGATATTTGGAGCTATTTTATCCCTCGTTCAAGGTTGGTAAAACCAAGGTCGAAAATATGCACTTTTGTCGAGTTTCTCGTAATTGAAATTTGAAAGTGCATTTAGGTTTCAATTTGGGAGATAAGCATGTACACCTATTTTTATGAGCTTTTGAGATATATTGGCCCTCGTTCGACTTTCTCAAAATTGAAATTTTAAAGTACATTTAGATTCCGATTTGAGACATAAGCATGGACACCTATTTTTATGAGATTTGTAGTTGTTTTAACGCTTGTTCAAGGTTTCTCAAACCAAGTTTTAGAAGATGCAGTTTTGTCAACTTTCTCGGAATTGAGTTTTGAAAGTGGATTTAGGTACCCATTTGAGAGATTAGCATTGATACCTATTTTTATGAGACTTGGAGCTATTTTGTCCCTCATTCAAGGTTGGTTAAACCAAGGTTGAAAATATCCACTTTTCTCGACTTTCTCAGAATTGAATTTTTAAAGCGGATTTAGGTACCCATTTGAGAGATAGCCATGGACACCTATTTTTATGAGATTTGGAGTTATCTTGGCCCTCGTTCAAGGTTCTCCAAACCAAGGTTTAAAATATGCACTTTTGTCGGCTTTCTCGGAGTTGAAATTCTTAAGTAGATTTAGATATCCATTTCATAAATAAGAATGGACACCTATTTTTATGAGATTTGGAGCTATTTTGGCCCTCGTTCAAGGTTGGTCAAACCAACATTGAAAAGATGCACTTTTGTCAACTTTCTTAGAATTGAGTTTTAAAAGTGGATATAGGTAATAATTTAAAGGATAAGCATGGACAAATATTTTTATGACATTTGGAGCTATTTTGGCGCTCATTGAAAGTTGGTCAAACCAAGGTTGAAAATATGCACTTTTGTAGACCTTCTCATAATTGAAATTTGAAAGTGGATTTAGGTACCCATTTGAGAGATAAGCATGGACATATTTTTTAATGAGATTTGGAGCTATTTTGGACCTCATTCAAGGTTGGTGAAACCGAGGTTTAAAAGATGCACTTTTGTTGGCTTTCTCAGAATTGAGTTTTTAAAGTGGATTTAGGCACCCATTTGAGAGATAAGCATGGACACCTATTTTCATGATATTTGAAGTTATTTTGGCCCTCTTTCAAGGTTGGTCGAACCAAGGTTGAAAATATGCACTTTTGTCGACTTTCTCTGAATTGAAATTTTAAAGTAGATTTAGATACCCATTTGAAATATAAGCATGACAACCTATTTTTCTGAGATTTGCAGTTATTTTGGCCCTCGTTGAAGGTTGGTCAAACCAGGTTTGAAAATATGCACATTTGTCGACTTTATCGAAATTGAAAATTTAAAGTAGATTTAGATACCCATTGATAGAGAAGCATGGACACCTATTTTTATGAGATTTTGAGTTATTTTTTCCCTCGTTCAAGGTTCGTCAAAGCAAGGTTGAAAATATTCATTTTTCTTGACTCTCTCAGAATTGAGTTTTGAAAGTGGATTTAGGTAACCATTTGAGAGATGAGAATGGGCACATATTTTTATGAGACTTGGAGCTATTTTGGTCCTCGTTCAAGGTTGCTCAAATGAAGGTTGAAAATATGCACTTTTGTCGACTTTCATGGAATTGAGTTTTGAAGGTGGATTTAGGTACCCATTTGAGAGCTAAGCATGTAAATCTATTTTTATGATATTTTGACTTATTTTGGCCCACGTTAGGGTAACCATTTGAGAGATATTTTGATATTTTGACTTATTTTTATGATATTTTGAGTTTTGAAAGTGGATTTAGGTAACCATTTGAGAGATGAGAATGGGCACCTATTTTTATGAGACTTGGAGCTATTTTGGTCCTCATTCAAGGTTGCTCAAACCCAGGTTGAAAATATGCACTTTTGTCGACTTTCTCAGAATTGAACTTTCAAAGTAGATTTTGATACCCATTTGAGAGATAAGCATGGACAACTATTTTTATGAGATTTCGAGTTTTTTTGGCCCTCTATTAATATTGGTAAAACCAAGGTTCAAAAGATGCACTTTTGTTGACATTCTTGAAATTGAGTTTTGAAAATTGATTTAGGTACCCATTTGAGAGATAAGCATGGACACCTATTTTTATGAGATTTGGAGTTATCTTTGCCCTTGTTCAAGGTTGGTCAAACCAAGGTTGAAAATATGCACTTTTGTCGACTTTCTCAGAATTGATTTTTGAAAGTCGATTTAGGTGCCCATTTGAGACATAAGCATGTACACCTATTTTATGATATTCGAAGTTATTTTGGCCCACGTTCAAGGTTGTTCAAACCAAGGTTTCAAAGATGTACCTTTGTCAACTTTCTCGGAATTGAGTTCTGAAAGTGGATTTAGGTACCCATTTGAGAGATAAGCATGGACACCTATTTTTATGAGATTCAGATTTATTTTGGTTGTCATTCAAGGTTGGTCAAACCAAGGTTGAAAATATGCACTTTTCTTAACTTTCTCAGAATTGAGTTTTGAAAGTGGGTTTAGGTACCCATTTGAGAGATAAGCATGGACACCTATTTTAATGAGATTTGGAGCTATTTTGGCCGTCGTTCAAGGTGGGTCAAACTAGGGTAGAAAAGATGCACTGTTGTTGATTTTCTTAGAATTGATTTATGAAAGTGGATTTAGGTCCCTATTTGAGAGATAAGCATGGAGACCTATTTTTATGAGATTTGGAGCTATTTTGGCCCTCGTTCAAGTTTGGTCAAACCAAGCTTTAAAATATGCACTTTTGTAGAATTTTTGAGAAGTGAAATTTGAAAGTGGATTTAGGTACCCATTTGAGAGATAACCATGGACACCTATTTTTATGAGATTTGGAGCTATTTTGGCCCTTGTTCAAGGATGGTCAAACCAAGGTTTAAATATGCACTTTTCTCTATTGTCTCAGAATTGAGTTTTGAAAGTGGATTTAGGTACCCATTTGAGAGATAAGCATGTAGACTTAATTTTATGATATTTGGAGCTATTTTGGCCCTGGTTCAAGGTTGGTCGAACCAAGGTTGAAAATATGAAATTTTGTCGAATTTTAAAGTAAATTTAGATACCCATTTGAGAGATAAGCATGGAAACCTATTTTTATGAGATTTGGATCTATGTTGGCTTTCGTTCAAGGTTTGTAAAACCAAGGTTGAAAAGATGCACTTTTGTCAAATTTCTTGAAATTGAATTTTGAAAGTGGATTTAGGTACCCATTTGAGAGATAAGAATGGACACCTGTTTTTATAAGACTTTGAGCTATTTTGGCCCTTGTTCAAGGTTGGTCAAACCAATGTTGAAAACATGCACTTTTCTCGACCTTGTCAAAATTGGATTTTGAAAGTGGATTTAGGTACCCATTTGAGATATAAGCATGGGCACCTATTTTTATGAGACTTGGAGCTATTTTTGCCCTCGTTCAAATTTGGTCAAACCAAGGTTGAAAATCTGCACTTTTGTAGACTTTCATGGAATTGAGTTCGGAAAGTAGATTTAGGTACTTATTTGAGACATAAGCATGGACACTTATTTCTATGAGATTTGGAGCTATTTTGGTCCTTGTTCAGAGTTACTCAAACCAAGGTTCAAAATATGCACTTTTGTCGACTTTCTTGGAATTGGTTTTTAAAGTGAATTTACATACCCAATTCAGAGATAAGCATGGATACCTATTTTTATGAGATTTGGAGCTATTTTTTCTCGTGTTTAAGGTTGGTAAAACCAAGCTTGAAAGGATGCACTTTTGTCGACTTACTCGGAATTGAGTTGTGAAAGTGGATTTAGGTACCCATTTGAGAGATAAGAATTGACACCTATTTTTATGATATTTTGAGTCATTTTGGCCCTCGTCCAAGGTTGGTGAAACCAAGGTTTAAAATATGCCCTTTTCTCGACTTTCTCATAATTGAGTTTTCAAAGCAGATTTAGGTACCCATTTTAGAGATAAGCATACACACCTATTTTTATGATATTTGGAGTTATTTTGGTTCTCGTTCAAGGTTGGTTAAACCAAGGTTGAAAATATGTACTTTTGTTGACTTTCTTGGAATTGAAATTTGAAAGTGGGTTTAGGTATTCATTTGAGAAATAAGCATGGACACCTATTTTTATGGTATTTGGAGCTATTTTGGCCCGTGTTCAAGGTTAGTCAAACCAAGGTTGAAAATATGCACTTTTGCCGAATTTATTGAAATTGAAATTTTAAAGTAGATTTAGATACCCATTTGAGAGATAAGCATGGACACCAATTTCTATGAGATTTAAATTTATTTTGGCCCTCGTTCAAGGTTGGTCAAACCAAGGTTGAAAATAGGCACATTTGGCGACTTTCATAGAATTGAGTTTTGAAAGTGGATTTAGGTACCCATTTGAGAGATAACAATGGACACCTATTTTTATGAGATTTGGAACTATTTTAGCCCTTCTTCAAGGTTGGTTGAACCAAGGTTGAAAAGATGCAATTTTGTCGACTTTCTTGGAATTCAGTTTTGAAATTGGATTTAGGTACTCATTTGGGAGATAAGCATGGACACCTATTTTTATCTGATTTGGAACTATTTTGGCCCTCATTCAAGGTTGGTCAAATCAAGGGTTAAAATATGCACTTTTGTTGACTTTCTCATAATTGAGTTTTGAAAGTGGATTTAGGTACCCATTTGACAGATAAGGAGAGACACCCATTTTTATAAGATTTGGATCTATTTTGGTCTGTATTCAAGGTTGGTCAAACCAAGTTTGAAAATATGCACTTTTGTCAACTTTCTCGGAATTGAAATTTTAAAGAAGATTAGATACCCATTTGAGAGATACGCATGGACACCTATTTTTATGCGTTTTGGAGCTATTTTGGCCCATTGTCAACTTTGGTCAAACCAAGGTTGAAAATATGAACTTTTGTCGACTTTCTCGAATTGATTTTAGAAAGTGGATTTAGGTACCCATTTGAGAGATAAGCATGGATACATATTTTTATGAGATTTGGAGCTATTTTAGCCCTCGTTCAAGGTTGTTCAAACTAAGGTTGAAAATATGTAGTTTTGTCAAATTTATCATAATTGAGTTATGAAAGTAGAATTAGGTACCCATTTGAGAGATAAGCATGGAAACCTAATTTTATGGGATTTTGAACTATTAGGCTCTCGTTCAAGGTTGGTCAAACAAGGTTGAAAATATGCACTTTTGGCGACTTTCTCGTAGTTGAAATTTTAATGTACATTTAGATACCCATTTGAGCAATAAGAATAGACACATATTTTTATGAAATTTGGAGCTATTTTGGCCCTCGTTCAAGGTTGGTCAAACCAAGGTTGAAAAGATGCACTTTTCTTGACTTTATTAGAATTGAGTTTTGAAAGTGGATTTAGGTACCCATTTGAGAGATAAGCATGGACACCTATTTTTTTTATATTTGAAGCTATTTTGGCCCTCATTCAAGGTTGGTCAAACCAAGGTTGAAAATATTAACTTTTCTCGACTTTCGAGGAATTGAAATTTTAAAGTAGATTTAGATACACCTTTAATAGATAAGTGTGGAAACCTATTTTTATGAGATTTGGGGCTGTGTTGGCCCTCGTTCAAGTGTGTTCAAACCAAGGTTGAAAAGATGCACTTTTGTCGACTTTCTCATAATTGAATTTTGAAAGTGGATTAGGGTATCCATTTGAGAGATAAGCATGGAAACCTATTTTTTATGAGAATTGGAACTATTTTGGCCATTGTTCTAGGTGGGTCAAGCCAAGGTTGAAAAGATGCACTTTTGTCGATTTTTTTGGAATTAAGTTTTGAAAGTGGATTTCAGTACCCATTTGAGAAATAAGAATGGACACCTGTTTTTATGGGATTTGGAGCTATTTTGGCCCTCGTTCAAGGTTGTTCAAACCAAGGTTGAAATATGCACTTTTGTCAACTTTCTCAGAATTGAAATTTTAAAGTAGATTTAGATACCCATTTGAGAGATAAGCATGGACTACTATTTTTATGAGATTTGGAGATATTTTGGCCCTCATTTAAGGTTGGTAAAACCAAGGTTGAAAAGATGCACTTTTGTCAACTTTCTCGAAATTGAGCTTTGAAAGTGGATTTAGGTACTCATTTGATAGATAAGCATATACACCTATTTTTATGAGATTTTGAGTTGTTTTTGGGCTCGTTCAAGGTTGGTCAAACCAAGGTTGAAAATATGAATTTTTGTCGACTTTCTTGGAATTGAGTTTTTGAAAGTGGATTTAGGTAGCCATTTGAGAGATAAGAATGGACACCTATTTTTATGATATTTGGAGCTATTTTGGCCCTTGTTTAATGTTGATCAAACCAAGGTTGAAAATATGCACATTTGTCAACTTTCTCGAAATTGATATTTTAAAGTATGTTTAGATACCCATTTAATTAATAAGCATGGGCACCTATTTTTATGGTTTTCGGAACTATTTCGTCCCTTGTTCAAGGTTGATCAAACCAAGGTTGAAAAGATGCACTTTTGTCGACTTTCTCGGAATTGAGTTTTGAACGTATACTTAGGTACCCATTTGAGAGATAAGCATGTGAACCTATTTGTATACGATTTGGAGCTATTTTGTCCCTCTTTAAAGGTTGATCAAACCAAGGTTTAAAATATACACTTTTGTCGAGTTTCTCATAATTAAGTTTTGGAAGTGGATTTAGGTTCCCATTTGAGAGATAAGCATGGACACCTATTTTTATGAGATTTGGGGATATTTTGGTCCTCGTTCAAGGTTGGTCAAACCAAGGTTGAAAACATGCAATTTTGTCAATTTTCTTGGAATTGAGTTTTGAAAGTGGATTTCGGTACCCATTTGAGAGATAAGCATGGACACCTATTATTATGAGATTTCGAGCTATTTTGGCCCTTTTTAGAGGTTGGTCAAACCAAGGTTTAAAAATATTCACTTTTGTCAACTTTCTCGAAATTGAGTTTTGAAAGTGGATTTAGTTACCCATTTGAGAGATAAGCATAAACACCTACTTTTATGAGATTTGGAGCTATTTTGGCCCTCATTCAAGGTTGATCAAACCAAGGTTGAAAATATGCAGTTTTTTCGACTTTCTCGGAATTGAAAATTTAAAGTATATTTAGATACCCATTTGAGAGATAAGCATGGACACCTATTTTTAACAGATTTTGAGGTATTTTGGCCCTCTTTCAACGTTGGTAAAACCAAGGTTGAAAAATGCACTTTTGTTGAATTTATCGGAATTGAGTTTTGAAAGTGTATTTAAGTACCCATCTGACAGATAAACATGCACACCTATTTTTATGAGATTTGGAGCTATTTTGACCCTCGTTCAAGGTTGGTCAAACCAAGGTTGAAAATATGCACTTTTGTCGACTTTCGCGGAATTGAGTTTTGAAAGTGGATTTAGGTACCCATTTGACAGATAACGATGGAAACCTATTTTTATGAGATTTGGAGTTCTTTTGTCCCTCGGTCGAGGCAAGTCAAACAGGTTGAAAATATGTACTTTTGTCAAATTTCTTGTAATTGAAATTTTAAAGTAGATTTAGATACCCATTTGAGAGATAAGCATGGACACCTATTTTTATGAGATTTTGAGTTATTTTGTCCCTTGTTCAAGGTTGAAAAGATGCACTTTTGTTGACTTTGTTAGAATTGAGTTTTGAAAATGGATTTAGGTACCCATTTGAGAGATAAGAATAAACACCTATGTTTATGAGATTTGGAGCTATTTTGGCCCTTGCTCAAGGTTTGTCAAACCAAGGTTGAAAATATGCACTTTTGTTGACTTTGTCGTAATTGAGTTTTGAAAGTGGAATTAGGTACCCATTTGAGAGATAAGCATGGAAACCTAGTTTTATGAGATTTGGATCTATTTTGGCCCTCAATCAAGGTTTGTCAAATAAAGGTTGAAAATATGCACTTTTGTCGATGTTTTCGAAATTGAAATTTTAAAGAAGATTTAGATACCCATTTGAGAGATAAGCATGGACACCTATTTGTATGAGATTTGGAAGTATTTTGGCCTTCATTCAAGGTTGTCAAAACCAAGGTTTAAAAGATGCACTTTTGTCAACTTTCTTAGAATTGAGTTTTGAAAGTGGATTTTGGTACCCATTTGAGACATAAGCATGGACATGTATTTTTATGAGATTTGGAGGTATTTTGGCCCCCATTCAAGGTTGGTCAAACCAAGGTTGGAAATATGCACTTTTGTCGACTTTCTCAGAATTGAGATTTGAAAGGTGATTTATGTATCCATTTGAGAGATAAGTATGTACACCTATTTTTATGGGATTTTGAGCTATTTTGGCCCTCGTTCAAGGTTTATCAAACCAAGGTTGAAAATATGCACTTTTTTCAACTTTCTCAAAATTGATTTTTTAAAGTAGATTTAGATACCCATTTGATAGATAAGCATGGATACCTATTTTTATAATATTTGGAGCTATTTTGGGCTGCGTTCAAGGTTCGTCAAACAAAGGTTGGAAAGAGGCACTTTTGTAGGCTTTCTCTGAATTCAGTTTTTGAAGTGGATTTAGGTACCCATTTGAGAGATATGCATGGACTCCTATTTTATGAGATTTGGACCTATTTTGTATCTCGTTCAAGGGTTGTTAAACTAAAGTTTTAAAATATGCACTTTTTTGACTTTCTCGGAATTGAGTTTTGAAAGTGGATTTAGGTACCCATTTGAGAGATAAGCATGGACACCTATTTTTATGAGATGTGTAGCTATTTAGTCCCTCATTTAACGTTGGTCAAACCAAGGTTGAAAATATGCAGTTTCGTTGACTTTCTTAGAATTGAAATTTTAAAGTAGATTTAGATACCCATTTGAGAGATAAGCATGGACACCTATTTTTATGATATTTGGAGCTATTTTGGCCATCATTCAAGGTTGGTCAAACCAAGGTTGAAAATAAACACTTTTGTTCGCTTTCTCAGAATTGGGTTTTGAAAGTGGATTTAGGTACCCATTTGAGAGATAAGCATGGACAATTACTTTTATGATATTTGGAGCTAGCTATTTTGGCCCTCATTCAAGGTTATTCAAACCAAGGTTGAAAATCCGCACTTTTCTCGACTTTCTCGGAATTGAGTTTTGAAAATGGATTTGGGTACCCATTTGAGAGATAGAAATGGACACCTAATTTTATGAGATTTGGAGCTATTTTGGACCTCATCCAACGTTGGTCAAACCAAGGTTAAAAATATGCACTTTTGTCGACTTTGTCGGAATTGAAATTTGAAAGTAGGTTTAGTTAACCATTTGAGAGATAAGCATGGACACCTAATTTTATGATATTTGGAGCTATTTTGGCCCTCGTTCAAGGTTGGTAAAAGCAACGTTGAAAATATGCACTTTTGTCGACATTCTAAGATTTGAGTTTTGATAGTGGATTGAGGTAACCATTTGAGAGATAAGCATGGAAACCTATTTTTATGATATTTGGAGCTATTTTGGCCCTCATTCAATGTTGGTAAACCAAGGTTAAAAATATGCACTTTTGTCAACTTTCCCGGAATTTAGTTTTGAAATTGGATTTTGTCCCTCGTTCAAGGTTGTGTTAAAATTATAATCCTCCCTTGTCCAAACTATCTATTAGGAGTCATTTAGTTATTATTGAGTCCACTAGTACCATCGCGTCCACTTGGCCTAATGGGGCCATATGTACCAGTCACTAGAGTGTGGGGAAACCCGATAGAGGCTAGCTGGAACTAACTGCACCTTCATGCATTAGTTTAGGTGCTTCGTATACCAATCCCTACAATTTAGGAGCCATTGGGAGTGTCAGCACCAATCTCCTTCAGTTGTCAGCAATTGGTGACTAGTTAAGCTTAGTTATGCTTCGTTTAGATTTAGTTTGATGTCCTCAAGTTCATTTGGTGCTAGGTATGCATGGATACATGTGGGAAGCCATCCTTTCTTACCTACCACTATATTTAGACTAGTTTGATTGATTGTAACTAATTGTGAGACTGGATTAGACATATGGAGTTAGCATGTTGAACTACGATAGTGATTTAGACACTCCTAGTTAGCCATGCAGTGGGATTGAGTTAATCAATTTGAATTATCTCTCATGGATTCGAATTTTATGGCTATTAATGTCATTGTATTACATTGTAACATGTATCCAAATTACCTTTGATTAATGAAAGAAATTATACAGCTGCAACTCCTTATTGCATTGTTTCATATCATTTTCTGAGTAAAATTAGTCTTGATATCTATGGTAAGTTTTTTTATTGATTCATAGATTCCTGTGCCTCCAATTTTATATCGTATCAGAGACATGGCAGGACAAGGAATTATTCTATAGGTTTCTTTATGGATCTATGAATAAATTTGAGCAAAATTGCTCCAAACATTCTAGTTCTGCACCAGAAACGAAGAGCTTACCACATAATTCTTGGAAGTGCAACCTTGTTGATCAAGCTTTCTTGATTAACTAAGATAGGTGTGATGCAAACTCCAAAAGTGCAGTTTGTTCGACCTCTCTTTTGTTGTTTTGTATAATTGCAGGTACAACTTCATATGGATTTATCAGTTCCTTTTGTCACTCCATTCACAATATATTCAGAATGGAGATTGAAGATGATTTCATATCTAAAGAGAGAAGGTCTCTATGAGGCATCTATTGGAATTGATAAAGAGTCTTATGAAGATGAGAATGAATGGATAAATGGTGGTTATAGATCTTTCAAAACAATATGTCTCACCCTTTCTCCAAGCTTGAGCTACCTTATCAGTTATGTTGTATACCAAAAGGAGCTCTGGACAAAATTGGATAGAACCTTTGGAAAGCACAATGAGGATCATTATAGCAGTTTGGAGAGCACACCCAACACCACAAGAGCTATTTATTCAAAAGTATTGGGATCTACTCTCTCTGATGAAGTTGTTCAATATGAAGAAGAAGCAGAATCTTCCACACAGTCAATTCGAATTGAAGAAAGTCTCCTTGCAGTGACTCCTTCTTCTGCTTCTCTAGAAGTTTATGAGATGTTTGATATCTCATATTATCATATGGATGATCTAGAAGAAGAGATTTGAGTATATGATATTTAATAAATACTCTCCTTCCATTCTATGCAAACATTCTTTTGTGATTCTCCTTTAAATTTTGTGCAAAATTTTCCAGTGATTGCTTCAGAGAATGAAGAGGAATTCGATTTTTCTCCCTATAATATTGTTGTTGGTGTGCAAATAAGTAGTACTTTGGATATTTTGGAAAAAATATTAGATTATAGGAGTGATCCATTCACTCTTATTGATATATAGCTTATAGCAAATTTCTACATGATTTCATTCACTTATACTCAGAATTTTGAAGAAGGAGAAACTTGTGGATCTACTAACTCAGTGGAGCACACTCTTGGATCTGATATGAACTTATTTGGATATGATATGATATTATTTGGATCTGATATTATATTATTTGGTTTGAATTTTAAGGATCAAGAGCTTCCAATCATGCTTGTAGCTGTTCTCATCAATTTTGGTGTGAAAAATCAAGTACCGCAAGTCTCTCTCAAAATTGCTACTGGGGATTTGATGTCGGTTTTCTCTTATGAGTTTGTTGATATTGTTTTTCATGAATTATTGGTTAATTTTTAAGCTATATAATATTATGGAACTCAATCATTCACTCTCCATAGTCCGGGTCTTCTCTACCTTTTATCATATACTCTTCTCCTCACTGAACTAGTAAAGATGGAGACATTTTGCATCCGCTTGGACACTTGATCCTAAAACTTAGGGATGATTTTACCACTCATGGTTTGATGTTCAAGCCTGCAATATATCATTTTATTGGGTGTTCCTCACATGGTTCAAATTATCAATCATTTTTTCTCTCTTATAATTTGATTTTAATTGCGCTACATGGGTCCAGTTTTCATCTTGCAACTGTCTATGTCCCTGATTTAGTTGAGCACATTCTTCTTCTTCCAAAGAGGAAGATTCCTCCAGAAATAATAATTTTGTTTGTATTTAGAGGTTCACATGCACAGTCCCAGGATGCTAATACATAGAAGAACCAACATACTACATTTGTTGCTGCATAGTGCTGCAAATTGCAGCAAAATTTTCACACAAAGTTTTATTCAAAACTTGTTTCCCTTATTCACTGCTTAGTTTGAGGGGGGTATTTTTCCCATGATATTTTTCACCGTTTCCTTGGTTTTATTAAGCATATACTTCTTTATATTTTAGAATGTATATGGGTGAATTATGGCCTTGTTTCCAAGTCCCACAGTTGTCCAAGTTAGGATTCAGGGGGGGTGTTAGGATTATAATCCTCCCTTGTCCAAACGGTCTATTAGGAGTCATTTAGTTATTATTGGGTCCACTAGTACCATTGGGTCCAGTTGTCCTAAAGGGGCCACATGTACTAGTCACTAGAGTGTGGAGAACACTGAATAGAGGCTAACTAGAACTAACTGCAGCTTTGTGCATTAGTTTAGGCACCTCCTAGACCAATCCCTACAATTTAGGAGCCACTGGGAGTGTCGACACCAACTGCCTTTAGTTGTCAGTAGTTGGTGAGTATTCAAGCTTATTTATGCTTCAGTTAGATTCAGTTAGATATCCTCCAGTTCAATTAGAGCGAGTTATGCATGGATGCATGTGGGAAGGAACCTTTTCTCACCTACCACTGTAGTTAGACTGGTTTGATTCATTGTAACTGATGTGAGACAGGATTAGACATATGGAGTTATCCTGTTGAACTCTGATGGTGATTTAGACACTCCTATTTAGCCATGAAGTCATATTGAGTTAATCAATTAAAATTATCTCTCATGGATTCGAACTGTCTAGCTATTAATGCCATTATATTCCATTGTAGCATGTATCCAGATTACTTTTTATTAATGAAAGCAATTATACCGCTGCAACTGTTTATTGCACTCTTTCATATAATATTCTGAGTAAAATTGGTCTTGAAATATATTGAGTTTTTTTCTTGATTCATAGATTTCACTTTCATCGACTTTCTCGAAATTGAAATTTTAAAGTAGATTTAGATATCCATATGAGAGATAAGCATGTACAACAATTTTTATGATATTTGCAGTTATTTTGGTCCTCGTTCAAGGTTGGTCAAACTAAGGATGAAAAGATGCAATTTTATCGACTTTCTTGGAATTGAGTTTTGAAAGTGGATTTGGGTACCCATTCAGGAGATAAGCATGCACACCTATTTTTATGATGTTTGGAGCTATTTTGGCCCTCGTTCAAGGCTGGTCAAACCAATGTTGAAAATATGCACTTTTATCGACTTTCTCGAAATTGAGTTTTGAAAGTGGATTTGGGAACCCATTTGAGTGATAAGCATGCACAACTATTTTTATGAGATTTGGAACTATTTTGGTCCTCATTCAGGGTTGGTCAAACCAAGGCTGAAAATATGCACTTTTTCGACTTTCTCGGAATTGAAATTTTAAAGTAGATTTAGATACCCATTTGAGAGATAAGAATGGACACCTATTTTTATGAGATTTGGAGTTATTTTGGCCCTCGTTCAAGGTTGGTCAAACCAAGATTGAAAAGATACACTTCTTTTTACTTTCTCGGAATTGAGTTTTGAAAGTCAATTTATGTACCCATTTGAGAGATAAGCATGGACACCTACTTTTATGAGATTTGGAGCAAGTTTGTCCGTTGTTCAAGGTTTGTCAAACAAGGTTAAAAATATGCACTTTTGTCGATTTCTTGAAATCAAGTTTTGAAAGTGGATTTAGGTACCTATTTGAGAGATAAGCATGGACACCTATTTTTATGAGATTTGGAGCTATTTTGGCCCTCGTTCAAGGTTGGTCAACCAAGGTTGAAAATATGCACTTTTATCAACTTTCTTGGAATTGAAGTTTTAAAGTAGATTTAGATACCCATTTGAGTGATAATCATAAACACATATTTTTATGAGATTTGGATCTATTTTGGCCCGTTTTCAAGGTTTGTCAAACCAAGGTTAAAAAGATGCACTTTTGTCGACTTTCTCATAAATGAGTTTTGAAAGTGGATTTAGGTACCCATTTGAGAGATAAGCATGGAAATCTATTTTTATGATATTTAGAGTTATTTTGGCACTCGTTCAAGGTTTGTCAAAACAAGGTTGACATTATGCACTTTTGTCGACTTTCTCGGAATTGAAATTTTAAAGCAGATTGAGATACCCATTTGAGAGATAAGCATGGACACCTATTTTTATGAGATTTAGAGCTATTTTGGCCTTCATTCAATGTTAGTTAAACAAGGGTTGAAAAGATGCATTTTTGTTGACTTTCTCAGAATTGAGTTTTGAAAGTGGATTTAGGTACACATTTGAGAGATAACAATGGACACATATTTTTATGACATTTTGAGCTATTTTGGCCCTCATTCAAGGTTGGTCAAACCAAGGTTGAAATTTGCACTATTATCGAATTTCTCGGAATTGAGATTTGAAAGTGAATTTAGGTACCCATTTAAGAGATAAGCATGGATTCAACCTATTTTTATGATTTGGAGCTATTTTGGCCCTCGTTCAAGGTTGTTCAAACAAAGCATGAAAATATGCACTTTTGTAGAATTCCTCGGAATTAAAATTTTAAAGTAGATTAGATACCCAATTGAGAGATAAGCATGGACACCTATTTTTATTAGTTTTGGAGTTATTTTGGCCCTCATTCATGGTTGGTAAAAACCAAGGTTTAAAATATGCATTTTTGTCGACTTTCTTGGAATTGAGTTTTGAAAGTGGATTTAGGTACCCATTTGAAATTTAGGCACATCATGAAATTTAGCATGCACTCTTATCTACCAAATGCGCCGATAAATCTACTATTAAATTTTAATTTTGAGAAATTAGTCAAACGTGAAACTTCGTTGTGCAGTTTTTCCAAGGTTAGGCTTAAAGGGGGTGAAAATATTTTGGAATGTCTCAAAACCTTGCATGCATGCTTGTTCATAAAATCGGCATCCAAATTTATGATCAAATTTAAATTCTACGAAAGTGCTTAAAAATGAAACTCCATCGTGCGGTTTCAACAAGGTTGGGCTTAAAGGGGGTCAAAATAGCTCAGAACGTCGCGAAAGTTGGTGTGCGTGCTTGTCTATCCAATATGCATCTAAACCTATGATCAAGTTTCAATTCTGAAAATTTGGTCAAAGTTGAGAATTAACCATGCAGTTTTGTTAGGGTTTGGATTGAAGATGCTAAAAATAGCTCTCAACATCGTGATAGTTGGTATGCACTCTTATCTTCCAAATGTGCATTTAAATCTATGATTAAATTTTAATTCCAAGAAATTGGTTAAAAGTGAAACTCCATTGTGCGGTTTCACCAAGGTTGGGATTAAAGGGGGTGAAAATAGCTTGGAGTGTCATGAAAGTTGGAGTACACACTTCTCTATCAAATGGGCATCCAAATCTATGATCAAATTTCAATTCTGAGAAATTGGTCAGAATTGAAACTCCGTCGTGCATTTTTGCTAGAGTTGGGCTCAAAGGGGTCCAAATAGCTCGGAACATTGCAAAATTTAGTGTGCACGTTTTTATATCAAATGGGCATCCAAATCTATGATCAAATTTCAACTCTGAGAATATGGTCAAAAGTGAAACTCCATCATTTGATTTCGCTAAGGTTTGGCTTAAAGGAGGGGAAAATAGCTCTGAACATCATGAAATTTTTCATGCACTCTTATCTAACTAGAAATCTCACAAAAATATGTGTGCACGCTTATCTACCAAATGGGCATATTGGTGCTTTCGCTAAGGTTCCACTTAAAGGGAGTGAAAATAGCTCAGAACGTTACGAAAGTTGGCGTGTACGCTTGTTTATTGAAATGGGTACCTAAATCCACTTTCAAATTTCAATTCTGAAAAAGTCAACAAAAGTGCATATTTTCAACCTTGGTTTTACCATCCTTGATTAAGGGCCAAAATATCTCCAAATCTCATAAAAATAGGTGTCAATGCCTATATTTGAAATGTGTATCTAAATCTACTTTAAAATTTGAATTTTGAGAAATTGGAAATAATGCAACGTTTTAGGCCTTGGTTTGACGAAGTTTGGCCGATGTCCAAAATGGCTCGCAATCCCCAAAAAATATACATGTATGCTTTATCTACAAAATGGATACCTAAATAAAGTTTCAAATTTCAATTTCAAGAAAGTCAAGAAAAGTGCATTTCTTAGAACTTCATTTGACCAACCTTAACTAAGGGCTGAAATAATTCGAAATCTCACAAAAATATGTGTGCACGCTTATCTCTTAAATGGGTATCTAAATATACTTTTACATTTGATTTCTAAGAAATTGGAAAAAAGTGCAAGCTTTGAGGCCTTGGTTTTACCAAGTTTGACTAAGCTCCAAAATAGTTCAAAATCCCCTCAGAGTTTCTATGCATGGTTATCTCTTAAATGGGTATCTAAATTCTCTTTCAAATTTCGATTATGAGAAAGTCAGAAAAATATGATCTCTTAGACCTTTGCTTGACCAGCCTTGAATAACGACCAAAATAGATCCGAACATCATGAAAGTTGGCATGCACTCTTATCTACCAAATGCGTAGATAAATCTACGATCAAATTTTAATTCTGAGAAATTGGTCAAAAGTGAAACTCCCTTGTCTTGTTTTGCTAAGGTTGGGCTTAAAGAAGGTGAAAATATTTTGCAACGTCGTGAACGTTCATGTGCAAGCTTGTCTATCAAATGGACATCAAAATCTATGAGAAAATTTCAACTCTGAGAAACTGCTCAAAAGTGAAACTTTGTCGTGCGTTTTCACTACGGTTGGGCTTAAAAGGGGTCAAAATAATAGCTCGAAATGTTGCAAAATTTGGCATGCATGATTGTTTATCCAATGGGCATCCAAATATATGATCAAGTTTCCATTCAAATAAGTACATAAAAATTGAAACTCCATCATACAGTTTTGTTAGGGTTTGGCTTAAAGGAGCTAAAAATAACTCTAAACATCGTGAAAGTTGGCATGCACACTTATCATCCAAATGTGCATCAAAAGATATGATCAAATTTGAATTCCAAGAAATTTGTAAAAAGTGAAACCCCATCGTGCGGTTTCACAAAGGTTGGGGTTAAAGGGGGTGAAAATAGCTCGGAACTTCACGAAAGTTGGAGTGCACGCTTGTCTATCAAATCGGCATCCAAATCTATGATCAAGTTTCAATTGCGAGAAAATTGTCAAAAGTGAAACTTCGTCATGCATTTTCGCTAGAATTCGGATTAAAGCGAGTCCAAATAGCTCGAAACATTGAAAAATTTGGCGTGCATGCTTGTATATCAAACAGGCATCCAAATCTATGATCAAATTTCAATTTTGGGACTTTGCTCAAAAGTGAAACTCTGTCATGAGGTTTCGCTAAGGTTTGGCTTAAAGGAGGGAAAAAGATCTCTGAAGATCACTAAATTTGGCATGCACTCTTATCTACCAAATGGGCATCTAAATACATGATCATATTTCAATTCTAAGAAATTGGTCAAAAGAGAAACTTTATTGTGCGCTTTCGCTAAGATTGTACTCAAAGGGAGTGAAATAGCTTGGAACATCGCGAAAGTTAGCGTGAACGCTTGTTTATTGAAATGGGTACCTAAATCCACTTTCAAATTTCACTTATAAAAAAGTCAACTTGCATATTTTCAACTTTTGTTTGACCATCCCTGAATGAGGACGAAAATAGCTCCAAATCTCATAAAAATAGGTTTCCATGCCTATCTTTGAAATGGGTATCTAAATCTACTTTAAAATTTGAATTTTCAGAAAATGGAAAAATGCAATATTTTAGGCCTTGGTTTGATGAAGTTTGACCGAGGTCCAAAATGGCTCGCAATCCCAAAAAAATCTACATGTAGGGATTATCTCTCAAATGGGTACCTAAATACTATTTCGAATTTCAATGTCGAGAAATTCAAGAAAAGTTCATTTCTTACAACTTGGTTTGACCAACCTTAACTAAGTGCCGAAATAACTCGAAATTCACAAAAATATGTGTGCCTCTTAAATGGGTATCTAAATCTACTTTTAAATTCGATTTCTAAGAAATTGGAAAAAAGTGCAACCTTTTATGCCTTGGTTTGGCCAAGTTTGACCAAGGTCCAAAATAGCTCGAAATCCCCTGAAAGTGTGTCTAGATGGCCCATCTCTCAAATGGGTACCTAAATTGTCTTTTAAATTTCAATTATAGGAAAGTCAGAAAAATAGCATCTCTTAGACCTTTGCTGGACCAAACTTGAATAACAACCAAAAATAACTTCGAACATCATGAAATTTGACATGCACTGTTATCTACCAAATGCTAAGATAAATCTATGATCCAGTTTTAATTTTGAGAAATTAGTCAAAAGTAAAACTCTATTGTATGGTTTTGCTGAGGTTGGGATTAAAGGGGGTGAAATATTTTGGAACATCTCAAAATTTTGCGTGCATGCTTGTCTATCAAATGGGCATTCAATGATCAAATTTCAATTATAAGAAACTGTTCAAAAGTGAAACTTCGTCATGCATTTTCACTAGGTTTGGTCTTAAAGGTGGTCAACATAGCTTGTAACGTTGTGAAAGTTGGTGTGCATGCTTGTTTATCTAATGGGCATCCAAATCTATGATCAAGTTTTAATTCTTAGAAGTTGGTCAAAAGCGAAACTCCATCGTCCAGTTTTGTTAGGGTTTGGCTTAAAGGAGTAAAAAATAACTCTGAACATCATGAAAGTTGGCATGCACTCTTATCTTCCAAATGCACATCTAAATCTATGATCAAATTTCAATTCTAAGAAATTGTTCAGGAGTGAAACTTCGTCATGCGATTTCGCTAAGATTGGCGTCAAAGGGGGTGAAAATAGTTGAAAACGTCGTGAAAGTTGGAGTGCATGGTTATCTATCAAACGGGCATCCAAAATCTATGATCAAGTTTCAACTCCAAGAATTTGGTCAAAAGTGAAACTCCGTCATTCAATTTCGCTAAGGTTTGGCTTAAAAGAGGGGAAAATAGCTCTGAACATCATGAAATTTTTCATGCACTCTTGTCTAACTAGAAATCTCACAAAAATATGTGTGCACGCTTATCTACCAAATGGGCATATCAGCGATTTCTCTAAGGTTGCACTTAAAGGGAGTTAAAATAGCTCGGAACGTTATGAAAGTTGGTGTCTATGCTTGTTTATTGAAATGGCTACCTAAATCCACTTTCAAATTTCAGTTCTGAAAAAGTCAACAAAAGTGCGTATTTTCAACCTTTGTTTAACCATCCTTGATTAAGGGCCAAAATAGCTCCAAATCTCATAAAAATAGGTGTCAATGCCTATATTTGAAATGGGTATCTAAATCTACTTTAAAATTTGAATTTTGAGAAATTGGAAATAATGCAATGTTTTAGGCCTTGGTTTGACAAAGTTTCAACGATGTCCAAAATGTCTCGCAATGCCCAAAAAATATACATGTACACTTTATCTACCAAATGGATACCTAAATACAGTTTCAAATTTCAATTTTGAGAAAGTCAAGAAAAGTGCATTTCTTAGAACTTCATTTGACCAACCTTAATTAAGGGATGAAATAACCCAAAATCTCATAAAAAAATGTGTGCATGCTTATCTCTTAAATGGGTGTCTAAATATACTTTTACATTTGATTTCTAAGAAATGGGAAAAAAGTGCAAGCTTTTAGGCCTTGGTTTGACGAATTTTGACTAAGGTCCAAAATAGCTCGAAATCCCCTTAGAGTTTGTATGCATGGTTATCTCTCAAATGGGTATGTAAATTCTCTTTCAAATTTCAATTATGAGAAAGTCAGAAAAATATGATCTCTTAGACCTTTGCTTGGCCAACCTTGAATAATGACCAAAATAGCTCCAAACATCGTGAAAGTTGGCATGCACTCTTATCTACCAAATCTGCAGATAAATCTACAATCTAATTTTAATTCTGAGAAATTAGTCAAAAGTGAAACTCCCTTGCGTTTTTTTGCTAAGGTTGGGCTTAAAGTATCTGAAAATATTTCGCAACATCGTTAAAATTCATGTGCAAGCTTGTCTATCAAATGGACATCCAAATCTATGAGCAAATTTAATTTCTGAGAAACAGCTCAAACGTGAAACTCTGTCGTGCGGTTTCACTAAGTTTGGGCTTAAAAGGGGTCAAAATAATTGCTCGGAACGTTGCAAAATTTGGCGTGCATGATTGTTTATCCAATGGGCATCCAAATCTATGATCAAGTTTCCATTCTAAGAAGTACGTCAAAAGTGAAACTCCATCGTATAGTTTTGTTAGGGTTTGGATTAAAGGAGATGAAAATAACTCTGAACGTCATGAAAGTTGGCGTCCACACTTATCATCCAAATGCACATCAAAACATATGATCAAATTTTAATTTCAAGAAATTTGTAAAAAGTGAAACTTTGTCGTGTGGTTTCGCAAAGGTTGGGGTTAAAGGGGGTGAAAATAGCTCGAAACGTCGCAAAAGTTGGAGTGCACGCTTGTATATCAAATGGGCATCCAAATCTATGATCAAATTTCAATTGCAAGAAAATTGTCAAAAGTGAAACTTCATCGTGCATTTTTTCTAGAGTTTGCCTTAAAGCAGGTCCAAATAGCTAAAAACATTGCAAAATTTGGCGTGCACACTTGTATATCAAACGGGCATCCAAATCTATGATCAAATTTCAATTCTGGGAATTTGGTCAAAATTGAAACTCCGTCATGCGGTTTCGCTAAGGTTTGGCTTAAAGGAGGGAAAAAGAGCTCTGAACATCACTAAATTTGGCATGCACTCTTTGTTACGGAGAGAAATTCCTATGGCTTGGGGTACCACAACAGACACCTTAACTCCAAAAAACAATCATTTCCTATATGCAAGAGAAACCAAATATCTAACACTAAAAAGGATCTCGATTCATACCTTATTCTGGACGATTGATGTAGATCCCCATTTGAGATTTTCCACTCCCACTTGAATTGGCAATTTGCTTCCTCAACATTCAGCAAACAAGACAAGCATGCTATTATTATAGCTGATTTAACCACACATGGTGAATCACACTTTTATGGCCTTCCCTTTCCCTCTACATACTCTTTGGACCCCATGGACCATTTTTGTACCTTTGATGTTTCCAATATCATCCCTAAAAACATGCAAAAATTTCCATACATGACTTTTAATCCCTTTCTCACGTACATACGCAGATTTGACCCCTAAACCCGTGTACATTGGGATGTGTGCAAAAGGAAAAATTCTTTTGGAGTTTTCCTTGATGTGGATCCGACTCACTTATCTCCTGGCCTTCCATATGCCTTGAGATCGCTCGGATTTCACCTTTCAATACCCCATTGAAGAGCTCTATAAGGAACCCTTTGGATACATTGAAGGAGGAATTATAGAGTAAGAAAACTATAGTCCATTGTTGTCAGAGCTTATACTTGAGTATGCATCCCTTTGTCCCTTGGAGCACTTTTGTGTTCTTCCCAAGATTTCCTTTTTCTTGTGAGCTTGCTATCGAGAGATGGAGGATTGAAATGGTGGAGTCCCAAGTGGGGGACTCGGTTTCTCTGATTCCCAAACATGCCAACAGAGGTTGTCACTCTTGTAATCTCTATTTGAGTATTAATAGAAATATCTTCTCCTCTCCAATAATGTGTATTTAAATGAGTATTTGATCCATGGATGCTTTTAAATGCTTATATGTTATTGATTATATATGATAGAGTAAGTCTAACACAATTATATATAGCATGCTTTTCTTGTTTGTTGATTTTTGAGGAAGCAATTTATCAATACAAGCTGGAGTTGGAAAGCTCAACGGGGATCTACATCAACTGTCCGGAATAAGGTACAAATCGAGATCCTTTAGTGTTAGATATTTGGTTTCTCTTGCATATTGGAAAGGATTGATTTCTTGAGTCAAGCTGCTTGTTGTGGTACCCCAAGCCATAGGAATTTCTCTCCATAACAGAATTGGTGACTCCGCTGGGGAGTTCCTAGTAGTTGTCCTTTGGGGGTTTTTTATCGGCTTTCAATGTTCTTGAATTGCTCTGATTTCTTGGTTTCTGTGTTGGGTCTGGGGGCATGTTCTTTTGGTAGTGTCTAATAGGTGTGAATTTTGTCTCAGCTTATTTGTTTTCCTTCATTTTTATCCATTTTTCTTCCTATACGTGATTTTTTACCTCACAGTCGTGTGTACACGTGGTTTTGACTGCTATAGCCACGTACATACACGGATTTTATGCGAATAGCCACGTATGCCCTGAATTTTGCCTTTTAGAGGAATATTGATTGTTACTGGGTGAATTTTGATGATTGCTGAGTCTCCTTTGATGCTTCTAGAGTCCGTATACACCTCTGTTTCTAACTAGAGATGCTTTTTAGGGTAATTTTTTTTTTATGTTCTTGTCATTGCATTTTCGATTTTTTGTTTTGGGATTAGTGCATTAGGTCTCTTTTAACTTAGTACTTTGCATGAGTTTTTTCTTATTGTGCTTGCAGAGTCTGCGGTTGGTAGAGTCATTCTTTTGCTTTATTATCTCATTTTTATTCAAAAAATCCAAAAAATATTTACTTCTTTGCATCATTATGCATTGCACTTTGCATTTTGCATGGTACTTGCACTAGGTTTGCTTAGAGAAGTATTAGTCAGGCTTTCATATAGGAACAATTGCATTTGTCATTTGAAAAAAAAAATGCATGTCACGTAGTAGCATGCCCTGTTTTTCATTCGACACAATGCATTTGCATTGATTATTAGGTGTGCAGTTTACTTCATGTTGTGTCATAACACCATTGGTTGCACGGTCATCTACCTTTTTTGAGTAATAAAGCCAATTAAAATCAACGCTTAATTAAAATGGATTACACTATTTTATTTTATAGGGTACACCAACAAGATTAGGTTTTAGGGTCTTGGAATAGTTCATTGTGAGTAAATTCTCCAAGACCACTAAACAACAACATGTATGTGTCTGTCCACGTGAGAGTGTCAAATTCCTTGGTATAATTAGTGTTTCTCAGGATCCTCCTCTTAAAAGGGATTTAAGCACGAGGCAGTGTGAGCGGTTAATGAATGGGATGACCCCTGGTCATAACTGAGTAGCACTGGAGATATTTCCAGGATTGTATTCATATATGGGGGCTCTTTCAAGAGTTTCGAGCTTTGCTACCCTGCCCATACAGTCAATCCTTCCTGCGGCTGTCTTCCTGAGCATTAATTATATTGAGGTGACCTTAGTTTCCTTACCTAGGTTATCGAGGGGGTACTTTGCAGGGGTTATTCTGCAGGTGTCTCGGCCAGGTTGGGGTCGGACAGCACAGTCACTATATGCGTTGAAGCTGAGGGTCACAATAATTGGTTACGAACCTCTCCTTGTTGTGTATGGGAGTCTCAAGCCTCTCCTAGGTGAGACATACCTACTTCATTCAGGAGATCACATATCCTACCCTTGTTTTCTTGTGGTTGGCTTTAGATTTTATAGGTGTATGCTTTGTGCACACTAGCTTGCTTAGGGTTTGTGTAATTAGAAGAGTCTTTTTCATTTTTTGAGCCATTGTGGATTCAAGTACGGCACCTCACTGTTCTCGTCATTTAGCAGGACTTCCACCTTCTACATCTCCTCCTCCTTTGGGAGAGAGAAACAGATGGTCCGGGCGGACTACTTCTCACATTGATTCACACAAGATGGGAGATCATGAATATGAAATTACTGAGTTGTCTTCTCCTCATGAGGTTGGGGAAGAAGATCCTACTCCTAGATATGATCCTTCACCTGATATACCTACACACTCTGGGTATGATCCCTCATTTATAAGTCATCGGTATTGGTTTCCGGGTGACGAGACTCATCATGAACCTACGAGCACTAGTTATGACATGTCTGGTATTCCTACACATGATTCGGCTCAACATGCTGAGTCAGAGTTTGAACCTAACACTATGCCTGGGGGCATTCCCAGTCATTTCCATGTGGAAAGATTTGGGAACATGAGTCACATTGCACCCTCCATCTCAGCGTTGGAGGTTAGATCATATGTCCACCCTAGACCTGGTGCTAGTAGTCCTATTTGGATACCAGAACCAAGCCGAGTGATTGTAGGGAATACCACTTACATAGTTTCACATGTCCCTTCATCCTTTATTCCTAGTTCTTCGAATGTGATTCCTCCCCCTCATTCATGTGGTCCTTCGAGCCAGAATGTTGCTACGAGTCATGTCCATACTGCTGCTACTCGCGTAGCTGTGTCTTAGAGTCAAATATCTTGTGTTGTTTCGGGAGGTCGTATTCCTACTTCTGGAGGTCATGTTCCTACTTCTGGAGGTCATATTCCTACTTATGGAGTTTCTCATGGGAATTCTCATGGGATTTCTTATGGACCATATTATGGATCACAGTATGGACAGAGTTATTCACCTTATTGGTATGGGTATCAACAACCCGCTTACTCTATGAATTATGGCTTTGTATCCCCACATAGTCAAGGTACACCAAATTATGGTGCTTCCATGCCACCCTACACGGGTCAAACGGGAGGAGGGCACTATGGCCAAGGCCATGGTGGTTACAATAATCAACCTTATGTGAACCAAAATTATCAGGGAGCATGGCATCGACCTGCTCAACCTAGGCTCCCTTTCCTCATAACGTTAAAACTACCTCATTTGTCAAGACTAACGAATGATCTTGTATCTCATGACCCGGCTTGGTCGGCTGTCCCTAATAAGATTCCCTTTGACATCCCCAAATTCGAGGGAAAACCAGGAGAAGATCCTAGTGAACATGTTACTACATTTCATCTTTGTTTCTCTTCAAATTCCTTACATGAAGATTCGATCCATTTAAGGCTGTTTCAACGCACCCTCACCGGGCCTGCTGCAAAATGGTACATAGAGCTACCTAGGGGGGGCATTCGCTTTGTTCGATGACCTAGCTATGACTTTTCTCAACCACTTCCAGCTGCCAGTGCATTACGATGTTGGTAAGGAACTCTTGTCAACATTTCATCAATACAAAGCCACGCATATCTCGAACCTTATCCAAGATTAGCATAGACTAAAGAGATTGATTAAAGCCTTCATACCACTGGAGTTTCTCCTCGATTGGTTCCTTAAATCGTTACTACCTTATATACCGAAGGATGTTTCTACATCTAGAGTTCAGAATGAGGAACAAGCCATTTTTAGGGCACAAAAATTGGATTTGATTTATGCTCAATCCGGTTTGTTATATGCGATCATTCTTAATGCTCCACGTTCTAGTTTTGACCCTAAGGTCAAACCTAGACCACATGCTAATGGCATTATTGGTTGTACGAGTGCTAAGCCTATGGATTCGGTTGTGCAATAGGTTAGTCAATTTTCTATTAATCAATCTGCCTCAAGACAAGACACGGATTTGTCTCAACCCACCCAAACAGTGAGTGTTCTTTCGGTGCAATTGTCGGACCAGAAGGGTAACCAGCAACCCGAACGGAATAAGAAGAAGGGTAAGAACAATCATAAGGGTGGGAATAGGAATGAAAATGCCAATACTAATGACAAGAACACCCAAAATGTTGGGGGGGACAAGAATTCTAAATGTAAGGTTAAGTTTCCTTGCAAGTTATGTAAGAATGATCACCTCACTCACTTGTGCCCTCCTATTGAAGAAGCCTTGAGGTTCATAGCACAGGGCCCAGCTGTGCTGACCAACCCTTTACCTCATAATCAAAACATGAACTTGAGGACCCATGATCAGTCTGGTGGAGATCAAGATCCGTCGAAAGCTAGTAGTGGTCATGGTTGCATCAATATGGTGCGTGCTGCTAAGGTTGTGACTCGTGCGAAGGACTATGGTTCGTCACAACCAGACCTTGGGAAGGAACCTGCTCCACCTGGGAATCCTTTGCATACTAAAAAAATTGTGGATAAACCTGAAGTTGCACCTCACATTCATAAGGGAGTCCTTAAGCATTTGGGTTACAATCCTAATGCCTGAGCCACCCAGAACTATTCTATTGTCGAGGATTTAGGCCACACTCCTTGTACGATGTCTGCACTAGAAGTACTTCAAAGTTTCCCTTCACAAAGGAAGGATTTTATTTATTCTCTTGGTGTTAACGATGATAATTCTTCCTCCATCTTCAAATTTGAAACCGCGGGACTACAGCCTCACTTGCCTTACCATGTGTCTCTCTTGATTCATGTAGAATGTCTTAACATGACTATCAAATGCACTATGATTGACAAAGGCGTTGCTGCTTCCGTGATGTCTTTGGCGTGTTGGAAGGGTTTGGGTTCCCCCAAGTTGTCTAAATCCACTAACATGTTGACTGCTTTTGATGGTAGATCGTTTCGGCCGCATGAGATTCTTCCTTCTCTTAAGATCCATTTGGGAGGGAAGACCATCGTGATCGAGGTTGAGGTGGTTGATGCGCCCTTTGACTACAATCTCTTACTGGGTAGGAATTGGATGTATAGTATGCAAGCTGTATCTTCTTAACTATTTCGAGTTGTATGCTTTCCGTTTAATAGGAAGATAGTTACGATTGATCAGACGACATTCAAGAATCGATGTGTTACCGCATCTTTGGGAGCTTCTATCCCGATTATCGAGCACTCTTAGCTGACAACTGGGAGTGTGGGTGTTGGAATGTATCCATCCCTTATGGGAAGCTTTAGTTGTCCTGCACCTATTCTTATGATCAGGTCTAGTTTTGGTGAGGCTTCATCATCTTTGAGATCGGTGTCTTTTTGCACCAACCATATGGAAGATCCTTAGATTCTTCCTACACTGAGTCCTTCGAGTGAGCCCATTGAAATGAACATGTCGTTGCCTACAACGATGATAGCATATAAAGGTAATCTTGAATGTGTTGCAGAGCCTAGTCTTTCCTCTTCGTGGATGAAGGAGGAGGACCCATATGTGCTTCCTGCATGATCAGTTCAATCTTCTCACACACATGACTGCCTTGATAGTGTTTTTCCATCGGATGAAGCTATTATTGAGGCCATGTTTGGATTTGAGCCACCTTGGGAAGAGTTACATCATAGATCTTATTTTCTTCCTGAGCTTGACCGTTTGGAGTGTGAGGACTTTAGGTAGGTTCTTACTGAGAGAATTGGTAGTCTCGTGGTTCCATTAAGCTCTCCTAGTCCGATGGCTGATGGAAACATGGTGAATATATCTCCTACCATTCCTATCAATATCTCTTGCGATCCTGGAAAGATTGAGAATGTCTATATTGGGGCAGAATGTTCCCATGCTAAGATTCAAGAGTATACCGAGTTGTTCAAAGAATTTTGTGATATCTTTACTTGGTCTTAAGATGAAATGCCAGGTATCGACCCTCGCATTGTTGAACATGAAATTAAAACTTACCCCAATGCTAAGCCTATTCGACAACGCTTGCATGCTGTGAATCCTAGAAAATCACCCACGATTAAGGTTGAGATATAAAAGTTGTTGAATGTCAGTTTTATCTATCCCGTTCCCTTGAAAGAGTGGGTTTTAAATCCCATTCTAGTTGATAAGAAACAAGGAATGATCCGCATATGCACTAATTTCCATGACTTGAATCACGCCTGTCCTAAGGATAATTTTCCCACACCATTTATTGATCAAATTTTGGATGAGTATGTGGGAAGCGAGGTATTTTACTTTATGGATGGCTTTTCTGGATACAATCAGATCCAGATTAAACCCGAGGACCAACATAAAACTGCATTTATTTGTCCTTGGGGTACCTTTGCATATCGAAAGATGCCTTTCAGCCTTAAAAACACCGGAGCCACATTTCAGTGGGCTATGACCTTGCTGCTCCTTCTCATCAGAGGATGCGTCATTCCTACCATTTGAGATTAGTATTCGAAAGGTGTCGCCATTACTTGGTCAGGTTAAATCCTCATAAGTGCATCTTTTGCGTGAAGTTTGGTCGCTTATTAGGATTCATTATCTCCAACGAGGGTATAAGAGTCGACCGTTTAAAGTTTGAGGCAATACTTCAATTATCTCCACCGAGAAACATTAGACATCTTCAATGTTTTTAAGGCATGGCAAATTTCTTACGAAGATTCGTCGTTAACTTTGTCAATTTGACTAGAGGCTTTATGCGTCTTTTGAAGAAGGACACTACCTTTTGTTGGGATGAGTGATCCCAAAAGTCCTTTGATGCACTTAAGCGAGCCTTAGCATCAGCCCCGGTGATTAGTCCACCCAACTATAGCCATGACTTTTTACTTTATGTGGCCACGTCCATGGAGATGATTGGTATGGTTTTGGTTCAGGAGGATGAGGAGCTCCAAGAGCATGTCATATATTATTTGAGCTGAAACCTTATAGATGCGGAGATCTGTTATTCCCATGTGGAGAAACTTGCTTTAGCTATTGTTCATGCAGTTCAAAGATTGAGACACTATATTCTCCTTCTCCAGACCTTGGTGGTATCCCATGTCAATCCATTTCAGTTCGTCCTCACTAGAAGGATGATCGAGGAAAAGTATAATAAATGGATTTTCATCCTGCAAGAATTTGATCTTGAGTTTGTTTCAGCAAAATCAAAGAAATCATTGATTTTTGTGGAGCTTATATCTGATTTCCCAAGCGAGGAGGAGGAGGAATTTTGTGAATATACATTTGTCGATGAGCACATTTTCTTGATCTAAACTTTGGATCCATGGTATGAGGATATTATCATATATTTACAAACATTGAAGGTCCCTACTCACCTTTCATGGGATGAACGACGATGGTTACATCATGTATCCAAGAATTACCTCAAAGTGGATAACACATTGTATCGTTGTTGGGTAGATTCCATTTTACATCGTTGTTTAACTCATGAGGAGGCTGAGCTTGTGTTGAATGATTTCCACAGAGGGGCATGTGGTGGTCATTTATCTGGGCTTTCTACAACCCAAAAAATATTGAGAGTGGGTTATTTATGGCCATCAATATTTAAAGATTGTGTCAATGAGGTTAAGAAGTGCCACCCTTGCCAGGTGTTTGCATGTAATATGCGCTCATGTCCTACCCCGTTACATCCAATTATCACCACCGATCCCTTCACTAAGTGGGGGCTTGATTTTATGGATTGTAACCCAGCTTGAGTTGGGGGGCATCATCATATTATAGTGGTTGTTGACTATTTCACAGAATGGGATGAGGCTATGCCCATGATTAAATCCGATGGTGAGACAGCCACACTTTTCATACTCAACCAGATTATTACTTGGTTCAGTATTTTGAAGGAGCTTGTCACTGACCATGGCAGGCACTTTCAAAATCGGATGATGGAAGAGTTGGCCTCGAACTTAGGGTATAAGTAGGAGCATTTCTCTTCTTATTACCCTCAAGTGAATGGACAGGTTGAAGCAGTGAACAAATCACTTAAGTCCATTCTCCAACAAACCATCGCACAAAGCAAGACCAATTGGCATACCATGCTATATCCTGCTTTGTGGGCTTATAGAACTATGGTTAAGACTACCACTGATTTTTCTCCATATCAGCTTGTACATGGAGTGGAGTCTGTATTGTCATTAGAGGAATTTTGGGGTCTAAAATGGACCTCCTAAGGAAAATAATAAAATAATAGTTAAAATAATAAAATAATATTGATTAATTTGGGAAGAAAGAAAAAAACTACTTTTTGTGTTCGTATTTTCGACATATCTCCCTGTGTTTTTACTCAAATTTCGATCGGGAGAGCTCGTTGGATGCGGAATTTGATTCCGGATCCAACGAGTACCCACAATTCATACTTTTGATGGACCCCACTACCCCAAAAACAAGAAATACCTAAAAAATGTGATGATGATGTCATCATCACATTTTTTCAAGTATTTCTTGTTTTTGGTGTAGCAGGGTCCATCAAAAGTATGCAGTGTGGGTACTCATTGGATGCAGAATCAAATTCCGCATCCAACAAACTCTCCCGATCGAAATTTGAGTAAAAACACAATGAGATATGTCGAAAATACAAACAAAAAAAGTAGTTTTTTTTAAAGACAAATATGTCAATTCAACCATTATGGTTGACTTATTTTATTGAAATTCTATTGGTTCTTGAATTCCAACTCACAAAAACTTATTTTGGCACGTTTTCTTATAAGGCCCATTTTAGACCCCAAATTTCCTCTAATGCGGTTGAGTGTGAAATCCCTTCTTTAAAGCTAGCCATAGAGCTCTTACCAAACACTTCCCATTGGAGGAGCATTTGGTCCATTTAGAGCAGCGCTGAGATGCCTTGGTGGCTCTAGAAATGAATAAGAATCGTGTTAAGGTCCAGTACGATAAACCTGTTCGTCTAAGGAGCTTTAGTGAAGGAGATTTGGTCCTTTTGTGGGATCAAGCTAAAGAAACCTTGGGGGCAGGAAAGTTTAACCCCATGTGGCATGGTCCTTATGTTGTTAAATGTGTGTTAGAGAAGGGCGCTTATGAGCTAGTAGATACGAGGGGACAACCTTAGCGGATCCTAGGAATGGGCGCTATCTTAAAAATTACTATGCATGATTTTCAGCCAGGGCTGACTATTGTATATTATTGTACAGTATTTTGCATAGTTAGGTTTTCTTATGGTGATCGAGTTTGTTGATTAGCTTTCATTTCTTATGGTCGAGTTCTTCCATATTATACAGCCTTGCTGAGTACCTCGTGTTGGATGATGGGGGATGCCTTAATTCCCTCCTTCCAGTGGATTTCATCCCATCAACTTCAGATCATTTATTCTGGGATAGGAATATAGAGTCATTTTTGAGTGCCTTGAGACTTGCAGTCATCAGTGGCAGGTTCTCTCACCATCGACAATTTTTGGGAATACATCAATGTCCCTTGATCGATGGATTCTCTCAAGTGTTTGACCTCAACAAATTTATTCACACTTGTTATTTTACACTCTAATACCTTGATTCTCATTTTCATTATCAGTCGATGATCTCTTTTCTATTAATGGTATATATCAATGACCAGTAATCAGACGATGGCCTACTATGTTCGACCTCGACACCTCTATTCACATAGTAGGACATGTACTCGTAGCGGTTTGTGTAGAAAACCTTCTAGATTGGTGGCATCTCTTATATTCTACCTCCTTGATCGTGCCAGTGTTCATGAGATTTCATCTCTCATGACTTGATTCCAACATATGTCAGACATTTCCAGCCATTATGGAGATCTTGATCCATTGTATATATTAAGTCTTCATGGAGATCATGATCCTTTGTATATCTTCATCATGGAGATTCTGATCCATTTATATTATACATGGTGATGACCACAGATGTCATATTTTGTATCATACTGATTCATGGCCATTGTACTCTTATGTATCCGGGACTGCTACATTTACTTGCAGTTATATGCAGAGTTTTATTATTGTATTGTGCTAATTGGGTGGTTGGTTCTTCCACTGGGTTCTTCATCACTCCACTTCTGGGATGGACTTATAATGTCTTTATGCCATCGTATAACCCGTCTGACCTCACACATTAGGGGGCATCTGTTACAGCTGTTTTTACCACACATGGTGAATCACACTTTTATGGCCTTCCCTATCCCTCTGTAGACTCTTTGGACCCCATGGACCATTTTTGTAGCTTTGATGTTTCCAAGACCATCCCTAAAAACATGCAAAAATTGCCATATGTGACTTTTAAACCCTTTCTCACGTACATACGTGGATTTTCCCACTAAACTCGCATACATCGGGATGTGTGCTAAAGGCCAAATTATTTTGGAGTTTTCCTTGATGTGGATTCAAGTCACTTGTCTCATGGCCTTCCATATGCCTTGAGATCACTTGGATTCAACCTTTCAATACCCCATTGAAGAGCTATATAAGGAACGCTTTGGCTACATTGAAGAAGGAGGAATTATAGAGCAAGAAAACTATAGTCCATTTTTGCTAGAGCTTATACTTGAGTCTGCATCCCTTTATCCCTTGGAGCACTTTTGTGTTCTTCCCAAGCTTTCCTTTTGCTTGTGAGCTTGCTATTGAGAGATGGAGGATTGAAGTGGTGGATGCCCAAGTGGGGGACTCAGTTTCTTCGATTCACAGACATGCTGACAGAGGTTTTCACTCTTGTAATCTCTATTTTTATATTAATAGAAATATCTTTTCCTGTCCAATAATGTGTATTTAAATGATTAATTGATCCATGGATGCTTTTAAATGCTTATATGTTATTGATTATATATGCTAGAGTAGGTCTAACACAATTATATATAGCATGCTTGTCTTGGAGTTGGAAAAATCAATGGGGATCCACATCAATCATCCAGAATAAGGTATGAACCAAGATCCTTTAGTGTTAGAATAGATATTCCTATTGATATAAAACAGAGATTACAATAGTGATAACCTCTGTCAGCACATCTGTGAATCGGAGAAACTAAGTCCCCCACTTGGGCCTCCACCACTTCAATCCTCCATCTCTCGATAGCAAGCTCAAAAGAAAAAGGCAAGCTTGGGAAGAACACAAAGTGCTCCAAGGGACAAAGGGATGCAGACTCAAGTATAAGATTTGGCAACAATGGACTATAGTTTTCTTGCTCTTCAATTCCTCTCCTTTCAATGTATCTAAAGGGTTCCTTATATAGCTCTTCAATGGGGTAATGGAAGGTCGAATATGAGCTATCTCAAGTCATATGGAAGGCAAAGAGACAAGTGATTTGGATCCACATCAAGGAAAACTCCAAAATAATTTGGCCTTTTGCACACATCCCGATGTACACGGGTTTAAGGGTCAAATCCGCGTACATACGTGAGAAAGGGATTAAAAGTCGTGTATGGAAAATAATGCATATTTTTAGGGATGATCTTGGAAACATCAAAGGTACAAAAATGGTCCATGGGGTCTAAGGAGTCTACATAGGGATAGGGAAGGCCATAAAGGTGTGGTCCACCATGTGTGGTAAAATCAACTTTAATAGATGCCCCCTAATGTGTGAGGTCAGAGGGGTCATACGATGGCCGAAATACATTATAATTCCATCCCAGAAGTGGAGTGATGAAGAGCCCAGTGGAAGAACCATCCATCCAATCAGTACAATACAATGATCAAACTCTGCACATAACTGCAAGTAGATATAGTAGTCCCGGATACATAAGAGTACAACGGCCATGAATAGGCATGATACAAAATATGACATGTGTGGTCATCGCCACATACAATATAGATAGATCAGAATCGCCATGATGAAGATATACAAAGGATCATGATCTCCATGAAAGCTGAAGATATATAATGGATCAAGATCTCCATAATGGCTAGAAATATCTGACATATACTGGAATCAATTCACGAGAGGTGAAATCTCATGAACACTGGCACGATCAAGGAGGTAGCATATATGAGATTCCACTAATCTGGAAGTTCTTCTACACAAACCGCTACGAGTATATGTCCTACTATGTGAATAGAGGTGTCGAGGTTGAACATAGTAGTCCATCGTCTGATTATCGATCATTGATGTATGCCATTAACAGACGCGAGATCACCCACCAATAATGAAAATGGGAATCAAGGAACTAGAGTGCAAACTAACAAGTGTGAATAAATGTGTTGAGGTTGAACACTTGAGAGAATCCATCGATTAGGGGACATTGATGCAATCCCAAAAACTGTCGATAGCGAGAGAACCTGCCACTGATGACTGCAAGTCTCAAGGCACTCAAAAATGACTCTAGATTCCTATCCTAGAATAAATGATCTAAATTCGATGGGATGAAATGCGCTAGAAGGAGGGCATTAAGGCATCCCCCATCATCCAACATGAGGTACTCAGCAAAGCTGTATAATGTGGAAGGACTCGATCATAAGGTACATGAACTAGTAACTGTACCAGGAATGCCCGACATGCAAAGTCAAGATAATTGAGGAATGGCTGACTCAGGTTTCAACTTCCTTCGAGTAAGAGCATAAAGGAAAATGGTGACTGAATGTAGGAAACATAGACTCGATATACAAAACTAGGACATCTCTGCAACACAAGAGGCATTGACAGAGGCTCCATAAGGACTGGAAGCTTAACCAGTCGGTGGAGATAAACTCAGATAAACGAGTACAGATCCTAAATTCAAACTACTAACCCAACCAACAGATGTGATATACAATGCTCTGTTCAAAGGTGACATGACTCAATTGCTACCAAAGATAACATCTTTTCTTGTCTGGATTTTTTGTTTTTTAATTTTTTTGGACTTTTCCAAATATTTGAAAAGCTTGAAAAAGAATAAAATCCCTTTAAAGTTATAGACTAGGAGGAGACGAGTGTCAAATGGGAAAACAAACTAGTTCCAAATAGCAGAACATACCTATGCTTAATGCAAGGATATATGTGTAGGATAGCGACACTCGGGGGAAAGTCCCCTCCTGGTAAAAAATAGGGAATCAAGCTGCAAAGGATATATAAAATGGCTCTGCGTGGCTAGACATGAGATAACCTCGGGCCATATGGTTGATACTCAAAGTCAGGGAAGCTGACACAAGGCTCAATGAGGCAGGAAAAGCTCATGATAATGCAATTACAACTTGACATAAGGGAGTCCTGGGGAAACATGCCAACAAAAATATCAAGAGGAGTATGAGGCTCTTACAAAATGACATGGCGATACTATACAACAGACTCCCACACCCTAAAGGACAAACTATCGGCATGGGCACCAAATTCAAACAAGGAGCTACCTAGGGTACCCCTGTAAGGTCAAGCTATAACATTCACATCATGTCACTTCTAAACAGCAAGAAGTTTCTGTGATAGGATAGAATGGGTTCATACCCAAGGTTATAATGAAACGGTCATAAGGTCATGCAAAATGAAAACAGATGTGAAATCTAACCTATATGCCAATTTAAACATCATATCTGAAATTGGCACGAATGGGTCAAAACAACAGTCGAAACGACACTCAAAATGGTCTCCTACATCATCATATTAGTAAAAAACGGTCCAAAACGGTCAGAGACGGTCCAAAACTATAGAAAGGGGGTAAAAAATTTCAAAAGTTTCAAAAATTTTCTATAAATAGTAAAAAATTCAAAAATCATATATCATTTGAAACTTTTACCCAATTGAGCTCAGAACTTCAAATGCGAATTCTGGGAGTTTTGTCCGGTGAAATCCAACACTGTTTTTTCTAGGTAACTTCCCATGCCCTTCTCTTTCATTTGCATGTAAATTTTTCTAATTTCCATGGTCAAAATCAATTTCTAGGCCAATCTAAGATAGTCACTTCTGCCCACGTAGAAATCGGGGCTTTTTCCATGTATAGGGGTGGCTATACACGGAAAAACTGCCTGAACCCGCGTACTTACGTGGTTGTTTTGAAAACAGTCGCATATGCAGCCGCGTTTAAGGTTTTTTTAAGACATGTGATGACCAAAACTTAATTTAAATCTGCAGGATGTTTCTAGAATGGAGGAAAAGAGATTACAGGGATGTAGAAGAAGCAGTTCGGGGCGATCTAATGGCTTAACAAGCTCTATGTGCATGTGGGCTATACAAGTTTTGGTGTCTTGGCAGCCTAAGGGCCAAACCAATACTATTGTAGATGCTAGTAGACTACTAGGATCCTGACTCAAATTCTTTTCAGATCAACGGGATGTCCCTCACTATAGGGGTGGAGGACATATATTTCATTTGTTGAAATATTGTAATGAACCACTTGTATTATCTTTGTACCCCGATGCTTCTAATCGGAAGAACTAATAAGAGTCATGAGGTAGTCCCCTCTAATTGTAAAGGTGGGTCATTAGCACCACAGTGTGGTTACTTGAGCCTACATGTGTAACTTGAGCCTACATGATTAACTCAAGCCTACATGTCAGATGAGTTAATTAAAGTGAACAGATGAATATAAATAGAGGTGTGGTGCTCCTCATTTGGAACACACATTCTCACTTGTGTAGTGCATTAGTGGAGAAGAGAAGTAGCTGGAGAAGGAGGAGGATCAAGCTTTGATCTCCTTGCTGGTTTTATCTTTTATCTTTTTGGGGCATCTATATTGAGGAAGATTTTGCTGGGTTTTCCCTTTTAGGGTTTTCCCAGGATAAATCTTTGTGTTCCTTTTGTATGGTTGTGCTTGTCTATCTTTCAGTGGTCCTGTTTATATGCTTTTTTTATGAAAATGTAATGAAATACTAATGTCTTAGCTAAGCATATGAAAAATTTAACATGGTATCAGAGCCACCCTGAAAGAAGGCATTGTGCAGCTATAGAATATATGGCTTCTTACTTTTTGGTTCTCTCTCCACAATCGATCAGAAAAAGAAGGCTAGGCTAACTCTCCATTGAAGGGTGCATCTTTCTGTCGAAGCGGAATTCGATTCCGAGCATTTTCAGTTTTGGTGCGGAAAATTAGGGCTTTCTACAGAAGACGAATTTTTGAGTGAGCCCAGCATAGGATTTTTCTCCTCATAAAAATCAAAGTTTAGAGACCTAGATCAATAAATTTGGTTGGGTGAAACTCCAGGAAAGTCAAACCCTAGTTTGACCCCGATCTGGAAAAACCCTAAATACTAAAACTGCTAAGTTTTGGTACATTCACGATATCCCATGATTGGAGAAGGCTCGGGATTTGAACATTGCAAAGGCCGAAGATAAAATCCTGATTTTACTATGTCCAAACTTTAGCCTCCGATTCGCTATATCCTGGGAGATATGACCCCTCCAAGTTAGGGTTTCAGCCTCTTCCAGAATTCATCCCTAAACAGGACACCTGGGGAGAATTGCTGTAACATGGGATACAAAAGTCCAAATGGAATTTATAAATATTTTCAAGAAATAGCACAGACTTTAATTTCTATGGTCCGAATTTCAGAACCTGAAGATGAACCAGTGACACGTGGCATTCTGTACAACTTCATTGTTCTGAACAGTTCTGTAACAGGTCACCTTGGTAAAATGATCATAAATCCCAATTGGTGAAACCAATTCTGATGAAGCCTATTGTGTTAGATCAGAGACATGTGAGGTTACCTCAGTGAGAAATTTAAGACATAGAGGAGCAGTAATTTCTAAGATATCACAGAAACAGTAACAGGAATTTCTGTAGAAGAAATTGGAAAACTAGGGCTTCCTGTTCCGGGAGCTTCCCTCCACTGTTTTCAGAAAATGAGTACATTGGACAGCTCCATTTGAAGAGATATATCTTTCTATCCAATCAGATCTGAAAGATTCCAAGTTTTTAAAATTAGGGTTTCTCTGACAAACCCTAGATCAGCCAGCTCCGGAAGCAGGACGGACACCTCAAATCAGTAAGATCTAATCTTTTGATATTTGCATTTGAGGTTCTCATTTCAAAGTGATATATCACATCAGTTGACAACTTCCAAGCATGGAAGTATTTGATCTCTCTGAAGAAAATGAATTAGACACCTACATGAGTAGAGAGGTTCCAGTTCCATACAAAGATGAGGCTCAAATCCTTACACAAGAAGAACTTGATCAAGGCCAAGAATATCATTGTTGATTCAATCACAAATCAACTTATACCACAAATGTCTTCCCTAAAGACACCGAATATGTTTGATTCCTTGATCAAGCTATTTGAAGATAAGAACCTAAATCAGAAGATGGCTTTGAGAAAACAGTTGAAGAATGTGAAGATCTAGAATGTAGAACAACTTGAAGCGATAGAAGAAGAATGTATGCCAGAAGTAAGTGATTACTTTCAGCTCGACTAATAAGAAGAGAAGAAGAAGATGGGAGCAATTGAAGATCAAGCTCTCACCATTCAAAGAAGATCCCTCAAGCGATGAGGAATATGAAAAACTCAATTCTTGAAGAACCTCTTATTCATCTTATCATTTGGATAAGAAATGATGATTTCATGAATGAAGAAGATGATAAAGCAGAATGATCAATATGGAGTATACCCACGAAACAAATAAAAGATAAGTATTCAGTTGCCATTTCATGATATTGTTTTGTTATACATTTGATTATATTTAGTTGTTGTGTTATGCATGATAGATTGTTTACATTAATACTACTAATATGCATGTGATGGGTAAGTAGCTCATGGCGCTATACAACTCTCCAGTGCTACTTATCAAACCTCTTTGCTAACATATTGGATTAGTGCACAATCTCAATGATGTCATGGTAGAGATGGAATGCATCTAGAAAGTTTCTGTGAGATATGGATGAATGTTGTATTGGCTAAATAGTTGCATGATGCATAAGAATTTGTCGTGCAACTGGTGCATTTGAATTGTAGGAAAGGTCCTATACAACCTCCTACAAGAAAATAAGGACGAGACTTGTTCCAAAGAACAAGTGATGACAATTCAATATATATGAATCTGAAGCTCCCAGGGTCAGAGACACCATGACGGAAGAAAGAGCTTCAAAAAGCGGTAGACCCACCTCAAAGGATGAAGACCACCATGGGTATGAGAGATAACTCAAGATGAAGAAAAGAATGCTATAAAAGAAATTATGATCAAAGAATAACAGTTGATCATGGGGAATGATGTATATGATATGATTTCGAGACATAAAGGGAAGTACATAGTATCCTCCATATGGATCTACAAGAACAAGTGTACAAAGAAAGGTTCATGATTTGCCTCAGAAAGAATAGACTATGACATGACATACTCTATTGACCAGTATATATCAAGCATAGAACCACCTGTACAGAATGAAGAAGGAAGATAATACTCCACTTCAGGGGGAGTGACTATAGAAGATATCTGAGTTCGACACAGTACGACATGCTGGACAGCTTCTTGATGGATCGAGACTTTACCAAGAGTAAAGTGGGTTCCAACCTTCAAAGTTGAATGCAAAAGACTAGGATATGTTGATGATCTGACAAGATGAACTCATGATGAAAGAATACTAGAATGATGTATGGGATATAGTTCCCAAACCAGAAGGACGGAGTATTGTATCCTCCAAATGGATATACAAAATAGAGCATGCAGCTGACTAAAGTATCAAGAAGTATAAAACAAGATTTGTGGCCAGAGGTTTCTTTCAGAAAGAGGGAATTAATTCTGAAGAGACACTTACTCCAAGAAGTAAGGTACACTTCCTTCAGAACTATCATGGTAGTTTCTTCCATGGTGAAGTAAAGACAAGCCTTCCTTAATGGTATGATTGAGAAAGAGTTTTTTCATCGAATAGTAATGAGGATTTGAAGTTGAAGCCAGATGGAATCACGTATGCAAGTTGAAGAAGGACCTCTATGGCCTGAAGCAAGCTCCCAGAGCTTGGTATGGAAGAATAGATAGTTTATTGTCGAGCATGGGATTTACCAAGAGTAAAGATAATCCTAACCTTTATCTCAAGGTTGTAGAATATGAACTTGTCATCCTGTTATTATATGTGGATGGCTTATCCTTGACAGGAAATTAGAAACAGGTCATGGAAAGCAAGAAGAAACTAGTAGAAGAATTTGAGATGAAAGACCTTGGGTTAATGCATTATTTACTAGGTCTGGAAGTATGGAAAAGTTCAGAAGAAATATTTCTCAACCAGGGAAAGTATGTGGTAGAGATATTGAAGAGACTCAATATGTTGGAATGCAAAGCCATGGCCACACCCATGGACTCCAACCTGAAGCTGTTAGCTGATGACTCATCAGAGTTAGTAGATATGACTCATTACTGACAGATTAGTGGGTCATTGATGTACTTAACAAATACCAGACCAAAAATTTGTTTTGCTTTGAACACCTTAAGTCAATATCTTGTTCAACCAAGACAGGTTCACCTAGTAACTGCAAAACATGTGATGAGATGTCTGAAAGGGACTATAGACTTTGGTTTATATTATGATGGTAGCCATGAGTATAGATTGTATGGCTACATAGATGCAGATTGGGCTGGAAGTATCTCAGACAGGAAAAGAACATTAGGTAGATGCTTTTGTTTGGGGTCTGCTATGAGTTCATGGTTTAGCAGGAAACAGTCCAATGTTTCTCGTAGCATGGCTGAAGCAAGATACATAGGAGATTGCTCTACTAAGTTGTGAAGCCATATGGCTTCGGAAGATGATATCAGGTCTCTTTGAACTGAAGATGGATACTACAATGATTCTATGTGATAACCAGGGTTTTGATGACAGAGAACCCTGTGTTTCGTCGTAACACATAGAAATCCGGTATTTCTACATACGAGATAAGATGCAGATGATGGTGATTCCGCATTTCTATACTAAATATAGAGATTATGATGCTTTTAGTATTTCTATACTGAAGATATAGATGATGATGCGTTCAGTATTCACATACTGGAGATACAGATGGCGATAGTTTAGTATTCACATACTGAAGATGTAGATGATGATGGTTTGGTTGTTGATGTGCTAACGAAGCCTCTGTCTCGAGTAAATTTCAAACACTTTCAAGACAAGCTTGGTGAGGTTCAAAAGAACCTTCCTCGAAAGGGGGAGTAGTGATGTTGCAGTGGGATTGTATCATCCTTGGGCATCTTCCCTAAAGTGATCTGGTGACCTCGGTCCTCAAGAATGAAGAGGGATTGTATCATCCCGGGACATCTGTCCAAAAGTGATCCGGTGACCTTAGTCCTCGAGAATGAAGTGGGATTGTATCATCCCTGGGAACTTTCCCTAAATTGATCCAGAGACCTTGGTCCTCGAGAATGAAGAGGGATTGTATCATCCCGGGACATCTGTCCAAAAGTGATCCAGTGATCTCAGACCTTGAGAATGAAGAGGGATTGTATCATCCTAGGACATCTGCCCAAAATAGATCCGATGACTTTGGTCTTCGTGAATGTGGTGGGATTGCATCATCCCTGAACTTCAGTTCAAAATGTATCTGGAGGTCTCGGCAGCAGTGAATGTGGTGGGATTGCATCATCCATAAACTTTGGTTCAAAATGTATCTGGAGGTATCAGCCCCCATGAAAGTGGTGGATTGCATCATCCCTGAACCTCGGTTCAAAATGTATCCGTAGGTCTCGGCCCCCGTGAAAGTGGTAGGATTGCATCATCCCTGAATTTTGGTTCAAAATGTATCTGGAGGTCTTGGCCCTCGTGAAAGTGGTGGATTGCATCATCCCTAAACCTCGGTTCAAAATGTATCCGGAGGTCTCGGCCCCCATGAAAGTGGTGGATTGCATCATCCCTGAACCTCGGTTCAAAATGTATCCGTAGGTCTCGGCCCCCGTGAAAGTGGTAGGATTGCATCATCCCTGAATTTTGGTTCAAAATGTATCTGGAGGTCTTGGCCCTCGTGAAAGTGGTGGATTGCATCATCCCTAAACCTCGGTTCAAAATGTATCCGGAGGTCTCGGCCCCCATGAAAGTGGTGGATTGCATCATCCCTGAACCTCGGTTCAAAATGTATCCGTAGGTCTCGGCCCCCGTGAAAGTGGTAGGATTGCATCATCCCTGAATTTTGGTTCAAAATGTATCTGGAGGTCTTGGCCCTCGTGAAAGTGGTGGATTGCATCATCCCTAAACCTCGGTTCAAAATGTATCCGGAGGTCTCGGCCCCCATGAAAGTGGTGGATTGCATCATCCCTGAACCTCGGTTCAAAATGTATCCAGAGATCTTGGTCCCCGTGAATGTGGTAGGATTGTATCATCCTTGAACTTCGGTTCAGAATGGATCCGGTGACTTCAGTACTCAAGAATGTGTGTTGATCCCATAATTCCTAGAGGAAGGATTGTCTAAGTTCCACATCTGTGTTGATCCCGTAATTCCGAAAGGAAGGATTGTTAGTAACTCCGTAAAGACCTAAATCCCATAATTCTAAAAGGAAGGATCATTGAATTGATCCCGTAATTCCAATAGGAAGGATTGTTTGAGTTCCACAAATGTGTTGATCCCATAATTCCAATAGGAAGGATTGTCTGAGTTCCACATCTATGTTGATCCCGTAATTCCAAAAGGAAGGATCATTGAATTGATCCTATAATTCCAATAGGAAGGATTGTCTGAGTTCCACAGATGTGTTGATCCCATAATTCCAATAGGAAGGATTGTCTGAGTTCCACAAATGTGTTGATCCCATAATTCCAAAAGGAAGGATCGTTAGTAACTCCGTAAAGACCTAAATCCTGTAATTCCGAAAGGAAGGATCGTTAGTAACTCCGTAAAGACCTAAATCCTGTAATTTCGAAAGGAAGGGTCATTGGTAACTCCGTAAAGACCTAAATCCCATAATTTCGAAAGGAAGGATCATGTTGATGTTTTGATCATGTTGATGTTTTTATGATAATGATGTTTTCATGATGATGATGTTTTTATGATGATGATGACGTACTGATCGAAAGATCAGTGTATGATGATGATGATGTACTGATCAAAAGATCAGAGTATGATGATGATGATGTACTGATCAGATATGACGATGATGATGTACTGATCGAAAGATCAGAGTATGATGATGATAACGTACTGATCAAATGATCAGTATGTGATGACAATGACGTACTGATCAAAAGATCAGAATATCATGATGATGATGCTGTTCGAGAATTGAAGTATGATTATGGTGCTGATCACGATGTTACCAATCAGGCTGCTGATCGAAAGAACAAAATGCTGAAGAAGTTGTTGCTGATCGAAAGATCAAAGTACTGAAGATGTTGCTGATCGAAATGTTGAAGATGTTGTTGTTGATCGAAAGATCAAAGTGCTGAAGATGTTGCTGATCAAAATGTTTAATATGTTGTTGCTGATTGAAAGATCAAAGTGCTGAAGATGTTGCTGATCAAAATGCTGAAGATATTGTTGCTGATCGAAAGGTCAAAGTGCTGAAGATGTTGCTGATCAAAATGCTGAAGATATTGTTGCTGATCGAAAGGTCAAAACGCTGAAGATGTTGCTGATCGAAAGGTCAAAGTGCTGAAGATGTTGCTACTGATTGAAAGGTCTAAGTGTTGAAGATGTTGTTGTTTGAAAGGTCAAAGTGATGAAGATGTTTTTGAAGATGTTACTGAAGGTGTTGCTGATCAAAAGGTCAAAGTGTTGAAGATGTTGCTGATCAAAAGGTCAAAATATGTTGATTCTGATCAAAAAGTTGTTGTTGTTGAAAATTAAAGATGAAGACTATATGATGTTGAAAAGATTCCAATGATTTATAGATGTGTTACCCTGATGATGTTGATGATGTCCTCTCCTACTATTGTTGTTGTTGTATAATACCCTTCTCGTTAATGGGGAGTGTTGAAATATTGTAACTTTGAAGAATATTCTATATGTATCTTTTGTGGTCCCTGATGGTCCTACCGGGAGAACCACTTGTATTATCTTTGTACCTCGATGCTTCTAATCAGAAGAACTAATAAGAGTCATGAGGTAGTCCCCTCTAATTGTAAAGGTGGGTCATTAGCACCCCAGTGTGGTTACTTGAGCCTACATGTGTAACTCGAGCCTACATGATTAACTCAAGCCTACATGTCGGATGAGTTAATTAAAGTGAATGGATGAATATAAATAGAGGTGTGGTGCTCCTCATTTGGAACACACATTCTCACTTGTGTAGCGCATTAGTGGAGAAGAGAAGTAGCTGGAGAAGGAGGAGGATCAGGCTTTGATCTCATTGCTGGTTTTATCTTTTATCTTTTTGGGGCATCTATATTGAGGAAGCTTTTGCTGGGTTTTTCCCTTTAGGGGTTTTCCAGGATAAATATTTGTGTTCCTTTTGTATGGTTGTGCTTGTCTATATTTCAATGATCCTGTTTATATGCTTTTGTTATGAAAATGTAATGGAATACTGATGTCTTAGCTAATCATATGAAAAATTTAACATCATTACAGGATTGTCCCGACGGGGAGATGTGGTGAACCTACGCTCTCGTGGGCCTAGATTTGGCCTCACTATAGATGAGTACATAGCAGTATACTATTTTTCGGACACAAAAGAGGTTGGGAGTCAAATCCTAACAAACTCCATACAGGTACTTGGGTTGAAAGCCATACTACTGGAACTTGGCAGGATAGTCAGTCTAGCATCACTCCACCAAGCCTCACGACCATTGATGTTCTATGCAGTGGAGTGCATCAGACCTATAGTTTATGACTAAAGCACTATGCTGTTGAGTAACATGAAGCAGCAGCTCAGTGACTGCAAGATGGATATGGTATGAAACTTCTGTTTCGGCAGTATACTGAGCACGTTCTTCTTTAAGCATGTTTCGGGGCTAATCCCTAGAGTTGATGTTCCTCCTCATAGGGTTCGAGATCCTTCCCAATGACATTGGGAAGATGCAATGCACAGACTGGGCAGAGGTAGGGTGTCTAACCCCTACCCAGCTGATTTCTTTCCATGGTGGTGGTAGTAGATAATTGCCATTGATGATTATCCCTATGCAGGGATAGATTTCCAAGGAGATCCCGACATGCCTCTACCACTAGGAGCAGCATACAGTGACATTGGTAACGAATCCCAACCCTCTTTTTAAAGTTTTTTGAGTTATTAAATTTTTTTGTGTTTTTGATATATGGAACCAAAAGACATGTTTTTGTGTGATGACACATAGTGAAAATCTGTCATATGTATGCATATGTAGGACCACGACGGCCTAATGGTTTCCCTCATCATAGACAGAGGAGAAGAGGAGATGATGTCATGGGTGTGGATGCGGAGCAAATGCTCCAAAGCATCCACACAAACTTTGTGTGGCTAACACATAGAGTACCCATGGCGCAAGTCAAGGACTTACCTGAGGCCATGCAGCGTTAGGTGGTGGGTGTACCACGAGCATGGGTGCAATTGTTTTGATGGCTATCTATAGTCGTGGTGTCCTTCCATGATCAGAACCCCCCTACTCCTCCACAAGATTAGATACTTGGGAGTGATTCATTTTTGTACTACCGTGTATTATATTTTGGTGGCTCGAAAGCCCCATTTTTGTATCATGACATCACATTTTGGATGTTTAATGAAAAACTTTTATCATGATCGATTTATTTATTTACATGTGTAAAAATGTATGTTTGTGATGTGCTTATGGTCTATGAAACAAATGCCAATCTAACACATAGTTAGCATATGAGTCGGCAACTTGATTATAAATTCTTGGAACATGTATAAATGTTATGTTGTCTAATTGTTGTTCTAACAATCTCAAACGTAAGAATCTTCGTAATAATGTTGGATCCCTAACATGATACAAGCCATTAAGCTGCGGCACTACTAACTGTGAATCAAGACGTACCTCAAGAGAGAGAACACCATGTGAAATGGCATCCCGTAAAAGCTCGATAACGACACTATACTTAGCAACATTGTTCAAAGAGGACCATAAACATATGCCTCCTGAAGACAATACCTGACCCGTAGGAGTATAAATCACCCAAGCAGCAGAGGCTAAGTGTTGAGTGTGACTACTAGAACCATAAGCGAATCCTATGTTGATAGAAGACTCCATTGACATCTGCCATAAGAAACGAAAGCTAATCACAAACCCAATCACCATAAGAAAAAACCTAACTATGCAAAAAAAATGTCAAATAATATACAATAATCAGCCCTAGATGAGGATCATGCATAGTACTTTTTAATATAGACCCATTTCGAGGCTCCTCTAAGTCTGTCCCCTCGTAATATACTAGCTCATAGGTGCCCTTCTCTAACACACGTTTAAAAACGTAAGGCCCATGCCACATGGGATTAAAATTTCCTGCCCCCAAGGGTTCTTTAGCTTGATCCCACAAAAGGACCAAATCTCCTTCACTAAACTTCCTTGAACAGACAGATTTATCATACTGGACCTTAACGCAACGCTTATTTACCTCAAGAGCCACTAAGGCATCTCGTTGCTACTCATAAAGCTGCTATGAGTGGACCAAACGCTCCTCCAATGCGGAAGTGTCTGGTAAGAGCATTACAGCTAGCTTAAAAGAAGGGATTTCACATTCAACCAGCAATATCAACTCCACTCCATGTACAAGCTGATATGGAGAAAAACTGGTGGCAATCTTAACCGAGGTCCTATAAGCCCACAAAGCAGGATATAACATGATATGCCAATTAGTTTTGCTTAGTGCAATGGTTCGTTGGAGAATGGACTTGAGTGATTTGTTCACTGCTTCAACCTGTCCATTCGCTTGAGGGTAATAAGAAGAGGAATGCTCCTATTACAACTGATTTTACCACACATGGTGAATCACACTTTTATGGCCTTCCCTGTCCCTCTGCAGACTCTTTAGACCCCCTGGACCATTTTTGTACCTTTGATGTTTCCAAGATCATCCTTAAAAACATGCAATAATTTCCATACACGACTTTTAATCCCTTTCTCGCGTATATACGCGGATTTGACCCTTAAACCTACGTACATTGGGATGTGTGTAAAAGGCCAAATTATTTTGGAGTTTTCCTTGATGTGGATTCGACTCACTTGTCTCTTCGCCTTCCATATGCCTTGAGATCACTCAGATTTGACCTTTCATTACCCCATTGAAGAGCTATATAAGGAACCCTTTGGATACATTGAAGGAGGAGAAATTATAGAGCAATAAAACTATAGTCCATTGTTGATGGAGCTTATACTTGAGTCTGCATCCCTTTGTCCCTTGGAGCACTTTTGTGTTCTTACCAAGCTTTCCTTTTGCTTGTGAGCTTGCTATCGAGAGATGGAGGATTGAAGTGGTGGAGGCCCAAGTTGGGGACTCAGTTTCTCCGATTCGCAGACGTGTCGATAGAGGTTGTCACTCTTGTAATATCTGTTTTATATTAATAGAAATATAGTGACAACCTCTATTTTATATATTGATATAAAACAAAGATTACAATAGTGACAACCTCTATTGGCACGTCTGTGAATCGAAGAAACTGAATCCCCCACTTGGGCCTCCACCACTTCAATCCTCCACCTCTCAATAGCAAGCTCACAAGCAAAAGGAAAGCTTGGGAAGAACACAAAGTGCTCCAAGGGACAAAGGGACGTAGACTCAAGTATAAGCTCTGACAATAATGGACTATAGTTTTCGTACTCTTCAATTCCTCTCCTTTCAATATATCCAAAGGGTTCCTTATATAGCTCTTTAATGGGGTAATGGAAGGTCGAATCTGAGTGATCTCAAGGCATATGGAAGGCCAAGAGACAAGTGATTTGGATCCACATCAAGGAAAACTCCAAAATAATTTGGCCTTTTGCACACATCCCGATGTACGTGGGTTTAAGGGTCAAATCCACGTATATATGTGAGAAAGGGATTAAAAGTCATGTATGGAAAATAATACATGTTTTTAGGGATGATTTTGGAAACATCAAAGGTACAAAAATGGTCCATGGGGTCTAAGGAGTCTGCAGAGGGACAGGGAAGGCCATAAAGGTGCGATCCACCATGTGTGGTAAAATCAGCTTTAACACTCTTATCTACCAAATGGGCATCTAAATCTATGATCTTGTTTCAATTCTAAGAAATTGGTCAAAAGAGAAACTTTATCATGCGCTTTCGCTAAAATTGCACTTAAAGGGAGTGAAATAGCTTGGAACTTCGTGAAAATTATCATGTACGCTTGTTTATTGAAATGGGTACCTAAATCCACTTTCAAATTTCACTTCTGAAAAAGTCAACAAAAGTGCATCTTTTAAACTTTTCTTTGACCATCCTTGAATGAGGGCCAAAATATCTCCAAATCTCATAAAGTTAGGTTTCCATGCCTATCTTTGAAATGGGTATCTAAATCTACTTGAAAATTTGAATTTTCAGAAAATGAAAAAATGCAACGTTTTAGGCCTTGGTTTGACGAAGTTTGTCCGAGGTCCAAAATGGATCACAATCCCATAAAAATCTACATGTAGGGATTATCTCTCAAATGGGTACCTAAATACAGTTTCAAATTTCAATTTCGAGAAAGTCAAGAAAAGTGCATTTCTTAGAACTTGGTTTGACCAACCTTAACTAAGTGCCGAAATAACTCGAAATTCGCAAAAATATGTGTGCCTCTTAAATGGGTATCTAAATCTAGTTTTAAATTTGATTTCTAAATATTGGACTTTTAGGCTTTGGTTTGACCAAGTTTGACCAAGGTCCAAAATAGCTCGAAATCCCCTAAAAGTGTGTATGCATGGTTATCTCTCAAATGGGTACCTAAATTCTCTTTCAAATTTGAATTACAAGAAAGTAAAAAAAATAGCATCTCTTAGACCTTTGCTTGACCAACCTTGAATAACGACCAAAATAACTTTGAACATCATGAAAGTTGGTGTGCATTGTTATCTACCAAATGCTAAGAAAAATCTACGATCAAATTTTAATTCTAAGAAATTAGTCAAAAGTGAAACTCTATTGTATGGATTTACTGAGATGAGATTAAAGGGGGTGAAATATTTTGTAACTTCTTGAAATTTCGTGTGCACGCTTGTCTATCAAATGTGCATTCAAATCTATGATCAAATTTCAATTATAAGAAACTGCTCAAAAGTGAAACTTCGTCATGCGTTTTTGCTAGGGTTGGGCTGAAAGGTGGTTAAAATAGCTTAGAATGTTGTGAAAGTTGGAATGCATGCTTGTTTATCTAATGGGCATCCAAATCTATGATCAAGTTTCAATTCTTGGAAGTTGGTTAAAAGCGAAACTATGCTGTTTTGTTAGGGTTTGGCTTAAAAGAGTCGAAAATAACTCTGAACATCATGAAAGTTGCCATGCACTCTTATCTTCCAAATGCACATCTAAATCTATGATCAAATTTTAATTCCAAGAAATTGGGCAAGAGTGAAACTCCATCATGCAGTTTCGCTAACATTGGGGTTAAAGGGGGAGAAAATAGCTCAAAACATCGCGAAAGTTGGAGTGCACGGTTATCTATCAAATGGGCATCCAAATATATGATCAAATTTCAATTCTGAGAAGTTGGTCAGAAGTGAAACTCCATCATGCATTTTCTCTAGAGTTGGGCTCGAAGGGATCAAAATAGCTCGGACCATTGCAAAAGTTGGCGTGCACGTTTTTATATCAAACAGGCATCCAAATCTATGATCAAATTTCAACTCCGAGAATTTGGTCAAAAGTGAAACTCCATCATTCGATTTCGCTAAGGTTTGGTTGAAAGGAGGGGAAAATGACTCTGAGAAATTGGAAACAAATGCAACCTTTTAGGCCTTGGTTTCACCAATTTTGGCTAAGGTCCAAAGTAGCTCGAAATCCCCTGAAAGTTTGTATGCATGATTATCTCTCAAATGGGTACCTAAATTCTCTTTCAAATTTCAATTACAAGAAATCCGAAAAAATAACATCTCTTAGACCTTTGCTTGACCAACCTTGAATAACGACCTAAATAGCTCCGAACATCAAGAAAGTTAGCGTGCATACTTATCTACCAAGTGCGCCTATAAATCTACGATTAAATTTTAATTTTGAGAAATTAGTCAAACATGAAACTCCTTTGTGGGGTTTTGTTAAGGTTGGGTTTAAAGGGGGTGAAAATATTTTGGAATGTCTCAAACGTTTGCACGCACGCTTGTTCATCAAAAGGGCATCCAAATTTATGATCAAATTTAAATTCAAAGAAACTGCCCAAAAGTGAAACTCCGTCGTGCGGTTTCGATAGGGTTGGGCTTAAAGGGTGTCAAAATAGCTCAGAACGTTGTGAAAGTTGGCGTTCATGCTTGTCTATCCAATATGCATCCAAACCTATGATCAAGTTTCAATTCTGAGGATTTGATCAAATCTAAGACTCTATCGTGCAGTTTTGTTAGGGTTTCGCTTAAAGATGCCGAAAATAGCTCTCAACATCGTGAAAGTTTGCATGCACTCTTATCTTCCAAATGCGCATTTAAATTTATGATTAAATTTTAATTCCAAGAAATTGGTTAAAAGTGAAACTCCGTTGTGTGGTTTCGCCAAGGTTAGGGTTAAAGAGGGTGAAAATAGCTCGTAGTGTCGCAAAAGTTGGAGTGCACACTTCTCTATCAAATGGGCATCCAAATCTATGATCAAATTTCAATTTCGAGCAATTGGTCAGAAGTGAAACTCTGTCGTGCATTTTCGCTGAGTTGGGCTCAAAGGGGTCCAAATAGATCGAAACATTGCAAAATTTGGTGTGCACAATTTTATATCAAATGGGCATGCAAATCTATGATCAAATTTCAACTCCGAGAATTTGGTCAAAAGTGAAACTCCATCATTCGATTTCGCTAAGGTTTGGCTTAAAGGAGGGGAAAATAGCTCTGAACATCATGAAATTTTTCATGCACTCTTATCTAACCAGAAATCTCGCAAAAATATGTGTGCATGCTTATCTACCAAATGGGCATATCGGCGCTTTCACTAAGGTTGCACTTAAAGGGAGTCAAAATAGCTCGGAACGTTACGAAAGTTGGCGTGTATGCTTGTTTATTGAAATGGGTACCTAAATCCAATTTCAAATTTCAATTCTGAAGAAGTCGACAAAAGTGCGTATTTTCAAACTTGGTTTGGCCATCCTTTATTAAGGGACAAAATAGCTCCAAATATTATAAAAATAGGTGTCAATTCCTATATTTGAAATGGGTATCTAAATCTACTTTAAAATTTGAATTTTGAGAAATTGAAAATAATGCAACGTTTTAAGCCTTGGTTTGGCAAAGTTTGACCTATGTCGAAAATGGCTTGCAATCCCCAAAAAATATACATGTATGCTTTATCTACCAAATGGATACCTAAATACAGTTTCAAATTTCAATTTTGAGAAAGTCAAGAAAAGTGCATTTGTTAGAACTTCGTTTGACCAACCTTAACTAAGGGCTGAAATAACCCGAAATCTCACAAAAATATGTGTGCACGCTTATCTCTTAAAAGGGTATCTAAATATACTTTTACATTTGATTTCTAAGAAATTGTAAAAAAGTGCAAGCTTTTAGGCCTTGGTTTGACCAAGTTTGACTAAGGTCCAAAATAGCTCAAAATACCGTCAGAGTTTGTATGCATGGTTATCTCTCAAATGGGTATATAAATTCTCTTTCAAATTTCAATTATGAGAAAGTCATAAAAATATGATCTCTTAGACCTTTGCTTGACCAACCTTGAATAGTGACCAAAATAGCTACGAACATCGTGAAAGTTGGCATGCACTCATATCTACCAAATGCACAGATAAATCTACGATCAAATTTTAATTCTGAGAAATTGGTCAAAAGTGAAACTACCTTGTGTTGTTTTGCTAAGGGTGGGCTCAAAGCAGGTGAAAATATTTATCAATGTCGTGAAAGTTAATTTGCAAGCTTGTCTATCAAATGGACATCCAAATCTCTAAGCAAATTTCAATTCTGAGAAACTGCTCAAAAGTGAAACTCTGTCATGCAGTTTCACTAGGGTTGGGCTTAAAAGGGGTCAAAATAATAGCTCAGAACATTGCAAAATTTGGCATGCATGATTGTTTATCCAATGGGCATCCAAATATATGATCAATTTTCAATTCTAAGAAGTACGTAAAAACTGAAACTCCATCGTACAGTTTTGTTAGGGTTTGGCTTAAACGAACTGAAAATAACTCTGAACATCGTGAAAGTTGGTGTGCATACTTATCATCCAAATGCGCATCAAAAGATATGATCAAGTTTTAATATTGAGAAATTTGTAAAAAGTGAAACTCCGTCGTGCGGTTTCACAAAGGTTGGCGTTAAAGGGGGATGAGAATAGCTGAAAACTTCGTGAAAGTTGGAGTGCACGCTTGTCTATCAAATGGGTATCCAAATCTATGATCAAATTTCAATTGCGAGAAAATTGTCAAAAGTGAAACTTCGTCGTGCATTTTCACTAGAGTTCGGCTTAAAGCTGGTCCAAATAGCTCGAAACATTGCAATATTTGGCATGCACGCTTGTATATCAAATGGGCATCCAAATCTGGGAATTTGGTCAAAAGTGAAACTCCGTCATGCAGTTTCACTGAGGTTTGGCTTAAAGGAGAGAAAAAGAGCTCTAAACATCACTAAATTTGGCATGCACTCTTATCTACCAAATGGGAATCTAAATCTATGATCATATTTCAATTCTAAGAAATTGGTCAAAAGAGAAACTTTATCATGTGCTTTCGCTAAGGTTGCACTCAAAGGGAGTGAAATAGCTTAGAACGTTGTGAAAGTTAGCATGTATGCTTGTTTATTGAAATGGGTACCTAAATCCAATTTAAAATTTCACTTCTAAAAAAGTAACAAAAGTGCATCTTTTCAATTTTTGTTTGACCATCCTTGAATGAGGGCCAAAATAGTTCCAAATCTCATTAAAATAGGTGTCCATTCCTATCTTTGAAATGGGTATCGAAATCTACTTTAAAATTTGAATTTTCAGAAAATGGAAAAAATGCAACGTTTTAGGCCTTGGTTTGACGAAGTTTGACCGAGGTCTAAAATGGCTCGCAATCCCAAAAAAATCTACATTTAGGGATTATCTCTCAAATGGGTAACTAAATACAGTTTCAAATTTCAATTTCGAGAAAGTCAAGAAAAGTGCATTTCTTAGAACTTGGTTTGACCAACCTTAACTAAGTGCCAAAATAACTCAAAATTCGCAAAAATATGTGTGCCTCTTAAATGGGTATCTAAATCTACTTTTAAGTTTGATTTCTAAGAAATTGGAAAAAGGTGCAACCTTTTAGGCCTTGGTTTGACCAAGGTACAAAATAGCTCGAAATCCCTTGAAAGTGTGTATGCATGGTTATCTGTCAAATGGGTACCTAAATTCTCTTTCAAATTTCAATTACAAGAAAGTTGAAAAAATAACATCTCTTAGACCTTTGCTCGACCAACCTTGAATAATAAGCAAAATAACTTCGAACATCGTGAAAGTTGGTGTGCACTGTTATCTACCAAATGCTAAGATATGTCTACGATCAAATTTTAATTCTAAGAAATTAGTCAAAAGTGAAACTTTGTTGTATGGTTTTGCTGAGGGTGGGATTAAAGGGGGTGAAATATTTTGGAACATCTCAAAATTTCATGTGCACATTTGTTTATCAAATGGGCATTCAAATCTATGATCAAATTTCAATTATAAGAAACTGCTCAAAAGTGAAACTTCCTCATGCGTTTTCGCTAGGGTTGGGCTTAAAGGTGGTCAAAATAGCTTGGAACATTGCGAAAGTTGGAGTGCATGCTTGTTTATCTAATGGGCATCCAAATCTATGATCAAGTTTCAATTCTTAGAAGTTGGTCAAAAGCGAAACTTCATCATGAAAGTTTTTTTTAAGGTTTGGCTTAAAGGAATCGAAAATAACTCTTAACATCATGAAAGTTGGCATGCACTCTTATCTTCCAAATGCACATCTAAATCTATGATCAAATTTTAATTCCAAGAAATTGGTCAAGAGTGAAACTCTGTCATGCGGTTTCACTAAGATTGGGGTTAATGGGGGTGAAAATAGCTCAAAACGTCATGAAAGTTGGAGTGCACGGTTATCTATCAAATGGGCATCCAAATCTACGATCAAAGTTCAATTCTGAGAAATTGGTCAGAAGTGAAACTCCATCGTGCATTTTCACTACAGTTGGGCTCAAAGGGGTCCAAATAGCTCGGACTATTACAAAAGTTGGCGTGCGTGTTTTTATATCAAATGGGCATCCAAATCTATGATCAAATTTCAACTCCGAGAATTTGGTCAAAAAAGTGAAACTCCATCATTCAATTTCGCTAAGGTTTGGCTTAAAGGAGGGGAAAATGGCTTTGAGAAAGTGGAAACAAATGCAACCTTTTAGGCCTTGATTTCACCAAGTTTTCCTAAGGTCCAAACTACTTGAAATCCCATGAAAGTTTGTATGCATGGTTATCTCTCAAATGGGTACCTAAATTCTCTTTCAAATTTCAATTACAAGAAAGCTGAAAAAATATCTCTTAGACCTTTACTTTACCAACCTTGAATAACAACCAAAATAGCTCTGAACATCATGAAAGTTAGCATGCACTCTTATCTACCAAATGTGCTGATAAATCTACGATTAAATTTTAATTTTGAGAAACTAGTTAAACGTGAAACTCCGTTGTGCGTTTTTGCTAAGGTTGGGATGAAAGGGGGTGAAAATATTTTGCAATGTCTCAAATTTTTTGATGCACGCTTGTTCATCAAATGGGTATCCAAATTTATGATCAAATTTAAATTCTAAGAAACTGCTCAAAAGTGAAACTCCGTCGTGCGGTTTTGTTAGGGTTTGGCTTAAAGATGCCGAAAATAGCTCTCAACATCATGAAATTTGGCATGCACTCTTATCTTCCAAATGCACATTTAAATCTATGATTAAATTTTAATTCCAAGAAATTGGTTAAAAGTGAAACTCCTTTTTGCGGTTTCACCAAGGTTGGGGTTAAAGGGGGTGAAAATTGATCAGAGTGTCACGAAATTTGGAGTGCACGCTTCTCTATCAAATGGGCATCCAAATCTATGATCAAATTTTAATTCCGAGAAATTTCTCAGAAGTGAAACTCCGTCGTGCATTTTCGCTATAGTTGGACTCAAAGGGGTCCAAATAGATCGAAACATTGCAAAAGTTGGCGTGCACATATTTATATCAAACGGGCATCCAAATCTATGATCAAATTTCAACTCCAAGAATTTCGTCAAAAGTGAAACTCCATCATTCGATTTCGCGAAGGTTTGGCTTAAAGGAGCGGAAAATATCTCTGAACATCACGAAATATTTCATGCACTCTTATCTAACTAGAAATCTCGCAAAAATATGTGTGCATGCTTATCTACCAAATGGGCATATCAGCGCTTTTGCTAAGGTTGCACTTAAAGGAATTGAAAATAGCTCGAAACATTACGGACATTGGTGTCTACACTTGTTTATTGAAATTGGTACCTAAATCCACTTTCAAATTTCAATTGTGAAAAAGTCGACAAAAGTGCATATTTTCAACCTTGGTTTGACCATCCTTGATTAAGGGCCAAAATAGCTCCAAATCTCATAAAAATAGGTGTCAATTCCTATATTTGAAATGTGTATCTAAATCTACTTTAAAATATGAATTTTGAGAAATTGGAAATAATGCAACGTTTTAGGCCTTGGTTTGTTGAAGTTTGACCGATGTCCAAAATGGCTCACAATCCCCAAAAAATATACATGTATGCTTTATCTACCAAATGGATACCTAAATACAGTTTCAAATTTCAATTTCGAGAAAGTCAAGAAAAGTGCATTTCTTAGAACTTCATTTGACCAACCTTAACTAAGGGCTGAAATAACCCAAAATCTCATAAAAATATGTGTGCATGCTTATCTCTTAAATGGGTATCTAAATATACTTTTACATTTGATTTCTAAAAAATTGGAAAAAAGTGCAAGCTTTTAGGCCTTGGTTTAACCAAGTTTGACTAAGGTCCAAAATAGCTCGAAATCCCCTCAGAGTTTGTATGCATGGTTATCTCTCAAATGGGTATCTAAATTCTCTTTCAATTTTCAATTATGAGAAAGTCGAAAAAATATGATCTCTTAGACCTTTTCTTGACCACCCTAAAATAACAACCAAAATAGCTCCAAATATCGTGAAAGTTGGCATGCACTCTTATCTACCAAATGCGCAGATAAATCTATGATCAAATTTTAATTTTGACAAAATTGGTCAAAAGTGAAAATCCCTTGTGTTTTTTTGCTAAGGATGGGCTTAAAGCGGGTGAAAATATTTCGTAACATCGTGAAATTTCATGTGCAAGATTGTGTATCAAATGGACATCCAAATCTATGAGCAAATTTCAATTCTAAGAAACTGCTCAAAAGTGAAACTCTGTCGTGTGGTTTCACTATGGTTGGGATTAAAACGGGTAAAAATAATAGCTCAAAACGTTGCAAAATTTGGCATGCATGATTTTTTATCCAATCGGCATCCAAATCTATGATGAAGTTTCCATTCTAAGAAGTACGTCAAAAGTGAAACTCCATCGTACAATTTTGTTAGGGTTTGGCTTAAAGGAGCTGAAAATAACTATGAACATCGTGAAAGTTGGCGTGCACACTTATCATCCAATGTGTACCTAAATACAGTTTCAAATTTCAATTTTGAGAAAGTCAAGAAAAGTGAATTTCTTAGAACTTGTTTTGACTAACCTTAACTAAGTGCCGAAATAACTCGAAATTCACAAAAATATGTGTGCCTATTAAATGGGTATCTAAATCTACTTTTAAATTTGATTTCTAAGAAATTCGACTTTTAGGCCTTGGTTTGACCAAGTTTGACCAAGGTCCAAAATAGCTAGAAATCCCCTGAAAGTGTGTATGTATGGTTATCTCTCAAATGGGTACGTAAATTCTCTTTCAAAATTCAATTACAAGAAAGACGGAAAAATAGCATCTCTTACACCTTTGCTTGACCAACCCTGAATAATGTCAAAAGTAACTTTGAACATTGTGAAAGTTGGTGTGCACTGTTATCTACCAAATGCTAAGATAAATCTACAATCAAATTTTAATTCTGAGAAATTAGTCAAAAGTGAAACTCTGTTGTATCGTTTTGCTGAGGTTGGGATTAAAGGGGGTGAAATATTTTGGAACATCTTGAAATTTCACGTGCATGCTTGTCTATCAAATGGGCATTCAAATCTATGATCAAATTTCAATTATAAGAAACTGCTCAACAGTGAAACTTCATCATGCATTTTCACTAGGGTTGGGCTTAAAGGTGGTCAAAATAGCTTGGAATGTTGCGAAAGTTGGCGTGCATGCTTGTTTATCTAATGGGCATCCAAATCTATGATCAAGTTTCAATTCTTAGAAGTTGGTCAAAAGTGAAACTCTGTGGGTTTGTTAGGGTTTGGCTTAAAGGAGTCAAAAATAACTCTGAACATCATGAAAGTTGGCATGCACTCTTATCTTCCAAATGCGCATCTAAATCTATGATCAAATTTTAATTCCGAGAAACTGGGCAAGAGTGAAACTCCATCATGCGGTTTCACTAAGATTGGGGTTAAAGGCGGTGAAAATAGCTCAAAACATAGCCAAAGTTGGAGTGATCGGTTATCTATCAAACGGGCATCCAAATCTATGATCAAATTTCAATTCCGAGAAATTGGTCAGAAGTGAAACTCCATTGTGCATTTTCGCTAGAGTTGGGCTCAAAGGGGTCCAAATAGCTCAGAACATTGCAAAAGTTGGAGTGCATGTTTTTATATCAAACGGGCATCCAAATATATGATCAAATTTCAACTCCGAGAATTTGGTCAAAAGTGAAACTCCATCATTCGATTTCGCTAAGGTTTTGCTTAAAGGAGGGGAAAATGGATCTGAGAAATTGGAAACAAATGCAACCATTTATGCCTTGGTTTCACCAAGTTTGCCTAAGTTCCAAACTAGCCCGAAATCCACTGAACGTTTGTATGCATGGTTATCTCTCAAATGGGTACCTAAATTCTCTTTCAAATTTCAATTACAAGAATGCCAAAAAAATAACATCTCTTAGACCTTTACTTGACCAACCTTGAATAACGACCAAAATAGCTCTGAACATCATGAAAGCTAGCATGCACTCTTATCTACCAAATGCGTCGATAAATGTACGATTAAATTTTAATTTTGAGAAGTTAATCAAACGTGAAACTCCGTTGTGCAGTTTTACTAAGGTTGGGCTTAAAGGGGGTGAAAATATTTTGGAATGTCTCAAAAGTTTGCATGCACGCTTGTTCATCAAATGGGCATACAAATTTATGATCAAATTTAAATTCTAAGAAACTGCTCAAAAGTGAAACTCCGTCGTACGGTTTTGACAGGGTTGGGCTTAGAGGGGGTCAAATAGCTCAGAACGTCACGGAAGTTGGCATGCATGCTTGTCTATCCACTATGCATCCAAACCTATGATCAAGTTTCAATTCTGAGAATTTGGTCAAAGCTGAGACTCCATCATGCAGTTTTGTTAGGGTTTGGCTTAAATATGCCGAAAATAGCTCTCAAAATCATGAAAGTTGGCATGCACTCTTATCTTCCAAATGCACATTTAAATCTATGATTAAATTTTAATTCCAAGAAATTGGTTAAAAGTGAAACTCTGTTGTGTGGTTTCGCCAAGGTTGGGGTTAAAAGGGAATAAAATAGCCCAAAGTGTCGTGAAAGTTGGAGTGCACGCTTCTCTATCAAATCGGCATCCAAATCTATGATCAAATTTCAATTACGAGAAATTGGTCAAAAGTGAAACTCTGTCGTGCCTTTTCGCTAGAGTTGGGCTCAAAGGGGTCCAAATAGCTCGGAACATTGAAAAATTTGGCGTGCACATTTTTATATCAAATGGGCATCCAAATCTATGATCAAATTTCAACTCTGAGAAATTGGTCAAAAGTGAAACTCCATCATTCGATTTTGCTAAGGTTTGGCTTAAAGGAGTGGAAAATAGCTCTAAACATCACAAATTTTTTCATGCACTCTTATCTAACTAGAAATCTTGCAAAAATATGTGTGCATGCTTATCTACCAAATGGGCATATCGGCGCTTTCGCTAAGGTTGCACTTAAAGGGAGTGAAAATAGCTCGGAACGTTACGAAAGTTGGCGTGTACGCTTGTTTATTGAAATGGGTACCTAAATCCACTTTTCTGAAAAAGTCGACAAAAGTGTGTATTTTCAACCTTGGTTTGACCATCCTTGATTAAGGGCCAAAATAGCTCCAAATCTCATAAAAATAGGTGTTAATGCCTATATTTGAAATGGGTATCTAAATCTACTTTAAAGTTTTAATTTTGAGAAATTGGAAATAATGCAACGTTTTAGGCCTTGGGTTTACGAAGTTTGACCGATGTCCAAAACGGCTCGCAATGCCCAAAAAATATACATGTATGATTTATCTATCAAATGGATACCTAAATACAATTTCAAGAAATTCAAGAAAAGTGCATTTCTTAGAACTTCGTTTGACCAACCTTAACTAAGGGCTGAAATAACCCGAAATCTCTCAAAAATATGTGTGCACTCTTATCTCTTAAATGGGTATCTAAAGATACTTTTACATTTGATTTCTAAGAAATTGGAAAAAAGTGCAAGATTTTAGGCCTTGGTTTGACCAAGTTTAACTAAGGTCCAAAATAGCTCGAAATCCCCTCAGAGTTTGTATAAATGGTTATCTCTCAAATGGGTATCTAAATTCTCTTTCAAATTTCAATTATGAGAAAGTTGGAAAAATATGATCTCTTAGACCTTTGCTTGACCAGCCTTGAATAACGACCAAAATAGCTCCAAACATCGTGAAAGTTGGCATGCACTCTTATCTACCAAATGCACAGATAAATCTACGATCAAATTTTAATTCTAAGAAATTGGTCAAAAGTGAAACTCCCTTGTGTTGTTTTGCTAAGGTTGGGCTCAAAGCATGTGAAAATATTTTGTAACATCGTGAAAGTTCATGTGCAAGCTTGTCTATCAACTGGACATCCAAATCTATGAGCAAATTTCAATTTTGAGAACTGCTCAAAAGTGAAACTCTATCATGCGGTTTCACTACGGTTGGGCTTAAAAGGGGTAAAAATAATAGCTCGGAACGTTGCAAAATTTGGCGTGCATGATTGTTTATCCAATGGGCATCCAAATCTATGATCAAGTTTTCGTTCTAAGAAGTACGTCAAAAGTGAAACTCCATTGTACAGTTTTGTTAGGGTTTGGCTTAAAGGAGGTGAAAATAACTCTGAACATCGTGAAAGTTGGCGGTCACACTTATCATCCAAATGTGCATCAAAAGATATGATCAAATTTTAATTCCAATAAATTTGTAAAAAATGAAACTCCGTCATGCGGTTTCGCAAATGTTGGGGTTAAAGGGGGTGAAAATAGCTTGGAACGTCGTGAAAGTTGGAGTGCACACTTGTCTATCAAATGGGCATCCAAATCTATGATCATATTTCAATTGTGAGAAAATTGTCAAAAGTGAAACTTCGTCGTGCATTTTCGCTAGACTTCGGCTTAAAGCGGGTCCAAATAGCTCGAAACATGGGTACCTAAATTCTCTTTCAAATTTCAATTACAAGAAAGCTGAAAAAATAACATCTCTTAGACCTTTAGTTAACTAACCTTGAATAACGACCAAAATAGCTTCGAACATCATGAAACTTAGCATGCACTTTTATCTACCAACTACGCCGATAAATGTACGATTAAATTTTAATTTTGAGAAATTAGTCAAAGGTGAAACTCCGTTGTGCAGTGTTTCTAAGGTTGGTCCTAAAGGGGGTGAAAATATTTTGGAATGTCTCAAAAGTTTGCATGCATGCTTGTTCATCAAATGGGCATCCAAATTTAAGTTCTAAGAAACTGCTCAAAAGTGAAACTTTGTTGTGCGGTTTCGACAGGGTTGGGCTTAAATGGGGTCAAAATAGCTCGAAACATCGCGAAAGTTGGCATGCATGCTTGTCTATCCAATATTCATCCAAACCTATGATCAAGTTTCAATTCTGAAAATTTGGTCAAAGCTGAGACTCCATCGTGCAGTTTTGTTAGGGTTTGGCTTAAATATGCCGAAAATAGCTCTCAACATCGTGAAAGTTGGCATGCACTCTTATCTTCCAAATGCGCATTTAAATCTATGATTAAATTTTAGTTCCAAGAAATTGGTTAAAAGTGAAACTTCGTTGTGCGGTTTCGCCAAGGTTGGGGTTAAAGGGGGTGAAAATAGCTCGGAGTGTCACGAAAGTTGGAGTGCATGCTTCTCTATAAAATGGGCATCCAAATCTATGATCAAATTTCAATTCTGAGAAATTGGTCAGAAGTGAAACTCCGTCGTGCATTTTCACTAGAGTTGGGCTCAAAGGGGTCCAAATAGCTCGGAACATAGCAAAAGTTGGCGTGCACGTTTTTATATCAAACAGTCATCCAAGTCTATGATCAAATTTCAACTCCGAGAATTTGGTCTAAAGTGAAACTCCATCATTCGATTTCGCTAAGGTTTGGCTTAAAGGAGGGGAAAATAGCTCTGAACATCACGAAAATTTTCATGCACTCTTATCTAACTAGAAATCTCGCAAAAATATGTGTGGATGCTTATCTACCAAATGGGCATATCAGCGCTTTCGCTAAGGTTGCACTTAAAGGGAGTGAAAATAGCTCGGAACGTTACGAATGTTGTCGTGTATGCTTGTTTATTGAAATGGGTACCTAAATCCACTTTCAAATTTCAATTCTGAAAAAGTCAACAAAAGTGTGTATTTTTAACCTTGGTTTGATCATCCTTGATTAAGGGCCAAAATAGCTCCAAATCTCATAAAAATAAGTGTCAATGCCTATATTTGAAATGGGTATCTAAATCTACTTTAAAATTTGAATTTTGAGAAATTGGAAATAATGCAACCGTTTAGGCCTTGGTTTGACGAAGTTTGACCAATGTCCAAAATGGCTCGCAATCCCCAAAAAATATACATGTATGCTTTATCTACAAAATGGATACCTAAATACAGTTTCAAATTTCAATTTCGAGAAAGTCAAGAAAAGTGCATTTCTTAGAACTTCGTTTGACCAACCTTAACTAAGGGCTGAAATAACCCAAAAATCTCACAAAAATATGTGTGCACGCTTATCTCTTAAATGGGTATCTGAATATACTTTTACATTTCATTTCTAAGAAATTGGAAAAAAGTGCAAGCTTTTAGGCCTTGGTTTGACCAAGTTTGACTAAGGTCCAAAATAGCTCGAAATCCCCTCAGAGTTTGTATGCATGGTTATCTCTCAAATGGGTATATAAATTCTCTTTCAAATTTCAATTATGATAAATTCAAAAAAATAAGATCTCCTAGACCTTTGCATGACCAGCCTTGAATAACGACCAAAATAGCTTCGAACATCATGAAAGTTGGCATGCACCCTTATCTACCAAATGCGCAGATAAATCTACGATCAAATTTTAATTCTGAGAAATTGGTCAAAAGTTAAACTCCCTTGTGTTGTTTTTCTAAGGTTGGGCTTAAAGCAGGAGAAAATATTTTGCCACGTCGTGAAATTTCATGTGAAAGATTGTGTATCAAATGGACATCCAATTCTATGAGTAAATTTCAATTCTAAGAAACTGCTCAAAAGTGAAACTCTATCGCATGGTTTCACTACGATTGGGCTTAAAAGAGGTCAAAATAATAGCTCGAAACGTTGCAAAAGTGAAACTCCATCCTACAGTTTTGTTAGGGTTTGGCTTAAGGGAGCTGAAAATAGCTCTGAACATCGTGGAAGTTAGCTTGCACACTTATCATCCAAATGCACATAAAAAGATATGATCAAATTTTAATTCCAAGAAATTTGTAAAAAGTGAAACTCCGTCATGCGGTTTCGCAAAGGTTAGGGTTAAAGGGAGTGAAAATAGCTCGAAACATCAAGAAAGTGTGAGTGCCCGCTTGTCTATCAAATGGGCATCCAAATCTATGATCAAATTTCAATTGCGAGAAAATTGTCAAAAGTGAAACTTAATCGTGCATTTTCGCTAGAGTTTGGCTTAAAGCGGGTCCAAATAGCTCGAAACATTGGAAAATTTGGCGTGCACGCTTGTATATCAAACAGGCATCCAAATCGATGATCAAATTTCAATTCTGGGAATTTGGTGAAAAGTGAAACTCCGTCATGCAGTTTCGCTAAGGTTTGGCTTAAAGGAGGGAAAAAGAGCTCTGAACATCACTAAATTTGGCATGCAATCTTATCTACCGAATGGGCATCTAAATCTATGATCATATTTCAATTCTAAGAAATTGGTCAAAAGAGAAACTTTATCATGGTAAGGTTGCACTTAAAGGGAGTGAAATAGCTCAGAACGTTGCAAAAGTTAGTGTGTACACTTGTTTATTGAAATGGGTACCTAAATCCACTTTCAAATTTCACTTCCTAGAAAGTCAACAAAAGTGCATCTTTTCAACTTTTGTTTGACCATCCTTGAATGAGGGCCAAAATAGCTCCAAATCTCATAAAAATAGGTGTCCATGCCTATCTTTAAAATGGGTATCTAAATCTACTTTAAAATTTGAATTTTTAGAAAATTGAAAAAATGCAACGTTTTAGGCCTTGGCTTGACGAAGTTTGACCGAGGTCCAAAATGGCTCGCAATCCCAAAAAAATCTACATGTAGAGATTATCTCTCAAATGGGTACCAAAATACAGTTTCAGATTTCAATTTCGAAAAAGTCAAGAAAAGTGCATTTCTTAGAACTTGGTTTGACCAACCTTAACTAAGTGCCAAAATAACTTGAAATTCGCAAAAATATGTGTGCCTCTTAAATGGGTATCTAAATCTACTTTTAAATTTGATTTCTAAGAAATTGGACTTTTAGGCCTTGGTTTGACCAAGGTCCAAAATAGCTTGAAATCCCCTAAAAGTGTGTATGTATGGTTATCTCTCAAATGGGTACCTAAATTCTCTTTCAAATTTCAATTACAAGAAAGTCAAAACAATAGCATCCCTTAGACCTTTGCTTGACCAACCTTGAATAACGACAAAAATAACTTCGAACATTGTGAAAGTTGGTGTGCATTGTTATCTACCAAATGCTAAGATAAATCTACGATCAAATTTGAATTTTGAGAAATTAGTCAAAAGTGAAACGCTGTTGTATCGTTTTGCTGAGGTTGGGATTAAAGGGGGTGAAATATTTTGGAACGTCTTGAAATTTTGCGTGCATGCTTATCTATCAAATGGCCATTCAAATCTATGATCAAATTTCAATTATAAGAAACTGCTCAAAAGTGAAACTTCATCATGCGTTTTCGCTAGGGTTGGGCTTAAAGGTGGTCAAAATAGCATGGAACGTTGTGAAAGTTTATTGCACTCTTATCTTCCAAATGCGCATCTAAATCTATGATCAAAGTTGGCGTGTACACTTTTTTATTGAAATGGGTACCGAAATCCACTTTCAAATTTCAATTCTGAAAAGGTCGACAAAAGTGCATATTTTCCACCTTGGTATGACCATCCTTGATTAAGGGCCAAAATAGCTCCAAATCTCATAAAAATAGGTGTCAATGCCTATATTTGAAATGGGTATGTAAATCTACTTTAAAATTTTAATTTTGAGAAATTGGAAATAATGCAACGTTTTAGACCTTGATTTGACGAAGTTTGACCGATGTCCAAAATGGCTCGCAATCCCCCAAAAAATATACATGTATGCTTTATCTACTAAATGGATACCTAAATACAGTTTCAAATTTCAATTTCGAGAAAGTCAAGAAAAGTGCATTTCTTAGAACCTCATTTGACCAACCTTAACTAAGGGCTGAAATAACCCGAAATCTCACAAAAATATGTGTGCATGCTTATCTCTTAAATGGGTATCTAAATATACTTTTACATTTGATTTCTAAGAAATTGGAAAAAATTGCAAGCTTTTAGGCCTTGGTTTGACCAAGTTTGACTAAGTTTGTATGCATGGTTATCTCTGAAATGGGTATCTAAATTCTCTTTCAAATTTCAATTATGATAAAGTCGAAAAAATATGATCTCTTAGACCTTTGCTTGACTAGCCTTGAATAACGACCAAAATAGCTCCGAACATCGTGAAATTTGGCATCCACTCTTATATACCAAATGCACAGATAAATCTACCATCAAGTTTTAATTTTGAGAAATTGGTCAAAAGTGAAACTCCCTTGTGTTGTTTTGCTAAGGTTGGGCTTAAAGCGGGTGAAAATATTTTGCAACACCATGAAAGTTCATGTGCAAGCTTCTCTATCAAATGGAAATCCAAATCTATGCGCAAGTTTCAATTTTGAGAAACTGCTCAAAAGTGAAACTCTGTCATGCGGTTTCAGTAGGGTTGGGCTTAAAAAGGGTCAAAATAATAGCTCGAAATGTTACAAAATTTGGCATGCATGATTTTTTATCCAATGGGCATCCAAATCTATGATCAAGTTTCCATTCTAAGAAGTACGTCAAAAGTGAAACTCCGTCATACAGTTTTGTCAGGGTTTGGCTTAAAATAGCTGAAAATAACTCGAAACATCATGAAATTTGGTGTGCACACTTATCATCCAAATGCGCATCAAAAGAGATCATCAAATTTGAATTATGAGAAATTGGTAAAATGTGAAACTCCGTCGTGTGCTTTCTCAAAGGTTGGAGTGCATGCTTTTCTATCAAATGGGCATCCAAATCTATGATAAATTTCAATTGCGAGAAAATTGTCAAAATTGAAACTTCATCATGCATTTTTGCTAGAGTTCAACTTAAAGCGGGTCCAAATAGCTCAAAACGTTTTGCAAAATTTGGTGTGCACACTTGTATATCAAATGGGCATCCAAATCTATGATCAAATTTCAATTCTAGGAATTTTGTCAAAAGTGAAACTCCGTCAATTGGTTTTTCGAAGGTTTGGCTTAAAGGAGGGAAAAAGAGCTCTGAACATCACTAAATTTGGTATGCACTATTATATACCAAATGGCATCTAAATCTATGATCATATTTCAATTCTAAGAAAGTGGTCAAAAGAGAAACTTTATCGTGCGCTTTCGCTAAGGTTGCACTGAAAGGGAGTGAAATAGCTCGGAATGTCGCGGAAGTTAGTGTGTACGCTTGTTTACTGAAATGGGTACCTAAATCCACTTTCAAATTTCACTTCTGGAAAAGTCAACAAAAGTGCATCTTTTCAACTTTTGTTTGACCATCCTTGAATGAGGGCCAAAATAGCTCCAAATCTCATAAAACTAGGTGTCCATGCCTATCTTTGAAATGGGTATCTAAATCTACTTTAAAATTTGAATTTTCAAAAAATGGAAAAAATGCAACGTTTTAGGCCTTGGTTTGACGAAGTTTGACCGAGGTCCAAAATGGCTCGCAATCCCCAAAAAATCTACATGTAGGGATTATCTCTCAAATGGGTACCTAAATACAGTTTCAAATTTCAATTTCGAGAAAGTCAAGAAAAGTGCATTTCTTAGAACTTGGTTTGACCAACCTTAACTAAGTGCCTAAGTAACTCAAAATTCACAAAATTATGTGTGCCTCTTAAATGGGTATCTAAATCTACTTTTAAATTTTATTTCTAAAAAATTGGAAAAAATTGTAACCTTTTAGGCCTTGGTTTGACCAAGTTTGACCAAGGTCCAAAATAGCTCGAAATCCCCTGAAAGTGTGTATGCATGGTTATCTCTCAAATGGGTACCTAAATTCTCTTTCAAATTTCAATTACAAAAAAGTTGGAAAAATAGCATCTCTTAGACCTTTGCTTGACCAACCTTGAATAATGACCAAAATAACTTCGAACATCGTGAAAGTTGATTTGCACTATTATCTACCAAATGCTAAGATAAATCTACGATCAGATTTTAATTCTAAGAAATTAGTCAAAAGTGAAACTCTGTTGTATGTGTTTGCTAAGGTTAGGATTAAAGGGGGTGAAATATTTTGGATCGTCTCGAAATTTTGTGTGCACACTTGTCTATAAAATGGGCATTCAAATCTATGATCAAATTTCAATTATAAGAAACTGCTCAAGAGTGAAACTTCTTCATGCGTTTTCTCTACGGTTGGGCTTAAAGGTGGTCAAAATAGCTTGGAACATTGCGAAAGTTGGCGTGCATGCTTTTTTATCTAATGGGCATCCAAATCTATGATCAAGTTTCAATTCTTAGAAGTTGGTCAAAAGCGAAACTCCATCGTGCGGTTTTGTTAGGGTTTGGCTTAAAGGAGTCGAAAATAACTCTGAACATCATGAAAGTTGGCATGCACTCTTATCTTCCAAATGCACATCTAAATCTATGATAAAATTTTAATTCCAAGAAATTGGTCAAGACTGAAACTCTGTCATGAAGTTTCGCTAAGATTGGGGTTAAACGGGGTGAAAATAGCTCAAAACATCGCAAAAGTTGGAGTGCACAGTTATCTATCAAATGGGCATCCACATATATGATCAAATTTCAATTCTGCGAAATTGGGCAAAAGTGAAACTTCGTCGTGCATTTTCTCTAGAGTTGGGCTCGAAGGGGTCCAAGTAGCTCGGACCATTACAAAAGTTGACGTTCACATTTTTATATCAAACGGGCATTCAAATCTATGATCAAATTTCAATTATAAGAAACTGCTCAAGAGTGAAACTTCATCATGCATTTTCACTAGGGTTGGGCTTGAAGGTGGTCAAAATAGCTTGGAATGTTGCGAAAGTTGGCATGCATGCTTGTTTATCTAATGGGCATCCAAATCTATGATCAAGTTTCAATTCTTAGAAGTTGGTCAAAAGTGAAACTCTGTGGGTTTGTTAGGGTTTGGCTTAAAGGAGTCAAAAATAACTCTGAACATCATGAAAGTTGGCATGCACTCTTATCTTCCAAATGTGCATCTAAATCTATGATCAAATTTTAATTCCGAGAAACTGGGCAAGAGTGAAACAACATCATGCGGTTTCTCTAAGATTGGGGTTAAAGGTGGTGAAAATAGCTCAAAACATCGCCAAAGTTGGAGTGATCGGTTATCTATCAAACGGGCATCCAAATCTATGATCAAATTTCAATTCGGAGAAATTGGTCAGAAGTGAAACTCCATCGTGCATTTTCGCTAGAGTTGGGCTCAAAGGGGTCCAAATAGCTCAGAACATTGCAAAAGTTGGAGTGCATGTTTTTATATCAAACGGGCATCCAAATATATGATCAAATTTCAACTCCGAGAATTTGGTCAAAAGTGAAACTCCATCATTCGATTTCGCTAAGGTTTGGCTTAAAGGAGGGGAAAATGGATCTGAGAAATTGGAAACAAATGCAACCATTTAGGCCTTGGTTTCACCAAGTTTTCCTAAGTTCCAAACTAGCTCGAAATCCACTGAACGTTTGTATGAATGGTTATCTCTCAAATGGGTACCTAAATTCTCTTTCAAATTTCAATTACAAGAAAGTCGAAAAAATAATATCTCTTAGACCTTTACTCGACGAACCGTGAATAACAACCAAAATAGCTCCGAACATCATGAAAGTTAGCATGCACTCTTATCTACCAAATGCACCAATAAATCTACAATTAAATTTTAATTTTGAGAAATTAGTCAAACATGAAACTCCGTTGTGCAGTTTTGCTAAGGTTGGGCTTAAAGGGGGTGAAAATATTTTGGAATGTCTCAAATGTTTGCATGCACGCTTGTTCATCAAATGGGCATGCAATTTTATGATCAAATTTGAATTCTAAGAAACTGCTCAAAAGTGAAACTCCGTCAGGCGGTTTCGACTGGGTTGGGCTTAAAGGGGGTTTAAAATAGCTCGAAACATCACGAAAGTTGGCGTGCATGCTTGTCTATCCAATATGCACCCAAACCTATGATCAAGTTTCAATTCTGAGAATTTGGTCAAAGCTGAGACTCCATCGTGCAGTTTTGTTAGGGTTTGGTTTAAAGATGCCGAAAATAGCTCTCAACATCGTGAAAGTTGGCATGCACTCTTATCATCTAAATGCACATTTAAATCTATGATTAAATTTTAATTCCAAGAAATTGGTTAAAAGTGAAACTCCTTTGTGTGGTTTCGATAAGGTTGGGGTTAAAGGGGGTGAAAATAGCTCGGCATGTCACGAAAGTTGGAGTGCACGCTTCTCTATCAAATGGGCATCCAAATCTATGATCAAATTTCAATTCCGAGAAATTGGTCAGAAGTGAAACTCCATCGTGCATTTTCGCTAGAGTTGGCCTCAAAGGGGTCCAAATAGCTTGGAAAATTGCAAAAGTTAGCGTGCATGTTTTTATATCAAACGGGCATCCAAATCTATGATCAAATTTCAACTCCAAAAATTTGGTCAAAAGTGAAACTCCATCATTCGATTTCGCTAAGGTTTGGCTTAAAAGAGGGGAAAATAGCTCTAAACATCACGAAATTATTCATGCACTCTTATCTAACTAGAAATATTGCAAAATATGTGTGCACGCTTATCTACCAAATGGGAATATTAGCGCTTTCGCTAAGGTTGGACTTAAAGGGAGTGAAAATCGTTCGAAACGTTACGAAAGTTGGCGTGTTCACTTCTTTATTGAAATGGGTACCTAAATCCACTTTCAAATTTCAATTCTGAAAAAGTCGACAAAAGTGCATATTTTCAACCTTGGTTTGACCATCCTTGATTAAGGGCCAAAATAAATCCAAATCTCATAAAAATAGGTGTCAATGCCTATATTTGAAATGGGTATCTAAATCTACTTTAAAATTTGAATTTTGAGAAATTGAAAAAATGCAACGTTTTAGGCCTTAGTTTGGTGAAGTTTGACTAAGGTCCAAAATGGCTCGCAATCCTAAAAACATCTACATATAGGGATTATCTCTCAAATGGATACCTAAATACAGTTTAAAATTTCAATTTTGAGAAAGTCAAGAAAAGTGCATTTCTTAGGTCTTGGTTTCACCAACCTTAACTAAGTGTCGAAATAACTCAAAATTCACAAAATATGTGTGCCTCTTAAATGGGTATCTAAACCTACTTTTAAATTTGATTTCTAAGAAATTGGAAAAAAGTGCAACGTTTTAGGCCTTGGTTTGACCAAGTATGACTAAGGTCCAAAATAGCTCGAAATCCCCTAAAAGTCTGTATGCATGGTTATCTCTCAAATGGGTACCTAAATTCTCTTAAAAATCTTAATTACAAGAAAGTCGGGAAAATAGAATCTCTTAGACCTTTGCTTGACCAACCTTGAATAACGACCAAAATAACTTCAAACATCATGAAAGTTGGTGTGCACTGTTATCTACCAAATGCTAAGATAAATCTACGATCAAATTTTAATTCTGAGAAATTAGTCAAGTGCGAAACTCTGTTGTATGGTTTTACTGAGGTTGGGATTAAAGGTGGTGAAATATTTTGGAACGTCTCGAAATTGCGCATGCATGCTTGTCTATAAAATGGGCATTCAAATCTATTATCAAATTTCAATTATAAGAAATTGCTCAAAAGTGAAACTTCGTCATGTGTTTTCTCTACGGTTGGGCTTAAAGGTGGTCAAAATAGCTTGGAACGTTGCAAAAGTTGGCGTGCATGCTTGTTTATCTAATGGGCATCCAAATCTATGATCAAGTTTCAATTCTTAGAAGTTGGTCAAAAGCGAAACTCCATCGTGCGGTTTTGTTAGGGTTTGGCTTAAAGGAGTCAAAAATAACTCTGAAGATCATGAAAGTTGGCATGTACTCTTATCTTCCAAATGCACATCTAAATCTATGATCAAATTTTAATTCCAAGAAATTGCTCAAGACTGAAACTCTGTCATGCGATTTCACTAAGATTTCGGTTAAAGGGGGTGAAAATAGCTCAAAACGTCGCGAACGTTGGAGTGCACGGTTATCTATCAAACGGGCATCCACATATATGATCAAATTTCAATTATAAGAAATTGGTCAGAAGTGAAACTCCATCGTGCATTTTCTCTAGAGTTGGGCTCGAAGGGGTCCAAGTAGCTCGGACCATTGCAAAATTTGGCGTGCATGTTTTTATATCAAATAGGCATCCAAATCTATGATCAAATTTCAACTCCGAGAATTTGGTCAAAATTGAAACTCCATCATTCGAGTTCGCTAAGGTTTGGCTTAAAGGAGGGGAAAATGGCTCTAAGAAATTGGAAACAAATGCAAACTTTTAGGCCTTGGTTTCACCAAGTTTGCCTAAGGTCCGAAATAGCTCGAAATCCCCTGAAAGTTTCCATGCATGGTTATCTCTTAAATGGGAACGTAAATTATCTTTCAAATTTCAATTACAAGAAAGCCGGAGAAATAACATCTCTTAGACCTTTACTTGACCAACCTTGAATAACGACCAAAATAGCTCCGAACATCATGAAAGTTAGCATGCACTCTTATCTACCAAATGCGCTGATAAATCTATGATTAACTTTTAATTTTGAGAAATTAGTCAAACGTGAAACTTCGTTGTGCGGTTTTCCTAAGGTTGGGCTTAAAGGGGGTGAAAATATTTTGGAATGTCTCAAAAGTTTGCATGCACACTTGTTCATCAAATGGGCATCCAAATTTATGATCAAATTAAAATTCTAAGAAATTGCTCAAAAGTGAAACTCCGTCGTGCGGTTTCGACAGGGTTCGGCTTCATGGGGGTCAAAATAGCTCAAAACGTCGCGAAAGTTGGCATGCATGCTTGTCTGACTAATATGCATCCAAACCTATGATCAAGTTTCAATTCTGAGAATTTGATCAAAGCTGAGACTCCATCGTACAATTTTGTTAGGGTTTGGCTTAAAGATGCCGAAAATAGCTCTCAACATCATGAAAGTTGGCATGCACTCTTATCTTCCAAATGCGCATTTAAATCTATGATTAAATTTTAATTCCAAGAAATTGGTTAAAAATGAAACTTCGTTGTGCGGTTTCACCAAGGTTGGGGTTAAAGGGGGTGAAAATAGTTTAGAGTGTCACAAAACTTGGAGTGCACACTTCTCTATCAAATGGACATCCAAATCTATGACCAAATTACAATTCCGAGAAATTGGATAGAAGTGAAACTCCGTCATGCATTTTCGCTAGAGTTGGGCTCAAAGGGGTCCAAATAGCTAGGAACATTGCAAAAGTTGGCGTGCATGTTTTTATATCAAATGGGCATCCAAATCTATGATCAAATTTCAACTCCGAGAATTTGGTCAAAAGTGAAACTCCATCATTTCATTTCGCTAAGGTTTGGCTTAAAGGAGGGGAAAATAGCTCTGAACATCACAAAAAGTTTCATGCACTCTTATCTAACTAGAAATCTGACAAAAATATGTGTGCACATCTACCAAATGGGCATATCGACAATTTCGCTAAGGTTCCACTTAAAGGGAGTGAAAATAGCTCGGAACGTTACGAAAGTTGGCATGTACGCTTGTTTATTGAAATGGGTACCTAAATCCACTTTCAAATTCCAATTCTGAAAAAAGTCTACAAAAGTGCATATTTTCAACCTTGGTTTGACCATCCTTGATTAAGGGCCAAAATAGCTCCAAATCTCATAAAAATAGGGGTCAATGCCTATATTTGAAATGGGTATCTAAATCTACTTTAAAATTTGAATTTTGAGAATTTGGAAATAATGTAACGTTTTAGGCCTTGGTTTGACGTAGTTTGACCGATGTCCAAAATGGCTTGCAATCCCCAAAACTAATACATGTATGCTTTATCTACCAAATGGATACCTAAATATAGTTTCAGATTTCATTTTTGAGAAAGTCCAGAAAAGTGCATTTCTTAGAGCTTTGTTTGACCAACCATAACTAAGGGATGAATTAACCCGAAATCTCACAAAAATATGTGTGCACGCTCATCTCTTAAATGGGTATCTAAATATAATTTTACATTTGATTTCCAAGAAATTGGAAAAAAGTGCAAGCTTTTAGGCCTTGGTTTGACCAAGTTTGACTAAGGTCCAAAATAGCTCAAAATCCCCCCAAAGTTTGTATGCATGGTTATCTCTCAAATGGGTATCTAAATTCTCTTTCAAATTTCAATTATGAGAAAGTCAAAAAAATATGATCTCTTAGACCTTTGCTTGACCAGCCTTGAATAATGACCAAAATAGCTCCGAACATCGTGAAATTTGGCATGCACTCTTATATACCAAATGCACAGATAAATCTACCATCAAATTTTAATTCTAAGAAATTGGTCAAAAGTGAAACTCCCTTATGTTGTTTTGCTAAGGTTGGGATTAAAGCAGGTGAGAATATTTCACAACGTCGTGAAATTTCATGTGCAAGCTTGTCTATCAAATGGACATCCAATTCTATGCGCAAATTTCAATTATGAGAAACTGCTCAAAAGTGAAACTCTATCATGCGGTTTCACTAGGGTTGGGCTTAAAAGGGGTCAAAATAATAGCTCGGAACGTTGCAAAATTTGGCGTGCATGATTGTTTATCCAATGGGCATCCAAATCTATGATTAAGTTTTCATTATAAAAAGTACGTCAAAAGTGAAACTCCATCGTACAATTTTGTTAGGGTTTGGGTTAAAGTGGGTCTAAATAGCTCGAAACATTTTGCAAAATTTGGCGTGCACGCTTGTATATCAAACGGGCATCCAAATCTATGATCAAATTTCAATTCTAGGAATTTGGTCAAAAGTGAAACTCCATCATGCGGTTTTGCTAAGGTTTGGATTAAAGGAGGGAAAAAGAGCTCTGAACATCACTAAATTTGGCATTCACTCTTATCTACCAAATGAGCATCTCAATCTATGATCATATTTCAATTCTAAGAAATTGGTCAAAAGAAAAACATTATCGTGTGCTTTCGCTAAGGTTGCACTGAAAGGGACTAAAATAGCTCGGAACGTCGCGAAAGTTAGCGTGTACATTTGTTTATTGAAATGGGTACCTAAATCTACTTTCAAATTTCACTTCTGAAAAATTCAACAAAAGTGCATCTTTTCAACTGTTGTTTGACCATCCTTGAATGAGGGCCAAAATAGATCCAAATCTCATAAAAATAGGTGTCCATGCCTATCTTTGAAATGGGTATCTAAATCTACTTTAAAATTTGAATTTTCAGAAAATGGAAAAAATGCAACGTTTTAGGCCTTGGTTTGATGAAGTTTGACCGAGGTCCAAATTGGCTCGCAATCCCAAAAAAATCTACATGTAGGGATTATCTCACAAATGGGTACCTCAATATAGTTTCAGATTTCAATTTCGAGAAAGTCAAGAAAAGTGCATTTCTTAGAACTTGGTTTGACCAACCTTAACTAAGTGCCGAAATAACTTGAAATTCGCAAAAATATGTGTGCCTCTTAAATGGGTATCTAAATCCACTTTTAAATTTGATTTCTAGGAAATTGGAAAAAAGTGCAACCTTTTAGGCCTTGGTTTGGGCAAGTTTGACCAAGGTCCAAAATAGCTCGAAATCCCTTGAAAGTGTGTATGCATGGTTATCTCTCAAATGGGTACCTAAATTCTCTTTCAAATTTCAATTACAAGAAAGTTGGAAAAATAGAATCTCTTAGACCTTTGCTTGACCAACCTTGAATAACAACCAAAATAACTTTGAACATCGTGAAAGTTGGTGTGCACTATTATCTACCAAATGCTAAGATAAATCTATGATCAAATTTTAATTTTGAGAAATTAGTCAAAAGTGAAACTCTGTTGTATGTTTTTGCTGAGGTTGGGATTAAACAGGGTGAAATATTTTGGAACATCTCAAAATTTCGCATGCACACTTGTCTATCAAATGGGCATTCAAATCTATCATCAAATTTCAATTATAAGAAACTGCTCAAAAGTGAAACTTCATCATGCGTTTTCTCTAGGGTTGGGTTAAAGGTGGTCAAAATAGCTTGGAACGTTGTGAAAGTTGGCGCGCATGCTTATTTATCTAATGGGAATCCAAATCTATGATCAAGTTTCAATTCTTAGAAGTTGGTCAAAAGCAAAACTCCATCGTGCGGTTTTGTTAGGGTTTGGCTTAAATGAGTCGAAAATAACTATGAACATCATGAAAGTTGGCATGCACTCTTATCTTCCAAATGCACATCTAAATCTATGATCAAATTTTAATTCTGAGAAATTGGTCAAGACTGAAACTCCGTCATGCGGTTTCGCTAAGATTGGGGTTAAACGGGGTGAAAATAGCTCAAAATGTTGCAGAAGTTGGAATGCACGGTTATCTATCAAATGGGCATCCAAATCTATCATCAAATTTCAATTCTCAAAAATTGGTCAGAAGTTAAACTCTTTCATGCATTTTCGCTAGAGTTGGGCTCAAAGGGGTCCAAGTAGCTCGGACCATAGCAAAAGTTGGCGTGCACTTTTTTATATCAAACGGGCATCCAAATCTATGATCAAATTTCAACTCCAAGAATTTGGTCAAAAGTTGAACTCCATCATTCGAGTTCGCTAAGGTTTGGCTTAAAGGAGGGGAAAATGGCTCTGAGAAATTGGAAACAAATGCAACCTTTTAGGCCTTGGTTTCAACAAGTTTTCCTTAGGTCCAAAATAGCTCCAAATCCCCTACACGTTTGCATCCATGGTTATCTCTCAAATGGGTACCTAAATTCTCTTTCAAATTTAAATTACAAGAAAGCTGAAAAATAACATCTCTTATACCTTTACTTGACCAACCTTTAATAATGACCAAAATAGCTCCTAACATCATGAACGTTAGCATGCACTCTTAGCTACCAAATGCGTCGATAAATCTACGATTAAATTTTAATTTTGAGAAATTAGTCAAACGTGAAACTTCGTTGTGCGGTTTTGCTAAGGTTGGGCTTAAAGGGAGTGAAAATATTTTGGAATGTCTCAAAAGTTTGCATGCACACTTGTTCATCAAATGGGCATCCAAATTTATGATCAAATTTAAATTCTAAGAAACTGCTCAGAAGTGAAACTCCGTCGTGCGGTTTCGACAAAGTTGGGCTTAAAGGGGGTCAAAATAGCTCGGAACGTCGTGAAAGTTGGTGTGAATTCTTGTCTATCCAATATGCATCCAAACCTATGACGAAGTTTCAATTCTGAGAATTTGGTCAAAGCTGAGACTCCATCGTGCAGTTTTGTTAGGGTTTGGCTTAAAGATACCAAAAATAGCTCTCAACATCGTGAAAGTTGGCATGCACTGTTATCATCCAAAAGTTCATTTAAATCTATGATTAAATTTTAATTCCAAGAAATTGGTTAAACGTGAAACTCCGTTGTGCGGTTTCGCCAAGGTTGGGGTTTAAGGGGATGAAAATAGCTCGGAGTGTCACAAAAGTTGGAGTGCATGCTTCTCTATCAAATGGGCAACCAAATCTATGATCAAATTTCAATTCCGAGAAATTGGTCAGAAGTGAAACTCCGTCGTGCATTTTCGCTAGAGTTGGGCTCAAAGGGGTCCAAATAGCTTGGAACATTGGAAAAGTTGGTGTGCATGTTTTTATATCAAATGGGCATCCAAATCTATGATGAAATTTCAACTCTGAGAATTTGGTCAAAAGTGAAACTCCATCATTCGATTTCGCTAAGGTTTGGCTTTAAATAGGGAAAAATAGCTTTGAACATCACGAAATTTTTCATGCACTCTTATCTAACTAGAAATATCACAAAATATGTGTGCACGCTTATCTACCAAATGGGCATATCATCGATTTCGCTAAGGTTGCACTTAAAGGGAGTGAAAATAGGTTGGAACGTTACGAAATTTGGCGTGTACGCTTCTTTATTGAAATGGGTACCTAAATCTACTTTCCAATTTCAATTTTGAAAAAGTCGACAAAAGTGCATATTTTCAACCTTGGTTTGACCATCCTTGGTTAAGGGCCAAAATAGCACCAAATATCATAAAAATAGGTGTCAATGCCTATATTTGAAATGGGTATCTAAATCTACTCTAAAATTTGAATTTTGAGAAATTGGAAAAATGCTACGTTTTAGGCCTTGGTTTGACGAAGTTTAACCGAGGTACAAAATGGCTCTCAATCCCCAAAAAATATACATATAGGGATTATCTCTCAAATGGGTACCTAAATACATTTTCAAATTTCAATTTTGAGAAAGTCAAGAAAAGTGCATTTCTTAGAACTTGGTTTGACCAACCTTAACTAAGTGCCGAAATAACTCGAAATTTGCAAAAATATGTGTGCCTCTTAAATGGGTATCTAAATCTACTTTTAAATTTGATTTCTAAGAAATTGGAAAAAAGTGCAACCTTTTGGCCTTGGTTTGACCAAGTTTGACCAAGGTCCAAAACAACTCGAAATCGCCTGAAAGTGTGTATGCATGGTTATCTCTCAAATGTGTACCTAAATTCTCTTTCAAATTTCAATTACAACAAAGTCGGGAAAATAGCATCTCTTAGACCTTTGCTTGACCAACCTTGAATAATGACCAAAATAACTTCGAACATCGTGAAAGTTGGTGTGCAGTGTTATCTACCAAATGTTAAGATAAATCTACGATCAAATTTTAATTTTGAGAAATTAGTTAAAAATGAAACTCTGTTGTATGTTTTTGCGGACGTTGGGCTTAAAGGTGGTCAAAATAGCTTGGAAAATTGCGAAAGTTGGCGTGCATGCTTGTTTATCTAATGGGCATCCAAATCTATGATAAAGTTTCAATTCTTAGAATTTGGTCAAAAGCGAAACTCCATCGTGCGGTTTTGTTAGGGTTTGGCTTAAAGGAGTCAAAAATAACTCTGAACGTCATGAAAATTGGTGTGCACTCTTAGCTTCCAAGTGCACATCTGAATCTATGGTCAAATTTTAATTCCAAGAATTTGGTCAAGAGTGAAACTCCGTCATGCAGTTTCGCAAAAACTGGGGTTAAAGGGGGTGAAAATAGATCAAAACGTCGCGAAAATTGGAGTGCAAGGTTATCTATCAAACGGGCATCCAAATCTATGATCAAATTTCAATTCCGAGAAATTGGTCAAAAGTGAAACTCCGTCGTACATTTTTGCTAGAGTTGGGCTCAGACCACTGCAAAAGTTGGCATGCACATTTTTATATCAAATGGGCATCCAAATCTATGATGAAATTTCAACTCCAAGAATTTGGTCAAAAGTGAAACTCCATCATTCGATTTCGCTAAGGTTTGGCTTAAAGGAGGGGGAAATGGCTCTGAGAAATTGGAAACAAATGTAACCTTTTAGGCCTTGGTTTCACCAAGTTTGCCTAAGGTCCAAATAGCTCTAAATCCCTTGAAAGTTTGTATGCATGGTTATCTCTCAAATGGGTATGTTAATTCTCTTTCAAATTCCAATTACAAGAAATTTTGAGAAGTTGGTCAAAAGTGAAACTCCGTCGTGTGGTTTTGTTAGGCTTTGGCTTAAAGGAGCAGAAAATAGCTCTGAACATTGTGAAAGTTGGCGTGCACTCTTATCTTCCAAACACACGTCTAAATCTATGATCAAATTTTAATTCGAAGAAATTGCTTGGTTCAAATAGCTTGAAACATTGCAAAAGTTGGCGTGAATGTTTTTATATCAAACGGACATCCAAATCTATGATCAAATTTCAACTCCAAGAATTTGGTCAAAAGTCAAACTCCATCATTTGATTTCGCTAAGGTTTGGATTAAAGGAGGGGAAAATAGCTCTGAACATCACAAAAATTTTCATGCACTTATCTAACTAGAAATCTCGCAAAAATATGTGCGCACACTTATCCACCAAATGGGCATATCAGTGCTTTCGCTAAGGTTCCAATTAAAGGGAGTGAAAATAGCTCAGAAGGTTATGAAAGTTGGCGTGTATGCTTGTTTATTGAAATGGGTACCTAAATCCACTTTCAAATTTCAATTCTGAAAAAGTCGACAAAAATGTGTATTTTCAACCTTGGTTTTAATATCCTTGATTAAGGGCCAAAATAGCTCCAAATCTCATAAAAATAGGTGTCAATAACTATATTTGAAATGGGTATCTAAATCTACTTTAAAATTTGAATTTTGAGAAATTGGAAATAATGCAACATTTTAGGCCTTGGTTTGACGAAGTTTGGCCGATGTCCAAAATGGCTCGCAATCCCCAAAAAATATACATGTATGCTTTATCTACCAAATGGATACCTAAATACAGTTTCAAATTTCAATTTTGAGAAAGCCAGGAAAAGTGCATTTCTTAGAACTTCATTTGACCAACCTTAACTAAGGGCTGAAATAACCCAAAATCTCACAAAAATATGTGTGCACGCTTATCTCCAAGCTTTTAGGCCTTGGTTTGACCAAGTTTGACTATGGTCCAAAATACCTCGAAATCCCCTCAGAGTTTGTATGCATGGTTATCTCTGAAATGGGTATCTAAATTCTCTTTCAAATTTCAATTATGAGAAATTCAAAAAAATATGATCTCTTAGACCTTTGCTTGACCAGCCTTGAATAACGACCAAAATAGCTCCGAACATCCTGAAAATTGGCATGCACTCTTATCTACCAAATGCACAGATAAATCTACGATCAAATTTTAATTCTGAGAAATTGGTCAAAAGTGAAACTCCCTTCTGTTGTTTTGCTAGTAGATTTAGGTATCCATAGCTTGGAATGTCGTGAAAGTTGGAGTGCACACTTGTCTATCGAATGGGCATCCAAATCTATGGTCAAATTTTAATTGCAAGAAAATTGTCAAAACTAAAACTTCGTCGTGCATTTTCGCTAGAGTTCGGCTTAAAGCGGGTCCAAATATCTTGAAACATTGCAAAATTTGGCGTGCACGCTTGTATATCAAGCAGGCATCCAAATCTATGATCAAATTTCAATTCTAGGAATTCAGTGAAAAGTGAAACTCCATCATGCGGTTTCGCCAAGATTTGGCTTAAAGGAAGGAAAAAGAGCTCTAAACATCACTAAATTTGGCATGCACTCTTATCTACCAAATGGGCATCTAAATCTATGATCATATTTCAATTCTAAGAAATTGGTCAAAAGAGAAACTTTATCGTGCTAAGGTTGCACTCAAAGGGAGTGAAATAGCTCGAAATGTAGCGAAAGTTAGTGTGTACGCTTGTATATTGAAATGGGTACCTAAATCCACTTTCAAATTTCACTTCTGAAAAAGTCCACAAAAGTGCATCATTTCAACTTTTTTTTTACCATCCTTGAATGAGGGCCAAAATAGCTCCAAATCTCATAAAAATAGGTGTCCATGCCTATCTTTGAAATGGGTATCTAAATCTACTTTAAAATTTGAATTTTCAAAAAATGGAAAAAATGCAACGTTTTAGGACTTGGTTTGACGAAGTTTGACCGAGGTCCAAAATGGCTCGCAATCCCCAAAAAAATTATCTCTCAAATGGGTACCTAAATACAGTTTCAAATTTCAATTTCGAGAAATTCAAGAAAAGTCCATTTCTTAGAACTTGGTTTGACCAACCTTAACTAGCCGAAATAACTCGAAATTCGCAAAAATATGTGTGCCTCTTAAATGGGTATCTACATCTACTTTAAATTTTATTTCTAAGAAACTGGAAAAAAATGAAACCTTTTAGGCCTTGGTTTGACCAAGGTCCAAAATAGCTCGAAATCCCTCGAAAGTGTGTTTGCATGGTTATCTCTCAAATGGGTACCTAAATTCTCTTTCAAATTTCAATTACAAGAAAGTCAAAAAATAGCATCTCTTAGAGCTTTGCTTGACCAACCTTGAATAACGACCAAAATAACTTCAAACATTGTGAAAGTTGGTGTGCACTGTTATCTACTAAATGCTAAGATAAATCTACGATCAAATTTTAATTCTGAGAAACTAGTCAAAAGTGAAACTCTGTTGTATGGCTTTGCTGAGGCGGGATTAAAGGGGGTGAAATATTTTGTAACGTCTCAAAATTTTGCGTGCACACTTGTCTATCAAATGGGAATTCAAATATATGATCAAATTTCAATTATAAGAAACTGCTCAAAAGTGAAACTTTGTCATGCGTTTTCGCTAGGGTTGGAACATTGCAAAAGCTGGCGTGCATGCTTGCTTATCTAATGGGCATCCAAATCTATGATCAAGTTTCAATTCTTAGAAGATGGTCAAAAGCGAAACTACATCGTGCTGTGTTGTTAGGGTTTGCCTTAAAGGAGTCGAAAATAACTCTGAACAACATGAAAGTTGGCGTGCACTCTTATCTTCCAAATGCACATCTAAATCTATGATCAAATTTTAATTCCAAGAAGTTGGTCAAGAGTAAAACTCTGTCATGCGGTTTCGCTAAGATTGTGGTTAAAGGGGGTGAAAATAGCTCAAAACATTGCGAAAGTTGGAGTGCATGGTTATCTATCAAACAGGCATCCAAATCTATGATCAAATTTCAATTCTGAGAAATTTGTCACAAGTGAAACTCTGTCATGCATTTTCGCTAGACTTGGGCTCGAAGGGGTCCAAATAGCTCGGACCATTGCAAAAGTTGGTGAGCACATTTTTATATCAAACGGGCATTGAAATCTATGATCAAATTTAAACTCCGAGAATTTGGTCAAAAGTGAAACTCCATCATTCGATTTCGTTAAGGTTTGGCTTAAAGGAGGGGAAAATGGCTCTAAGAAATTGGAAATAAGTGCAACCTTTTAGGACTTGGTTTCACCAAGTTTTCCTAAGGTCCAAAATAGCTCGAAATCCCCTGAAAGTTTGTATGCATGGTTATCTCTCAACTGGGTACCTAAATTCTCTTTCAATTTTCAATTACAAGAAAGCCGAAAAAATAATATCTCTTAGACCTTTACTTGACCAACCTTGAATAACAACCAATATAGCTTCGAACATCATGAAAGTTAGCATCCACTCTTATCTACCAAATGCTCCTATAAATGTACAATTAAATTTTAATTTTGAGAAATTAGTCAAATGTGAAACTTTGTTGTGCAGTTTTGCTAAGGTTGGGCTTAAAGGGGGTGAAAATATTTTGGAATGTCTCAAAAGTTTGCATGCACACTTGTTCATCAAATGGGCATCCAAATTTATGATCAAATTTTAATTCTAAGAAACTGCTCAAATGCGAAACTTTGTCATGCGGTTTCGACAAGGTTGCGCTTAAAGGGGGTCAAAATAGCTCAAAACGTCATGAAAGTTGGCGTGCATGCTTGTTTATCCAATATGCATCCAAACCTATGATCAAGTTTCAATTATGAGAATTTGGTCAAAGCTGAGACTCCATCGTGCAGTGTTGTTAGGGTTTGGGTTAACTATGCTGAAAATAGCTCTCAACATCATGAAAGTTGGCACGCACTCTTATCTCCCAAATGCGCATTTAAATCTATGATTAAATTTTAATTCCAAGAAATTGGTTAAAAGTAAAACTCCGTTGTGCGGTTTCACCAAGGTTGAGGTTAAAGGGGGTGAAAATAGCTCAGAGTTTCGCAAAAGTTGGAGTGCACGCTTCTCTATCAAATGGGCATCCAAATCTATGATCAAATTTCAATTCCAAGAAATTGGTCAAAAGTGAAACTCTGTCGTGCATTTTCCCTAGAATTGGGCTCAAAGGGGTCCAAATAGCTCGAAACATTGCAAAAGTGGGCGTGCATCTTTTTATATCAAATGGGCATCCAAATCTATGATCAAATTTCAACTTTGAGAATTTGGTCAAAAGTGAAACTCCATCATTCGATTTCGCTAAGGTTTAGCTTAAAGGAGGGGAAAATAGCTTTGAACATCACGAGATTTTTCATGCACTCTTATCTAACTAGAAATGTCGCAAAAATATGCGTGCACGCTTATCTACCAAATGGGCATATCGGCACTTTCACTAAGGTTGCACTTAAAGGGAGTGAAAATAGCTCGGAACGTTATGAAAGTTGGCGTGTATGCTTGTTTATCTAAATGGGTACCTAAATCCAATTTCAAATTTCAATTCTGAAAAAGTAGACAAAAGTGCGTATTTTCAACCTTTGTTTGACCATCCTTGATTAAGGGCCAAAATAGCTCCAAATCTCATAAAAATAGGTGTCAATGCCTATATTTGCAATGGGTATCTAAGTCTACTTTAAAATTTTAATTTTGAGAAATTGGAAATAATGCAACGTTTTAGGCCTTGGTTTGATGAAGTTTGACCGATGTCCAAAATGGCTCGCAATCCCCAAAAAATATACATGTATGCTTTATCTACCAAATGGATACCTAAATACAGTTTCAAATTTCAATTTTGAGAAAGTCAAGAAAAGTGCATTTCTTAGAACTTCGTTTGACCAACCTTAACTAAGGGCTGAAATAACTCGAAATCTCACAAAAATATGTGTGCACGCTTATCTCTTAAATGGGTATCTAAATATACTTTTACATTTCATTTCTAAGAAATTGGAAAAAAGTGCAAGCTTTTAGGCCTTGGTTTGACCAAGTTTGACTAAGGTCCAAAATAGCTCGAAATCCCCTCAGAGTTTGTATGCATGGTTATCTCTCAAATGGGTATCTAAATTCTCTTTCAAATTTCAATTATGAGAAATTCGGAAAAATATGATCTCTTAGACCTTTGCATGACCAGCCTTGAATAACGACCAAAATAGCTCCGAACATTGTGAAAGTTGGCATGCACTCTTTTCTACCAAATGCGCAGATAAATCTACGATCAAATTTTAATTCTGAGAAATTGGTCAAAAGTTAAACTCCCTTGTGTTGTTTTGCTAAGGTTGGGCTTAAAGTGGGTGAAAATATTTTGCAACGTCGTAAAATTTCATGTGCTAGATTTTCTATCAAGCGGACATCCAAATCTATGAGCGAATTTCAATTATGAGAAACTGCTCAAAAGTGAAACTCTGTCGTGCGGTTTCACTACGGTTGGGATTAAACGCAATCAAAATAATAGCTTGGAATGTTGAAAAATTTTGCGTGCATGATTGTTTATCCAATGGGCATCCAAATCTATGATCAAGTTTCCATTCTAAGAAGTACGTCAAAAGTGAAACTCCATCGTACAGTTTTGTTAGGGTTTGGCTTAAAGGAGCTGAAAATAACTCTGAACATCGTGAAAGTTGGCATGCACACTTACCATCCAAATGTACATCAAAAGATATGATCAAATTTTAATTCTGAGAAATTTGTAAAAAGTGAGACTCCGTCGTGTGGTTTCGCAAAGGTTGGGGTTAAAGGGGTGAAAATAGCTCAGAATGTCGTAAAAGTTGCATTGCACGCTTGTCTATCAAATGGGCATCCAAATCTGTGATCAAATTTCAATTTTGAGAAAATTGTCAAAAGTGAAACTTTGTCGTGCATTTTTTCTAGAGTTCGGCTTAAAGAGGGTCCAAATAGCTCAAAACATTGCAAAAATTGGTTGTGCACGCTTGTATATCAAATGAGCATCCAAATCTATGATCAAATTTCAATTCTGGGAATTTGGTGAAAAGTGAAACTCCGTCATGCGGTTTCGCTAAGGTTTGGCTTAAAGGAGGGAAAAAGAGCTCTGAACATCACTAAATTTGGCATGCACTCATATCTACCAAATGGGCATCTAAATCTATGATCATATTTCAATTCTAAGAAATTGGTCAAAAGAGAAATTTTATTGTGCGCTTTCGCTAAGGTTGCACTTAAAGGGAGTGAAATATCTCGGAACGTCGTGAAATTTAGCATGTACACTTGTTTATTGAAATGGGTACCTAAATCCACTTTCAAATTTCACTTCTGAAAATGTCAACAAAAGTGCATCTTTTAAACTTTTGTTTGACCATCCTTGAATGAGGGCTAAAATAGATCCAAATCTCATAAAAACAGGTGTCCATGCCTATCTTTGAAATGGGTATCTAAATCTACATTAAAATTTGAATTTTCAGAAAATGGAAAAAATGCAACGTTTTAGGCCTTGGTTTGACGAAGTTTGACCGAGGTCCAAAATGGCTCGCAATCACAAAAATCTACATGTAGGGATTATCTCTCAAATGGGTACCTAAATACAGTTTCAAATTTCAATTTTGAGAAAGTCAAGAAAAGTGCATTTCTTAGAAATTGGTTGGACCAACCTTAACTAAGTGCTGAAATAACTCGAAATTTGCAAAAATATGTGTGCCTCTTAAATGGGTATCTAAATCTACTTTAAATTTGATTTCTAAGAAATTGAAAAAAGTGCAACCTTTTAGGCCTTCGTTTGACCAAGTTTGACCAAGGTCCAAAATAGCTCGAAATCCCCTAAAAGTGTGTATGCATTGTTATCTCTCAAATGGGTACCTAAATTCTCTTTAAAATTTCAATTACAAGATTAAATGGGTATCTATGATTAAATTTTAATTCCAGGAAATTGGTTAAAAGTGAAACACCGTTGTGCGGTTTCGCCAAGGTTGGGGTTAAAGGGGGTGAAAATAGCTCAGAGTGTCGCGAAAGTTGGAGTGCATGCTTCTCTATCAAATGGGCATCCAAATCTATGATCAAATTTCAATTTTGAGAAATTGGTCAGAAGTGAAACTTTGTTGTGCATTTTCGCTAGAGTTGGGCTCAAAGGGGTCCAAATAGCTTGGAACATTGCAAAAGTTGGTGTGCATGTTTTTATATCAAACGGGCATCCAAAACTATGATCAAATTTCAACTCCAAGAATTCGGTCAAAAGTGAAACTCCATCATTCGATTTCGCTAAGGTTTGGATTAAAGGAGGGGAAAATAGCTCTGAACATCACGAAATTTTTCATGCACTCTTATCTAGCTAGTTCAATAACTCAAGCATCACATGTAATAGACTTTCTTAACTAAAGTGTCTTTTGTAATGTGGCATATTTATGAGTTAGACATATTGCCTTTTATTTTCTTATTATCTTTTGGACTCAACTTGAGTGGGTAAACATTATTTACGATATGATGGACCCAAGTATATGTTGTTACTATGTTTATGTTGTATCTATGACCAGCATATATCCAAATCCTAGCCTCTACCAAGCACCAAGAAGGATCAAACTCTCTAGGTGCAAATCTCTTAATACATCATTTTAACCAATCAATCTAGCCACTAATTTATGCATTAATATTAATACATCATACACTGAAACCTAATGAAATTCTGTTACTAAAGAAAAAACTGAGTGTGTAAGTTAATGAAATGCTATTACTAAAATTCAATATATTTTCAAGTATGACACTTTTCAATTTGAATATATTTACAATTATAATTAAAAATAATTGTTTAAAACATATTTAAAAAAAATGTGATTTAAAAACTTTTTTATTATTTAAATTATTAAAACTTTTAAACTATTAAAACAATATAATTATTAAGACATTAAATTTCTAAAAAATTATAATATTATACTATTCCATAAATAAACTATATTTTCAATTATATTTTAGAAACCTTATTTTTTAAAAACATTTTTACCATTCAAATTACCAAAACATTATATCTATTAAAACATTATAATTATTAAAACATTATAATTAATATTACATAAATTGACTATATTTTCAATCATATTTTAAAAGCCATATTTAAAATATAATTGAAAAAAAGAACTTATTAATATATATTTCTTTAAATATTTTTTATTATTATAAATAATTAACTATTAAAAATCCATATTTTAATAGTTATATTTCATAATCCCTTAATTTAAAAACCCTTATTTAAAACCTTGCAATAATATCCTAAATGAAAACATTACATTGTTTCAAACCTAAAGATTACATATATTTTAATACTATCCTCAATATAACTTCAAGTGAGATCTATGATCATGTTAATATGGTTCTTACTTATTGAATAAATTAAAGTATATTAATATTCAAAACATCTACCTCATACATGGTTTTAAAATCCATGTGTAAGGCCATCCTAAACCATATACAATAAAACCATGGGTTGTTTAGGGGTCTTTGCATATGGTTTTAAAATCATTTCCAAGGCCCTCCTAAACCATGTACAATAAAACCATGGGTTGTTTAGGATCCCTTGCACATGGTTTTAAAACCATTTGCAAGGTCCTACTAAACCATGTACAATAAAACCATGGGTTGTTTAGGAGGCCTTGCACATGGTTTCAACATTTTTTTGCGAATAATTAATTAATTAATTTATTATTATTTTGTTAGGTATGAACATTACAACATATACCCATATTGGGTTGTTTGTGTGGTGGACATTGTTTTTGGGGGATAATTAAAAATTTTATTTTTTATTATTAGTTTTAATTTTGTGTTGGCCAACATGTTGGGTATAAAATTTATTATTATTTTATTAGAGCATCACTTAAAAAAGTGACAACATCTCTCCCATACTGGGCTGTAGAGCACCTCGGTGCAATTAGATTATCATGGGATTACTTTCTTTTACGCCAACAATATATGTTTAAACTTTTTATTGATAAAATTTGAAATATATGATGTGGTATATGGATATCATCTTATGATGTAATTGAGTGAATTATTATGTCTTATATACCTGAGATGAACTAAATGGTTATGTGAAAAAAAAATAATGATAGATGATGTGAATCAATTGATGATCGAGTGGAAATGCTTGTTATAAATGTGTATCTACGAAATACTGACCCAGAGGACATAAGCCTTGCTAAGTGATAGCGGGGTATTGAAATATTTTGATGTGATTGAGTGAATTATTATGTCTTATATACATGAGATGAACTAAATGGTTATGTGAAAAAAATAATGATAGATGATGTGAATCAATTGATGATTGAGTGGAAATTCTTGTTATAAATGTGTATCTACGAAATACTGACCCAGAGGACATAAGCCTGGCTAAGTGATAGCGGGGTATTGAATATGATGTGTGGATTAGTACTTAATTATGCAAGAAACCTTATTGAACAAATTGATGATACAATGAAACATTCCAATAATCTTGATATAAGTCAAGTATGAATTGGTAAGGTTTAGATCCAATATGTTGAGAGGGATAGATGTATTTCCCACCCTATGTTACTATGATACCAGGGGTCGTGAGAAGGTCATGCTAAGCACACTCCCCATGTTGTTGTGATGACAATGGTCATATTCCTGATAGGAGAGGCTAGGTCAATTATTCAACCGACACTACCACTCTCAGGTTCTTTATGTAGTCAGGTCAGTGAAGTCGACATCCACTTCTTTACTAGCGGGGCAAGCCTTAGGAGGATGCAGATGTAGGTTAGGATGGGATGATGTGTTAGTTAGTATTGTTGAGGTTGGGTATTCCTTCATACTGAGTTAGTATTAGTAGGTACCAATCTTTGTATTGATTGGTTAAGTTAATAAGAACATAAAGATAAGGATATGAGATCATAAAAAGGATTAACTCTTAAATAACCAAGGATGTTAAAATTATATATACTTTCTCTTTTTGTATGGGGGAATTACTACTATTAGTTAGCTGGTATGCATAGGTGGGATGGTGTTTGTCTATAGTGGATATCCAACTTGTGCATATGCTCACCACACATGCACACCTTGTACATGTGCGATAGCATGAGTGCACAACAAGTCACACATGCACACCTTGTACATGTATGATAGTATGAATGCACAACATACTTGTCACACTTGAATATTGTTATAAATTTTCATAAATAACTCAGTTACAGATATCTTAATCAACTTAGGTAATGAATTGTTAAGTTGTTAATGTGTGAAATAAGCGAATTAGTCATTTTATGTAAACACTCCAATAAATAGGTTAAGATAAGTTTCACTAATGTGAAGTCTTTAGGTAAAAAGTTAACACTCCAGAATTTTACTCTTTAATCATTAATGATGACAAATTAACCCATGAAGGGTACCTTGTTCATTAATAGAAATTTACTATGTTTATACTAATTTACTTATAGATTAAACAAATAAAATTTTATGTTATTATTCACCATTAATAGAATAATAATAATTATTATTACTTATTATCGTGAATTCTTAAGTGTTTAATAATAATATTAATAATATTATAACTATTGTTGGATATAGCTAAGGTTCATTGAATATGATAAAAAGAATTATTTAACTATCCAAATTGTTTTACATGATTGGTAAAATATATATTATTATTATTAATAAAAGTTTAACCAAATGAAATACAATAGTGTAACTTAGCAATATTATACTATCCACTTTAAATGTTTATTTAATATTTATTTTGAAAATTGATTGAATCAAAATAGTGTAACTTAGCAATATTATACTATCCACTTTAAATGTTTATTTAGTATTTATTTTGAAAATTGATTGAATTAAAATAGTGTAACTTAGCAATATTATATTATCCCATTTAAATGTTTATTTAATATTTATTTTGAAAATTGATTGAATTAAAATAGATTGATTTACAAGAACCTAAATATCCTCTCCATGAAAGTCAAGATATTTATTATGTTATCCAAAACATTTAAATATCAAGGTATTTATTATGTTATCCAAAACATTTAAATATTTGAAGGGTTGTAATGAATTACCATTAAATTAAATGAAAAGTTCAGTGATCAAGAAATAATAATTCTACCAATAAATAAACATAAAAGTCAACCCAAGGAGTACCAACTTAACTAAGAATTAAAGTATTTAACTTATCAAGAAAACCCATTAGATAACAACATGGAATCATTATTAAATATCTTGAATACTGTAAAAGTATTAATGATTCATTATTCATAGTCTCTAAACATTTTAGGGAAGGCTATGGAGCAGGAATGAAGGTGAAGGTGGTGGAGTACGAAAATGTTTATTAAGGCGAGGTGTCATGGAAGAGGAAGGGGGTGTTTTTCTTTTTGGGGGAGAGTTGGACTTTGTAATTTTTTAGTTTGAATGAGAAAGGAGGAGAGACGGAACATTGGGTTAACTCGAGGATTTGAGGTGGCGAGAAACACAAAGGAAAGAGTGAAAATGCATTATTGATGGAGGTATTTTGAAATAAGGAAAGCTTCGGATTGTGGGCTCAAGAGCTAGGAAGAGCATAATAAGATGGTAGGGAGGGTGGTTTATCGGTTTGGTTAACAAGGCTTGGTTCAAAAAGGAGTTGGGGAGAAGGACACAGGAGACCTAGGAAGAGCATAATAAGATGGTAGGCAGGGTGGTTTATCTGTTTGATTAACAAAACTTGGTTAAAAAAGGAGTTGAGGAGAAGGACACGGAAGGTGCATGAACTCTTTAGTTAGAAATTTAGAAAAACATATTTAAATTTTCAAAAGATATAAACATATGATGCCTGTTATTTTATTGCAAATTTTGGTTATAAGATAAGAAAGAGAATAAACATGTATGAAGGAATAAAATTGATATTTTTATTTAAATCAAGTTCTATAATTAGCTAGATTAGAATGAAAACCAATCACTCACATAATTAATCCCTTACAAAAGAAGAGAAATACACAATGCTATCAGAGCCACTTGCTCAAACACTCAGACCGCTCAAAGACTCAAACCTTAAGGGTATTTTGCATTTTAAAAAAAACAAAAAGATATACAGATACAAGAATAGGTAAACATATTAAATTCTAATTTTCTGTACTACCTGCAAGAAACATAAGTAGATTCAAAAAACTAGAACTTACATACAATTTTGAAAGAAATGAACATATCACAAATGGACAAAATATAATTTATGTTTACACTATGCCCTAGATTTAAGAGAGAGAAGTAGGAACTAAATAGGAATGCTAGAAAACAAAGTATAATGAAAAATTTCTATAATTCTTCAGATAACGAAATAGACTGCACGTTTCTGTAATTTCACGTAACGAAGTAAAGTGAAAAAAATTGCATTTCATATATAAAACAAAATACAGGCATTATTATTCTCATTACTTATTTTTCTCGACTTTGTGATAATGGGTGGGTAAATAAAATGAAATCTTGATGTCATAAGCTTCCGCTTGGGTTGTGAGTCAAGGAAAGAGATTCAGTTCATTTTTATGTATTAATAATGATAATAAACAAAATGACATATAAGCTATTGAAAATTAAGAAAAAAACCATAATTTAATAAAGCTATTATGGAGGACTACAGTTAATTTCAAATTTCTTTCTGCACCCTATTAAGCTCACCCACAACCCACAACCCACCTCAATGTAGACGGATATTTAAGAAAAGTACAATAAGAAATAAGTGTTAAAAAGAAACCCTAAAGGCCAATTAGTAACTGATTACAAATGGCCATGCCAATATGGGGGTGGGACCATAAATTATTAGCACGTGTATCTATCCACAATAAACCCATAAACTAATAATTCCAGGTGGAGTGAAAAGCTAATGAATCTAGCTATAAACTAATAAAGGTTGAGGAGGTAATGTGGAACAAAGGAGATACATGCCACGAGGAAGCGCCATCGCATGAAATGCCCAGAAGAGCGCCAATGGAATGCGAGAACCCACAATCATAGGGTGGCTCTAGAGGGCACTACAACATAGAATTTACTGTAAGTATACCTGCTAAGCCTATGGCTATGGGAGAAGTCTGGCACCTGGAGTAAGCCTATGGCTATGGGAGAAGTCTGGCACCTGGAGTGTTCTCTATGCATGTCTCTGAAGAGGTCCAAGACCCGTAATTAAAACAGCAAAGCCTCAATGAATGTGACTGAAATTGCCACTGCCACTGTCACTGTCAGGTCACCCATGATAAGACATTAGATCCTGAAGGACTAAAAAAACTATTCATAAAAACCAGACTTAACCTTCCTTTCCATTTTTTTTGCAAAGTTATTAACGTCAACGATGGGCACGCTTGGCTCACCGGGTGCTTTAATCTTGAAGTAGGGGTGCGCGTTAATACTGGTGGTTGCAATTTTTCATACCATCTGTTCACGCGTCTGACAGTCATGGCCACCCTGATCACCACTCCTACTCAATACAGACTAACAAACAAGGGTCATTGCCCCTAAAAAAGGATTCAAAACCTTGCAAGAACAACAAACTGCCAAATATTTTACCCACAAAATGCGCTAGTGAGAACCGTATCATGTTTTTGCAGGCATTTCTCTATTCTGCTACTCGAACTCAAGACGTATTAAACAACATAATAGCCATGAGTACAAGCTACATTCCACCAGCCTGCGCAAGCAGTGCCAGCAGTCCATGTTGAACGGAGGGGGCGTGCAAAGGCCACTGATCCATTGATCAAATTATTACCCTAAATTAAACCAACAACAATAAATAACAAAAAGAAATCAGTGGTAGAAGTTTGCAGTTAAGAGACAACAAAGTCATGAAGTTTGCAATGGATTTAGAAGGACATGTCACATTTTGTTACCAACCTCTTTAACGAGGGATAGAAGTATCCGTTAAATATCAGACAAACCTCAAAAATATTTAAAATATCTATTTATAAAATTGATTAACAAGTAAATAAAATAGTCAGATTTGTTTCAAGAGTATGGTGATGAACCGAATAATTAGCTATATTAAACACATTCATAAGTGATTCCCTATTGACTAGATTCATTAAAGAACCTAGTAAGTAAATGAATTATGTTAATCGTTACAATTATGTCCCGCATGTTGAAAGAGAGGTGGTAACTCCTATCAAGGAAACCAAGAACACTTCAAGTCTGACGCAACCCCCTTCCAAGACACCTATCCTGCATGAGGAAAACGAGGTGGTAACACTGGTTAAGGAAACTAAGGACACCTGTATTAGCCCGGGTAGAGTAGAAAAAAGGTGGCGTCTCTAGAGGACCCCGCCGTCGTGGATAAAGCATAAAATATATAATACAGTACAGTCAAAAGTGTTGGCCGAAAGAGAACCAGTGTCGTTAGGAGGATTAGCAACAGACAAGGTGTTGAAGGTCACCGTGGGGAGGAAATCACACACTGTGATAGCTAAATCACAAGCCGAGATGGATGTAAAGAATGGTAAACATGAAACGAAAGGTAGGGCCCTTAGAGCAGGGAAGGCCCAGGTCAAGGTCACATGATGCTGGTTCTATCCTTCAGTTCGATGGGGTTGGGGAGCTCCTCCAAAATAAAATATCTCAAACAAATGGTCGCTAATCTCAAACCAGCGATCATTTTTCTCCAGGAAACAATGATGGAAAGAGAAAAGGCCAAGGGAGTATTGGAGCTATGGCTCAAAGGCTGGAGCTTCGCTTACATAAGTTCGGAAGGTCATTCGGGTTGTTTGATAACTGCCTGGAATCAGGAAATTGAGGAAGTGGTAGTGACGAAGCATAACACAGTGATTAAAACAGTTTTTAATGAGAAATCCACTAGAGAATCATATGCTCTGTATAATGTCTATGGACCTTATCAGGAACGAAAAGGATTTTGGGAATCCTTCTTCTCTTCAGGAATGTTGGAGAAAAAAAGCGTGATTCTCGAAGGGGACCCGAATCTAACTTTATCTAAAAAAGAAAATCGGGGTTCTTTGGCTTGTCATGAATTCCTAGGTGCGTTCTTCAAGTCCAAAGATTTAGTGGACCTTCAATCACTAAAGCTAACCCCGACTTGGAGGAATAACAAATGCAGGGAATAACCCATATCCAAGAGGTTAGACAGATTTTTGCTTTCAGGAAAATTTGCTTTCAGTTCCTTTGATAGTTAAAACATGAATCGAAGTGGGAGGTTTATCCAACCACCTCCTAGTGCTCCTATGGATCCAAAGCTGAGAGTTGAAGTCGGCTACCCTATTCAAATTTAACCGTACATGGTTACAGGAGGAAGATTACCGAAATTTGGTAGGGGACACATGGACCCTATTGGAGGTTACTCCCAATGTCACTTTCATGAAACAAATGTTGAAAAAACCTACAAAGAATAAAGAAGGTGAAAAAACCTTGGGCAGGGCTTATGTGGCCAACCAACATAAAAGCTCATCTTAGTACTTAGGGCCATTCTATAGGATAATGGAGGCACCTGGTCAGCTTCCAGGAATTTGATTCAGTTTGATATTGAAACTCATCCTAGGATTGAGAACCATTCTTTAGAGAATGGAGGCACCTTATCAGTTACAAGGAATTTGATTCAATATGAGACTGAAAATTAGCCCGAGGATGAGATCCATTCTTTAGAAAATAGAGGAACCTACTCAGTTACCAAGAATTTGATTTATTCTAGTAATGAAACCTAACCTAGGTATCAGAGCCATTATTTAGAGAATAAAGGCACCTGGTCAATTACTAATAATTCGATTCAGTTTGGGATTGAAACTTATCCTAGGGATGAGATACATTATTTAACAAATGGAGGATCTTGGTCAATTAACCAAGATAATTATGTGTGTTGTCCTCTCTCATAATCGATTACTTCTAGGTTGTTTCTTAAAGGACTAGCCACCCCTTGATGATGTCACTAGCACCTAAACCTTAAGAGCAGTATTGAGGACCAAATTATCTTACCATCTGGTTTGGATCATCCTCTTATAGAGTGATGACAACAATATATAAAACAATGTACCTTGAGAGAGAGAAAAAATTTACTGATCTTGTTGGTCCTATAAGGGGAATAAAAGGCAATATGTCTAACTCATAAATATGCCACGTTACAAAAGACACTTAAGTTAATCAAAGGAAGACACTTTAGTTAAGAAAGTCTATTACATGTGATGCTTGAGTTATTGAACAATGAGTCATGAGCATTCCCCTTCAAGGACAATTTTCCTTGATTAAGGGCCAAAATAGCTCCAAATCTCATAAAAATAGGTGTCAATGCCTATATTTGAAATGGGTATCTAAATCTACTTTAAAATTTTAATTTTGAGAAATTGGAAATAATGCAACGTTTTAGGCCTTGGTTTGACGAAGTTTGACCGATGTCCAAAATGGCTCGCAATCCCCAATAAATATACATGTATGCTTTATCTACCAAATGGATACCTAAATATTGTTTCAACTTTCAATGTCGAGAAAGTCAAGAAAAGTGCATTTCTTAGAACTTCATTTGACCAACCTTAACTAAGGGCTGAAATAACCCGAAATATAACAAAAATATGTGTGCACGCTTATCTCTTAAATGGGTATCTAAATATACTTTTACATTTGATTTCTAAGAAATTGGAAAAAAGTGCAAGCTTTTAGGCCTTGGTTTGACCAAGTTTAACCTAGGTCCAAAATAGCTCGAAATCCCCTTAGAGTTTGTATGCATGGTTATCTCTCAAATGGGTATCTTTCAAATTTCAATTATGAGAAATTCTGAAAAATATGATCTCTTAGACCTTTGCTTGACCAGCCTTGAATAACGACCAAAATAGCTCCGAACATCGTGAAAGTTGGCATGCACTCTTGTCTACCAAATGCGCAAATAAATCTATGATCAAATTTTAATTCTGAGAAATTGGTCAAAAGTGAAACTCCCTTATGTTGTTTTTATAAGGTTGGGCTTAAAGCGGGTGAAAATATTTCACAACCTCATGAAATTTCATGTGCAAGCTTGTCTATCAAATGGACATCCAAATCTATGATCAAATTTCAATTCTGAGAAACTGCTCAAAAGTGAAACTCTGTCGTGCGGTTTCACTACGGTTGGACTTAAAAGGGGTCAAAATAATAGCTCGGAATGTTGCAAAACTTGGCATGCATGATTGTTTATCCAATGGGCATCAAAAGTGAAACTCCATCATACAGTTTTGTTAGGGTTTGGCTTAAAGGAGTTAAAAATAACTCTGAACATCGTGAAAGTTGGCATGCACACTTATCCTCCAAATGTGCATGAAAAGATATGATCAAATTTTAATTCCGAGAAATTTGTAAAAAGTGAAACTCCATCATGCGGTTTCACAAATTTTGGGGTTAAAGGGGGTTAAAATAGCTCGAAACTTCACGAAAAGTTGGAGTGCATGCTTGTCTATCAAATCGGCGTCCAAATCTATGATCAAATTTCAATTGTGAGAAAATTGTCAAAAGTGAAAATTTGTCGTGCATTTTCGCTAGAGTTCTGCTTAAAGCGGGTCCAAATAGCTCGAAACATTGCAAAATTTGGCATGCACACTTGTATATCAAATGGGCATCCAAATATATGATCAAATTTCAATTCTGGGAATTTGGTGAAAAGTGAAACTCCGTCATGCGGTTTCGCTAAGGTATGGCTTAAAGGAGCGAAAAAGAGCTCTGAACATCACTAAATTTGGCATGCACTCTTATCTAGCAAATGGGCATCTAAATCTATGATCATATTTCAATTCTAAAAAAATTGGTCAAAAGAAAACTTTAACGTGCTAAGGTTGCATTTAAAGGGAGTGAAATAGATCGTAACATCGCAAAAGTTAGCATGTACGCTTGTTTATTGAAATGGTTTCCTAAATCCACTTTCATATTTCACTTCTGAAAAATTCAACAAAAGTGCATCTTTTCAACTTTTGTTTGACCATCCTTGAATGAGGGCCAAAATAGCTCCAAATCTCATAAAAATAGGTGTCCATGCCTATCTTTGAAATGGGTATCTAAATCTACTTTAAAATTTGAATTTTCAGAAAATGGAAAAAATGCAACGTTTTAGGCCTTGGTTTAACGAAGTTTGACCAAGGTCCAAAATGGCTCGCAATCCCAAAAAAATATACATGTAGGGATTATCTCTCAAATGGGTACCTAAATACAGTTTCAAATTTCAATTTTGAAAATGTCAAGAAAAGTGCATTTCTTAGAACTTGGGTTGACCAACCTTAACTAAGTGTCGAAATAACTCGAAATTCGCAAAAATATGTTTGCCTCTTAAATGGGTATCTAAATCTACTTTTAAACTTGATTTCTAAGAAATTGGAAAAAAGTGCAACCTTTTAGGCCTTGGTTTGACCAAGGTCCAAAATAGCTTGAAATCCCCTAAAAGTGTGTATGCATGGTTATCTATCAAATGGGTACCTAAATTCTCTTTCAAATTTCAATTACAAGAAAGTTGGAAAAATAGCATCTCTTAGACCTTTGCTTGACCAAACTTGAATAATGACAAAAATAACTTCGAACATCGTGAAAGTTGGTGTGCATTGTTATCTACCAAATGCTAAGATAAATCTACGATCAAATTTTAATTTTGAGAAATTAGTCAAAAGTGAAACTCTGTTGTATGGTTTTGTTGGGGTTGGAATTAAAGGGGGTGAAATATTTTGGAACGTCTCGAAATTTCGCGTGCACGCTTGTCGATCAAATGGGAATTCAAATCTATGATCAAATTTCAATTATAAGAAACTACTCAAAAGTGAAACTTCGTCATGCGTTTTCGCTAGGGTTGGGCTTAAAGGTGGTCAAAATAGCTTGGAACATTGCAAAAGTTGGTGTGCATGCTTGTTTATCTAATGGGCATCCAAATCTATGATCAAGATTCAATTCTTAGAATTTGGTCAAAATAAAAACTCCATCATGTGGTTTTGTTAGGGTTTGGCTTAAAGGAGTCTAAAATAACTCTGAACACCATGAAAGTTGGCGTGCACTCTTATCTTCCAAATGCACATTTAAATCTATCATCAAATTTTAATTTTGAGAAATTGGTCAAGAGTGAAACTCCGTCATGCGATTTGCTAAGATTGGGGTTAAAGGTGGTGAAAATAGCTCAAAACATCGCGGAAGTTGGAGTGCATGGTTATCTATTGAATGGGCATCCAAATCTATGATCAAATTTCAATTCTGAGAAATTGGTCAGAAGTGAAACTCCGTCATGCATTTTTGCTAGAGTTGGGCTCGAAGGGGTCCAAATAGCTTGGACCATTGAAAAAGTTGGCGTGCATGTTTTTATATAAAATGGGCATCCAAATCTATGATCAAATTTCAACTCCAAGAATTTGGTCAAAAGTGAAACTCCATCATTCAATTTCGCTAAGGTTTGGCTTAAAGGAGGAGAAAATGGCTTTGAGAAATTGGAAACAAATGAAACCTTTTATGCCTTGGTTTCACCAAGTTTGCCTAAGGTCCAAAACGAAATCCCCTGAAAGTTTGTATGCAAGGTTATCTCTCAAATGGGTACCTAAATTCTATTTCAAATTTCAATTACAAGAAAGACGAATAAATAACATCTCTTAGACCTTTACTTGACCAACCTTGAATAACGACCAAAATAGCTCCGAACATCATGAAAGTTAGCATGTACTCTTATCTACCAAATGCGCCGATAAATGCACGATTAAATTTTAATTTTGAGAAATTAGTCAAATGTGAAACTCCATTGTGCGGTTTTGCTAAGGTTTCGATTAAACGAGGTGAAAATATTTTGGAATGTGTCAATACTTTGCATGCACACTTTTTCATCAAATGGGCATCCAAATTTATGATCAAATTTAAATTCTAAGAAATTGCTCAAAATTGAAACTCTGTCGTGCGGTTTCGACAGGGTTGGGCTTCAAGGGGGTCAAAATAGCTCGAAACGTCGCAAAAGTTGGCATGCATGCTTGTCTATCCAATATGCATCCAAACCTATGATCAAGTTTCAATTATGAGAATATGGTCAAAGCTGAGACTCCATCGTGTAGTTTTGTTAGGGTTTGGATTAAAGATGCCAAAAATAGCTCTCAACATCATGAAACTTGGCATGCACTCTTATCTTCCAAATGTGCATTTAAATCTATGATTAAATTTCAATTCCAAGAAATTGGTTAAAAGTGAAACTCCGTTGTGTAGTTTCACCAAGGTTGGGGTTAAAGGGGGTGAAAATAGCTCGGAGTGTCATGAAATTTCGAGTGCACGCTTCTCTATCAAATGGGCATCCAAATATATGATCAAATTTCAATTCCGAGAAATTGGTCAGAAGTGAAACTCCGTCGTGGATTTTCGCTACAGTTGGGCTCAAAGGGGTCCAAATAGCTCGAAACATTGTAAAAGTTGGCGTGCATGTTTTTATATCAAACGGGCATCCAAATCTATGATCAAATTTCAACTCCGAGAATTTGGTCAAAAGTGAAACTCCATCATTTCATTTCGCTAAGGTTTGGCTTAAAGGAGGGGAAAATAGCTCTGAACATCATGAAATTTTTAAGCACTCTTATCTAACTACAAATCTCGCAAAAAATATGTGTGCACGCTTATCTACCAATTGGGAATATCGGCGCTTTCACTAAGGTTGCACTTAAAGGAAGTGAAAATAACTCAGAACATTACGAAAGTTGGTGTGTACGCTTGTTTATTGAAATGGGTACCTAAATCCACTTTCAAATTTCAATTCTGAAAAAGTCGACAAAAGTGCGTATTTTCAACCTTGGTTTGACCATCCTTGATTAAGGGCCAAAATAGCTCCAAATCTCATAAAAGTAGTTGTCAATGCCTATATTTGAAATGGGTATCTAAATCTATGATCAAATTTGAATTTTGAGAAATTGGAAATAATGCAACGTTTTAGGCCTTGGTTTGACGAAGTTTGACCGATGTCCAAAATGGCTCGCAATCCCCAAAAAATATACATGTATGCTTTATCTACCAAATGGATACCTTAAATACAGTTTCAAATTTCAATTTCAAGAAAGTCAAGAAAAGTGCATTTCTTAGAACTTCGTTATTTCAAGAAAGTCAAGAAAAGTCCATTTCTTAGAACTTCATTTGACCAACATTAAGTAAGGGCTGAAATAACCCGAAATATCATAAAAATATATGTGCATGCTTATCTCTTAAATGGGTATCTAAATATACTTTTACATTTGATTTCTAACAAATTGGAAAAAATTGCAAGCTTGTAGGCCTTGGTTTGACCAACTTTGACTAAGGTCCAAAATAGCTCGAAATCCCCTCAGAGTTTGTATCCATGGTTATCTCTCAAATGGGTATTTAAATTCTCTTTCAAATTTCAATGATGAGAAAGTCAGAAAAATATGATCTCTTAGACCTTTGCTTGACCACCCTTGAATAATGACCAAAATACCTCCAAACATCGTGAAAGTTGGCATGCACTCTTATCTACCAAATGCGCAGATAAATCTACGATCAAATTTTAATTCTGAGAAATTGGTCAAAAGTCAAACTCCCTTGTGTTGTTTTTCTAAGGTTGGGCTTAAAGCGGGTGAAAATATTGCGCAACGTAATGAAAGTTCATGTGCAAGCTTGTCTATCAAATGGACATCCAAATCTATGAGCAAATTTAAATTCTGAGAAACTGCTCAAAAGTGAAACTCTGTCGTGCGGTTTCACTACGGTTGGGCTTAAAAGGGGTCAAAATAATAGCTCAGAACGTTGCAAAATTTGCCGTGCATGATTGTTTATCCAATGGGCATCCAAATCTATGATCAAGTTTCCATTCTAAGAAGTACGTCAAAAGTTAAACTCCATCATACAGTTTTGTTAGGGCTTGGATTAAACGAGTTGAAAATAACTCTAAACATCGTGAAAGTTAGCGTGCACACTTATCATCCAAATGCGTATCAAAAGATATGATCAAATTTTAATTCCAAGAAATTTGTAAAAAGTGAAACTCTGTCGTGCGGTTTCACAAAGGTTGGCGTTAAAGGGGGTGAAAATAGCTCAGAACGTCACGAAAGTTGGAGTGCACGCCTGTCTATCAAATGGGAATCCAAATCTATGATCAAATTTCAATTGCGAGAAAATTGTCAAAAGTGAAACTTCGTCATGCATTTTCGCTAGAGTTCGGCTTAAAGCGGGTCCAAATAGCTCGCAACATTACAAAATTTAACATGCACGCTTGTATATCAAACGGGCATCCAAATCTATGATCAAATTTCAATTTTGGGAATTTGGTGAAAAGTGAAACTCCGTCATGCAGTTTCGCTAAGGTTTGGCTTAAAGGAGCGAAAAAGAGCTTTGAACATCACTAAATTTGGCATGCACTCTTATCTACCAAGTGGGCATCTAAATCTATGATCATATTTCAATTCTAAGAAATTGGTCAAAAGAGAAACTTTATCGTGCGATGTCGCTAAGGTTGCACTTAAAGGGAGTGAAATAGCTCGGAACGTCGCGAAAGTTAGCGTGTACACTTGTTTATTGAAATTGGTACCTAAATCCACTTTCAAATTTCACTTCCAAAAAAGTCAACAAAAGTACATCTTTTCAACTTTTGTTTGACCATCCTTAAATGAGGGCCAAAATAGCTCCAAATATTATAAAAATAGGTGTCCATGCCTATCTTTGAAATGGGTATCTAAATCTACTTTAAAATTTGAATTTTCAGAAAATGGAAAAAATACAACATTTTAGGCCTTGGTTTAACGAAGTTTGATCGAGGTCCAAAATGGCTCGCAATCCCAAAAAAATCTACATGTAGGGATTATCTCTCAAATCGGTACCTAAATACAGTTTCAAATTTTAATTTCGAGAAAGTCAAGAAAAGTGCATTTCTTAGAACTTGGTTTGACCAACCTTAACTAAGAGACAAAATAAGTCGAAATTCGCAAAAATATGTGTGCCTCTTAAATGGGTATCTAAATGTACTTTTAAGCCTTGGGTTGACCAAGGTCCAAAATAGCTCAAAATCCCCTGAAAGTGTGTATGCATGGTTATCTCTCAAATGGGTACCTCAAGTCTCTTTCAAATTTCAATTACAAGAATGTCAAAAAAATAGCATCTCTTAGATCTTTGCTTGACCAACCTTGAATAACGACCAAAATAACTTCGAACATCGTGAAAGTTGGTGTGCACTGTTATCTACCAAATGCTAAGATAAATCTGCGATCAAATTTTAATTCTGAGAAATTAGTCAAAAGTGAAAATCTGTTGTATGGTTTTGCTGAGGTTGGGATTAAAGGGGGTGAAATATTTTGAAACGTCTCGAAATTTCATGTGCACGCTTGTCTATCAAATGGGCATTCAAATCTATGATCAAATTTCAATTATAAGAAACTGCTCAAAAGTGAAACTTCGTCATGTGTTTTTGCTAGGGTTGGGCTTAAAGGTGGTCAAAATAGCTTGGAACGTTGGAAAATTTGGCGTGCGTACTTGTTTATCTAATGGGCATCCAAATCTATGTTCAAGTTTCAATTCTTAGAAGTTCGTCAAAAGAGAAACTCCATCGTGCGGTTTTGTTAGGGTTTGGCTTAAAGGAGTCGAAAATAACTCTGAACATCATGAAAGTTGGCGTGCAATCTTATCTTCCAAATGCACATTTGAATCTATTATCAAATTTTAATTTCGAGAAATTGGTCAAGAGTGAAACTCTGTCATGCGGTTTTGCTAAGATTGGGGTTAAAGGGGGTGAAAATAGCTCAAAATGTCGCGAAAGTTGGAGTGCATGATTATCTATCAAACGACATCCAATTATATGACCAAATTTCAATTCTAAGAAATTGGTTAGAAGTGAAACTCTGTCATGCATTTTCGCTAGAGTTGGGCTTGAAGGGGTCCAAATAGCTCGGACCATTGCAAAAGTTGGCATGCACGTTTTTATATCAAACGGACATCCAAATCTATGATTAAATTTCAACTCCAAGAATTTGGTCTAAAGTGAAACTCGATCATTCCATTTCGCTAAGGTTTGGCTTAAAGGAGGGGGAAATGGCTCTAAGAAATTCGAAAGAAATGCAACCTTTTAGGCCTTGGTTTCACCAAATTTTCCTAAGGTCCAAAATAGCTTGAAATCCCCTGAAAGTTTGTATGCATGGTCATCTCTCAAATGGGTACCTAAATTCTCTTTCAAATTTCAATTACAAGAAAACAGAAAAAATAACATCTCTTAGACCTTTACTTGACCAACCTTGAATAATGACCAAAATAGCTCCAAACATTATGAAAGTTAGCATGCACTCTTATCTACCAAATGCACCGATAAATGTACGATTATATTTTAATTTTAAGAAATTAGTCAAATGTGAAACTCCGTTGTGCTGTTTTGCTAAGGGGGTGAAAATATTTTGGAATGTCTCAAAACTTTGCATTCACGCTTGTTCATTAAATGGGCATCCAAATTTATGATCAAATTTAAATTCTAAGAAACTGCTCAAAAGTGAAACTCCGTCGTGCGGTTTCGATAGGGTTGGGCTTCAAGGGGGTCAAAATAGCTCAGAACGTCGTCAAAGTTGGTGTGCATGCTTGTCTATCCAATATGCATCCAAACCTATGATCAATTTTCAATTATGAGAATTTGGTCAAAGCTGAGACTCCATCATGCAGTTTTGTTAGGGTTTGGATTAAAGATGCCGAAAATAGCTCTCCACATCGAGAAAATTGGCATGCACTCTTATCTTCCAAATGCGCATTTAAATATATGATTAAATTTTAATTCCAAGAAATTGGTTAAAAGTGAAACTTCATTGTGCGGTTTCGCCAAGGTTGGGAATTAAGGGGGTGAAAATAGCTCGGAGTGTCATGAAAGTTGGAGTGCATGCTTCTCTATCAAATGGGCAACCAAATCTATGATCAAATTTCAATTCCGAGAAATTGGTCAGAAGTGAAACTCCGTTGTGCATTTTCGCTAGAGTTGGGCTCAAAGGGGTCCAAATAGCTCAGAACATTGCAAAAGTTGGCGTGCACGTTTTTATATAAAATGGGCATCCAAATCTATTATCAAATTTCAACTCTGAGAATTTGGTCAAAAGTGAAACTCCATCATTCAATTTCGCTAAGGTTTGGCTTTAAATAGGGAAAAATAGCTTTGAACATCACGAAATTTTTCATGCACTCTTATCTAACTAGAAATATCACAAAATATGTGTGCACGCTTATTTACCAAATGGGCATATCAGCGCTTTTGCTAAGGTTGCATTTAAAGGGAGTGAAAATAGGTTGGAACGTTACGAAAGTTGGCGTGTACGCTTCTTTATTGAAATGGGTACCTAAATCTACTTTCCAATTTCAATTCTGAAAAATTCGACAAAAGTGCATATTTTCAACCTTGGTTTGACCATCCTTGGTTAAGGGCCAAAATAGCACCAAATATCATAAAAATAGGTGTCAATGCCTATATTTGAAATGGGTATCTAAATCTACTTTAAAATTTGAATTTTGAGAAATTGGAAAAATGCAACGTTTTAGGCCTTGGTTTGACGAAGTTTGACCGAGGTACAAAACGGCTTTCAATCCCAAAAAAATCTACATATAGGGATTATCTCTCAAATGGGTACCTAAATACAGTTTCAAATTTCAATTTCGAGAAAGTTAAGAAAAGTGCATTTCTTAGAACTTGGTTTGACCAACCTTAACTAAGTGCCGAAATAACTCAAAATTTGCAAAAATATGTGTGCCTCTTAAATGGGTATCTAAATCTACTTTTAAATTTGATTTCTAAGAAATTGGAAAAAAGTGCAACCTTTTTGGCCTTGGTTTGGCCAAGTTTGACCAAGGTCCAAAACAACTCGAAATCCCCTGAAAGCGTGTATGCATGGTTATCTCTCAAATGGGTACCTAAATTCTCTTTCAAATTTCAATTACAAGAAAGTCGGGAAAATAGCATCTCTTAGACCTTTGCTTAACCAACCTTGAATAACGACCAAAATAACTTTGAACAACGTGAAAGTTGGTGTGCATTGTTATCTACCAAATGCTAAGATAAATCTACGATAAAATTTAATTCTGAGAAATTAGTCAAAAGTGAAACTCTGTTGTATGGTTTTGCTGACGTTGGGCTTAAAGGTGGTCAAAATAGCTTGGAACGTTGTGAAAGCTGGTGTGCATGCTTGTTTATCTAATGGGCATCCAAATCTATGTATGATCAAGTTTCAATTCTTAGAAGTTGGTCAAAAGCGAAACTCCATCGTGCGATTTTGTTAGGGTTTGGCTTAAAGGAGTCGAAAATAACTCTGAACATCATGAAAGTTGGAGTGCACTCTAAGTTTCCAAGTGCACATCTGAATCTATGGTCAAATTTTAATTCTGAGAAGTTGGTCAAGAGTGAAACTCCGTCATGCGGTTTCACTAAAATTGGGGTTAAAGAGGGTGAAAATAGCTCAAAATGTCACGAAAATTGGAGTGCAAGGTTATCTATCAAACGGGCATCCAAATCTATGATCAAATTTCAATTCTGAGAAATTAGTCAAAAGTGAAACTCTGTCGAGCATTTTCACTAGAGTTGGGCTCGGACCATTGCAAAAGTTGGCGTGCACATTTATATATCGAATGGGCATCCAAATCTATGATGAAATTTCAAGTCCGAGAATTTGGTCAAAATTGAAACTCCATCATTCGATTTCGCTAAGGTTTGGATTAAAGGAGGGGAAAATGGCTTTGAGAAATTGGAAACAAATGCAACCTTTTAGGCCTTGGTTTTGCCAAGTTTGCCTAAGGTCCAAAATAGCTTGAAATCCCCTGAAAGTTTGTATGCATGGTTATCTCTCAAATGGGTACGTTAATTCTCTTTCAAATTCCAATTACAAGAAATTTTGAGAAGTTGGTCAAAAGTGAAACTCCATCGAGTGGTTTTGTTAGGGTTTGGCTTAAAGGAGTAGAAAATAGCTCTGAACATCGTGAAAGTTGGTGTGCACTCTTATCTTCCAAACACACGTCTAAATCTATGATCAAATTTTAATTCGAAGAAATCAGTCAAACGTGAAACTCCATTATGCGGTTTTGCTAAGGTTGGTCTTAAAGGGGGTGAAAATATTTCAGAACGTTGTTAACGTTCATGTGCACGCTTGTCTATAAAAATGGGTATCCAAATCTATGGTCAAATTTTAAGTCTAAGAAACTGTTCAAAAGTTAAACTCCATCGTGCAGTTTCGCTAGTGTTGGGCTTAAAGGGGGTCAATCTAGCTTGGAACGTTCCAAAAGCTAGAGTGCATGCTTGTTTATCCAATGGGCATCCAAATCTTTGATCAACTATCAATTATGAGCAGTTGGTCAAAAATGAAACTCCGTTGTGCGGTTTTGTTAGGGTTTGGCTTAAAGGAGCTGAAAATAGTTGTGACCAACGTGAAAGTGGATGTGCACTCTTATCTTCCAAATGTGCATCTAAATCTATGACCAAATTTTAATTATGATAAATTGGTAGAAAGTGAGACTTCATCATGCGGTTTCTCCAAGGTTGGGGTTAAAGTGGGTGAAAATAGCAGGGCACGTTGCGAAAGTTAGAGTGCACGCTTGTCTATCAAATGGGCATCCAAATCTATAATCAAACTTCAATTCCAAGAAATTATTCAGAAGTGAAACTCTGTCGTGCATTTTCTCTAGAGTTGGGCTCAAAGGGGGTTTGAATAGCTCGAAACATTACAAAAGTAGTCGCACATGCTTTTATATTAAACAGGCATTTAAATCTATGATCAAATTTCAATTCTGATAATTTGGTAGAAACTAAAACTCCACCATACGGTTTCGCCAAGGTTTGGATTTAAGGACGAGAAAATAGCTCTGAACATGATGAAATGTTGCAGCCACTCTTATATACCAACTGGGCATCTAAATCTACAATAAAATTTCAATTCCGAGAAATTGGTCAAAAGTGAAACTTTGTTGTGCACTTTCACTAAGGTTGCTCTTAAAGGGAGTGAGAATAACTCAAAACTTCATGAAAATTGGCATACACATTTGTTTATTTAAATGCATACCTAAATCCACTTTCAAATTTCAATTCTGAAAGAGTCGAAAAAGGTGCATCGTTTCAACCTTGGTTTGACCATTCTTGCATGAGGGCCAAAATAGCCCAAATCTCATAAAAACAGGTGTCCATCCCTGTCTTTGAAATGTGTATCGAAATCTACTTTAAAATTTTAATTTTGAAATATTTGAAAAAATGTAACTTTTTAGGGTTTGGTTTGACGAAGTTTGACTGAATTCCAAAATGGCTCACAATCCCCAAAAAATATGTTAGTTTTTCAACATTTAAGCTAGCATTATGTTAGGATCTTTTCACTGAGAGAATAACAAGCACAACAATAACATAAGCACACCACAAGAGACAAGAGACATAAAGAGTTTTGATCGGGGAAACCATAAATGGAGAAAACCCCGCAACTTCCTCAAAGATAGAATCACCACAAGATGTAAGACCCCAAAATAGTAAGATGAACTTCTGACAGCAGTAGTCTTCTAGTCCCAGTATATTTCCTTCTCCACTAGTGCGCCACACTTGAGAGAGAAAGTGATGTGTTATGCAAGTGATAAATAGAGAGACTCTCACTCTCTATTTATATTCTTCCGTTCACTTGAAGTGTATTTTCACATGTAGGATCAACCAATAATTACTTACTCGAGCCTACACCTTAATTAGTGTATAATAACTCAAGTGCCCCAAAACTGTGGGGACTTACCTAATGACTTGACAAGACTTGTTTACATTATTAATCCTCCCGATCGGAACATCAGGGCATGACAACATGACTCAAATACATAATAGAAACATCCCGGAATAAACATCGGGTTACAATACATAAGATACATAGAAGAATACATTCCGAAGTTATATGTACATCAACACTCCCTCTTAACTAGGAAGGTATTCTTTCGACACGATTTTCAGCACTAGTCTTCTTCTCTGTATCAACTGGATTATCTTCGTCTTCAAGTCATCTTCGTCTTCAAGTCATCTTCGTCTTCAAGTCATCTTCATCTTCAAGTCATTTTCATCTAGATCATCTCTCGATCTAGATCGTCATAGAACTGGATCTGGATCATCACTCAATCTGGATCATCATAGAATATCATCACTGGATCTGGATCATCATCACTGGACTGGATCTGGATCATCACTCGATCTGGATCTGGATCTGGATCATCTCTTGATCTGGATCATCACTGCTGGATCTGGATCATCACTTGATCTGGATCTCTCAGAGTCATCATAACTGGATCTGGATCATAGCTTGATCTAGATCATCTCTGGTCATCATCATGTGTGTACTATCTTGTCATGGGAAGTTCTACAGAGCCAGCCCTTTTTCATGCTGGTTGTAGGCCTAGCCACCGGGTAGGTCTTCGCCCAGCACTTACATCTGACCTGCTCGTCAGAAAGGCACGCCCAACACTTACATCTGACCTACTCGTCAAAAAGGCATGCCCAGCACTCACATCTGATCATGTAGTAAACTACAATCACATCAGAAAGGCCCAGCACTCACATTCACCAGCATGATAGGACATCACATCACTAACATCTGTGAAATGGCTCTGCACTTATATCTGACCTACTCGTCAGAATGGCACATCCATGCAGGTGGGAACACATCCTACCAGAATGATGAATGACTTTCACCCAGGCCAGAGCCCCTCCTACCACAGTGATGAAATATATTCACACATTCACCTAGGCTGGAACACATCCTACCACAATGATGAATGACTCTCACCCAGGCTGGAGCCCCTCCTACCACAGTGATGAGAGATTTGTGCACTCACATCTGACCTAGTAGGAACTGAATCCTACACCCTCGTCAGAATGGCCCCCAATCCCTGACTGAGCTACCTGGTAACGGACCAGGTGCCTCCACTTTCCCTGAGAGTGGCAGTTGCCCTTACATCTGTCCTACTCGACAGAATGGCCAGCACTCACATATTCCATGGAAGTAACTTAATCCTTTGGCCATGAACAAAATGGCTTAGCCCTTACATTTGACTTGCTCATTAGAATGGCTCTCTCAGTCCCTGACTGAGTGTTCCTGGTAACTGACCAGGTGCCTCCATTCCCAGAATGGCAGTCAGCACTCATATCTGACATGGAAGGAACTGAATTCTCTCACCATGATAGAATGGATCAGCCCTTACATCTGACCATGGAAGGAACCAATCCTCTCACCATGTCAGAATGGATATGGGTCTCATCACTTTCTCTTGGAAGGAACCTCGATCTGGAGAACACCAAGTCTCTCTCTGAAGTACTCAAACTTCATCCTAGCCAATGGCTTTGCCAATACATCAGCTATCTGTTCCTCCGTCGCAACATACTAGAGCTTCACTGCTCCTCTCTACATCATATCCCTAATATAGTGATACTTGATCTCGATATGCTTCGACTTGTCATGGAACACTGGATTCTCTGACAACTTCACGCAACTCTGGTTGTCACAATGTATACAAGTAGCATCCAACTGGAGATCAAATATATCAGATAGTAGCTTCCGCAGCCATACTACCTCACAACTAGCTGAACAAGATGCAACATACTCTGCTTCAGCTGTACTCAGTGCCACATAGGATTGCTTCTTGCTAAACCAAGAGATCACACCTAATCCCATACTGAAGCAACACCCTGAAGTACTCTTCCTGTCGATGGCATTTCCTGCCCAATCTGAATCAACATAACCTTCTAGGTTAATCTTCTAATTCGCATCATACTTGAGCCCATAATCAACTGTACCCTTCAAGTATCTCAGAATATGCTTTGCAGCAGTCAAGTGAACACTTATCGGATCTGTCAGGTACTGGCTCAAGGTGTTCACCACAAATCAAATGTCTGGTCTCGTGTTCGTCAAGTACATTAATGATCCAATCATCTGATGATACATTGTAGCATCAACCGACTCTGATGAAGCATCACTCAATAGCTTCAGGTTCGATGCCATAGGTGTAGCCAAGGCTTTGCAGTCCATCATCCCAAATCTCTTCAGAATCTCTACTGCATACTTCCCTTGTCCAAGGAAGATCCCATCTTTACTCTGCCACACCTCCATACCTAGAAAGTAATGCATCATCCCCAAGTCCTTCATTTCGAACTCAGCAGCAAGCTTTCTCTTCGTATCAGCAATCAACCCATCTGTACCTGTCACAAATAGATCATCTACATACAGTAGGAGTATCACTGGGTTGCCATCTTCAACCTTGTAGTAAAGGTTGGAATCTTCTTTACTTTTGGTAAAGCCCAAATTGGATAGAAAGCTATCAATCTTGCTGTACCAGGTCCTGGGTGCCTATTTCAAACCATACAGGGCTTTCTTCAATCTGCATACATGAGACTCTCTGTCATGTGTCTCAAAACCGAGTGGTTGTTCTACATACACTTCCTCTTCTACTACACCATTCAAGAAGGTAGTCTTGACATCCATCTGGTGTATCTTCCATTTTGTCACTGCAGCCAGAGCAAGTACTGATCTGATCGAAGTGTATCTGGCTACAGGTGCAAAGGTCTCTTCATAGTCTACTCCCTCTTTCTAAGAGAATCCTCGAGCTACAAATCTTGCCTTATACTTTTCAATGCTACCGTCTGCAGCATGCTTGATCTTGTAGATCCATTTGGAAGTGACAACTGACTTCCATTTTGGTCTTGGGACAACATCCCAAACATCATTCTTCATGATCGATTGATAGTCTTCGATCATAGCATCCTTCCATTCTTTCTGTTCTGCCACCTCTTCATAACTGGAAGGTTCTTTATCAATAAAATCACATAATAAAGCTACATACCCGGAATTTGATCTGGTTCTCTTTCTTTCTCTGTGATTCTCTTCTGGAGCCCCATATCTTTCCACACCTTGGATAAGTTCACGTACCCAAGCAGGTTTCCTCTTATGATGATTCTTCTCCAGAGGTGGATCTACAGGTCTTTGTGGTTCCTCGAACTCTCGATCTTCTTCTTGAGCTTCTTTGTTCATGATTGTATCATGAATTCTGGATCCTTTTACTTCCGCTTCTTCAGGTTCTTTAGCAGGTCCATTTCTGGATTTTTTTTAAGTTGTGCCTTCATCAAATGTCACATCCCTACTGATGTCAATCTTATTGTATCCTGGAAAATAGATTCTGTAAGCCTTCGAGCTTTCAGAGTATCCCACAAATATACCCTTCTTTCCTGAAGGATCTAATTTTGTTCTCTTCTCTTTTGGAATATGTATGTATACAGGATAGCCGAATATTCTAAGATGGCTAACTTCTGGTTTCTTACCGGAGAAGACTTCTTCAGGAGTCTTGTTCTCAAGTACTCTATGTGGAGTACGGTTCTGCACATACACCACTGTTCTGGAAGCTTCAGCCCAAATATGCATAGGTAGATCTTGATCATGAAGCATAGCTCTTGCAGCTTCCATGATAGTTCTGTTCTTCCGTTCTGCAACCCCATTCTTTTGTGGATTATAAGGAGTGGACAACTCCCTCTTAATCCCTGATTCTTTGCATAGCTCCTTGAATTCATTCGAAGTGAATTCTCCACCATTATCTGATCTAATGGTCTTGATCTTCTTTTCAGTATGGTTCTTGATCAAGGATTTGAATTCCTTGAACTTGCTGAATACTTCATCTTTGTTCTTCATAAAATAAATCCATGTCTTTCTAGAAAAATCATCAATAAAAGAAACATAGTATCCATACCCGCTAAGTGAGTTTGATGACATAGGACCGCATACATTGGAGTGGATGATTTCTAGAATGCTTTTGGCTTTGCTTTCGCTGCTTGGAAATGTCTTCTTTGTATTCTTTCCTTTCACACATCCTTTGCAAACCCCATCATGTTTAGCTTGAATTTCTGGAAGACCTTCAACAGCTTTACTTGCAATAGGCAGTGCTCTGTAATGCACATGTGCAAGTCTTCTATGCCAAAGCTCATTTGGCTCTATTGTGTCATGGATCAAGGCTTGTTCTAGATGGCCCTTCAATTTGTACAAGCCTCCTTCTTGTTCTCCAATCACTACCGCATCATCGATAGTCTTTCCTTTTGGCCACATAATGACTTGACCATCTATGAATGCCACCTACATTCCTTTTGCATCCAATGCTGAAATGGATAGAAGGTTCTTCTTCAGTCATGGCACAAACAATACTTCTTTCATTGTCAGGGACTTACCAGATTCTAGCTTGTATGAAGATTCCCCACTACCTTTTATTGGATATTGGTAGTCATCTCCTAATTTCACCTTGTGAGGTGATTCATGTTCTGACAGTCTTACAAAAGATTCCTTGAATCCCATCATATGTCTGGAAGCACCACTGTCTATGAGCTAATCATCACTTCCATGAGTAATGTTACCTGTGAGAGCTGATATCAGTACATATTCATCCTCGCTTGAAGAATCTTCACTTTCATATCTGGATCTCTTTCTGGATGGTTCATCATCCTCTGCAGTATGAGCATGATGTCTTCTTTTGTTGATCTTCTTCATCTTCTTTTCTTTGTTAGGACAATCTTTTGCAAAGTGTCCTGCTTCATCACAAGTATAGCATATGACCCTCGGCATATCTCTTTTAGGATTATCTTTGTAAGTAGGCTTACCTCTGGAATGATGTTTCTTCTTTATTGATGACTTGGAGTGAGACTTGGAGCGTACTGTAAGAGCTTGGTCTTCACTTCCCATCTTCTCTTCCCGAGCTGCTATCCGAGCTTCTTCTTGAGAGCATTCTTCCCATAGTCTGCTGAATTTGACTAACTTCTTTTTGGCACAGATTCCTTGAATGAAAGCATCCCATGACCTAGGGAGGCCATTCAAAGTAGTCATGACAATCTCTGCATTTTCCACTTCTTCATCAATAGCTTCTAATTGTTCCTTGATTTGAGAAACCCTTGTGAAGTATGACTGGATAGTTTCTGCATTCTAAATCTTCACATTCTTCAGCTGGTTCCTCAGGGTCATCTTCCGATTGATGCTCTTTCCTTCAAACAATTTGGTTAGGGCATCAAACATAGATTTAGGTGTCTTGAGAGAGGACACCTGTGGGATAAGATGATCCTTGATAGAATCAGCAATGATCCTCTTTGCCATAACCATCTTCTTCTTATGTAAGGCCTTTGCCTCATCTCCCTCTGGAACTGGAACCTCCTCATGAATGTAGGAGTCTAATTCATTCTCTTCCAAGACCAGGGAGATTCTATACTTCCAAGCTCGGAAGTTATCAGCTCCCTCAAGATTTTCATCAAGCTTGGTATGATGAGACATCTTTAAATAAGAACCTCAAATGGAAATACATAATATTTTAGATCTTACCAGGTTCACGATGTCGGCTCTGAAACTTGAGCTGAAATCCTCGAGAGCTAGTTCAGGAGCAACTAGGGTTTTGCTTTCCCGGAGTTCTGTCCACCCAAATGACTTCAAATTTGCTCCTAAATTCGATTTTTGGGAGGAGATCAATCCAGGCCTAGGCTCACTGAAAAATTCCTCTTCTGTAAAAAATCCCTAATTTCCGACCCCAATGATAGGTCCAAAACTGAAAAAACCTCAGAATTGAATTCTATTTCAACAGAAAGATGCGCCCTAGGGAGGAGAGTAATTCCACCTTACTTTTGCTGAAAATATATGGAGGAAGATCCACAAACTAGGAAGCCCTAGTTCCTGCAGCTGCACAGTGTCTTCTTCTCAGGTTAGCTCTGATACCATGTTAGTTTTTCAACATTTAAGCTAGCATTATGTTAGGATCTTTTCACTGAGAGAATAACAAGCACATCAATAACACAAGCACACCACAAGAGACAAGAGACACAAAGAGTTTTGATCGGGGAAACCATAAATGGAGAAAACCCCGCAACTTCCTCAAAGATAGAATCACCACAAGATGTAAGACCCCAAAACAGTAAGATGCACTTCCGACAGCAGTAGTCTTCTAGTACCAGTATTTTTCCTTCTCCACTAGTGCGCCACACTTGAGAGAGCAAGTGATGTGTTATGCAAGTGATAAATAGAGAGACTCTCACTCTTTATTTATATTCTTCCGTTCACTTGAAGTGCATTTTCACACGTAGGCTCAACCAATAATTACTTACTCGAGCCTACACCTTAATTAGTGTATAATAACTCAAGTGCCCCGAAACTGTGGGGACTTACCTAATGACTTGACAAGACTTGTTCACATTATTAATCCTCCCAATCGAAACATCGGGGCATGACAACATGACTCAAATACATAATAGAAACATCCCGGAATAAACATCGGGTTACAATACATAAGATACATAGAAGAATACATTCTGAAGTTATATGTACATCAACAAAATATACATGTAGGATTATCTCCCAAATGGGTACCTAATTACAGTTTCAAATTTCAAGTTCGAGAAAGTCAAGTGCATTTCTTAGAACTTGGTTTAACCAACCTTGATAAATCTACTTTTACATTTGATTTCTAAGAAATTAGAAACAAGTGCAACCTTTTAGGCCTTGGTTTGACCAAGTTTGACTAAGGTGCAAAATAGCTCGAAATCCCCTGAAAGTTTGTATGCATGGTTATCTCTCAAATGGGTACCTAAATTCTCTTTCAAATTTCAAATAGGAGAAAGTCGAAAAAATAGCATCTCTTAGAGCTTTGCTTAACCAAACTTGAATAACGACCAAAATAGCTCCAAACATCATGAAAGTTGGCATGCACCTTATCCACCAAATGTGTAGATAAATCTACGATCAAATTTTTATTCTAAGAAATTGGTCAAAAGTGAAACTCTGTTGTGCGATTTTGCTAAGGTTGGGCTTAAAGGGGGTGAAAATATTTTGAAACGTCGCTAAAGTTCGCATTCACGCTTGTCTATCAAATGGGCATCCAAATCTATAATCAAATTTCAATTCTAAGAAACTGCTCAAAAGTAAAACTCTGTCGTGAGGTTTCTCTAGGGTTAGGCTTAGAGGGTGTCAAAATAGATCGGAACATTGCGAAAGTTGGTCCAATGGGCATCTAAATATATGATCAAGTTTCAATTTTGAGAATTTGGTCAAAAGTGAAACTCCATCATGTGGTTTTGTTAGGGTTTAGCTTAAAGGAGTAGAAAGTAGTTATGAACATCGTGAAAGTTGGTGTGCACTCTTATCTTCCAAACACACATCTAAATCTATGATCAAATTTTAATTCGGAGAAACTGGTGAAACGTGAAACTCCATTATGCAATTTTTCAAAGGTTGGGCTTAAAGGGGGTGAAAATATTTTAGAACATTTTTAACTTTAGTGTGCACGCTTGTTTATCAAATGGGTATCCAAATCTATGGTCAAATTTTAAGTCTAAGAAACTGCTCAAAAGTTAAACTCCGTCATGCGGTTTTGCTAGTGTTGGGCTTAAAGGGGGTCAATCTAGCTTGGAACGTTGCAAAAGTTGGAGTGCATGCTTGTTTATCCAATGGGCATCAAAATATTTGATCAACTATCAATTATGAGTAGTTGGTAAAAAATGAAACTCCATTGTGCGGTTTTGTTAGGGTTTGGCTTAAAGGAGCTGAAAATAGTTGTGACCAACGTGAAAGTTGACGTGCACTCTTATCTTCCAAATGTGCATCCAAATCTATGACCAAATTTTAATTACGATAAATTGGTAGAAAGTGATACTTCATCATGTGGTTTCGCCAAGGTTTGGGTTAAAGTGGGTGAAAATAGCAGGGCACGTCGCGAAAGTTAGAGTGCACGCTTGTCTATCAAATGGGCATCCAAATCTATGATCAAACTTCAATTCCAAGAAATAGGTCAGAAGTGAAACTCTGTCATGCATTTTCTCTAGAGTTGGGCTCAAAGGGGGTCTGAATAGCTAGAAACATTACAAAAGTAGTCGCACACACTTTTATATTAAACGGGCATCTAAATCTATGATCAAATTTCAATTCTGAGAATTTGGTAGAAACTAAAAATCCACCATACGGTTTCGCCAAGGTTTGGATTTAAGGACGGGAAAATAGCTCTGAACATGATGAAATGTTGCAGCCACTCTTATCTACCAACTGGGCATCTAAATCTATGATAAAATTCCAATTCCGAGAAATTGGTCAAAAGTGAAACTTCGTCATGCGCTTTCATTAAGGTTGCTCTTAAAGGGAGTGAGAATAGCTCAAAACTTCACGAAAATTGGCGTACACATTTGTTTATTTAAATGGATACCTAAATCCACTTTCAAATTTCAATTCTGAAAGAGTAAAAAATGGTGCATCTTTTCAACCTTGGTTTGACCATTCTTGAATGAGGGCCAAAATAGCCCAAATCTCATAAAAACAGGTGTCCATCCCTGTCTTTGAAATGGGTATCCAAATGTACTTTAAAATTTGAATTTTGAAATATTTGAAAAAATGTAACGTTTTAGGGCTTGGTTTGATGAAGTTTAACCGAATTCCAAAATGGCTCACAATCCCCAAAAAATCTACATGTAGGATTATCTCCCAAATGGGTACCTAATTACAGTTTCAAATTTCAATTTCGAGAAAGTCAAGAAAAGTGCATTTCTTAGAACTTGGTTTGACCAACCTTACTAAATCTACTTTTACATTTGATTTCTAAGAAATTAGAAACAAGTGCAACCTTTTAGGCCTTGTTTTGACCAAGTTTGACTAAGGTGCAAAATAGTTCGAAATCCCCTAAAAGTTTGTATGCATGGTTATCTCTCAAATGGGTACCTAAATTCTCTTTCAAACTTCAATTAGGAGAAAGTCGAAAAAATGGCATCTCTTAGAGCTTTGCTTAACCAAACTTGAATAATGACCAAAATAGCTCCAAACATCATGAAAGTTGGCATGCACCTTATCTACCAAAATGTGTAGATAAATCTACGATCAAATTTTTATTCTAAGAAATTGGTCAAAAGTGAAACTTTGTTGTGCGATTTTGCTAAGGTTGGGCTTAAAGGGGGTGAAAATATTTTGAAACGTCGCTAAAGTTTGCATGCACGCTTGTCTATCAAATGGGCATCCAAATCTATGATCAAATTTCAATTCTAAGAAACTGCTCAAAATTAAAACTCCGTCGTGCAGTTTCGCTAGGGTTAGGCTTAGAGCGTGTCGAAATAGATCGGAACATTGTGAAAGTTGGTCCGATGGGCATCTAAATATATGATCAAGTTTCAATTTTGAGAAGTTGGTCAAAAGTGAAACTCCATCATGTGGTTTTGTTAGGGTTTGGCTTAAAGGAGCAGAAAGTAGCTCTGAACATCGTGAAAGTTGGCGTGCACTCTTATCTTCCAAACACACGTCTAAATCTATGATCAAATTTTAATTTAGAGAAATTGGTCAAATGTGAAACTCCACTATGCGGTTTTGCGAAGGTTGGGATTAAAGGGGGTGAAAATCTTTCAGAACATTTTTAACTTTAGCGTGCACGCTTGTCTATCAAATCGGTATCCAATTCTATGGTCGAATTTTAAGTCTAAGAAATCACTCAAAAGTTAAACTCCGTTGTGCGGTTTTGCTAGGGTTGCGCTTTAAGGGGGTAAAAATAGCTTGGAAGATTGCAAAATTTGGCGTGCATGCTTGTTTATCCCATGGGCATCCAAATCTTTGATCAACTATCAATTCTGAGTAGTTGGTCAAAAATGAAACTCCATTGTGCAGTTTTGTTAGGGTTTGGCTTAAAGGAGCTGAAAATAGTTGTGACCAACGTGAAAGTTGACGTGCACTCTTATCTTCCAAATGCGCATCTAAATCTATGATCAAATTTTACTTCAGAGAAATTGGTAGAAAGTGAGACTTCATCACGCAGTTTCACCAAGGTTGGGGTTAAAGTGGGTGAAAATAACAGGGAATGTCGCGAAAGTTGGAGTGCACGCTTGTCTATCAAATGGGCATCCAAATATATGATCAAACTTCAATTCCAAGAAATTGGTAAAAAGTGAAACTCTGTCGTGCATTTTCTCTAGAGTTGGTCTTAAAGGGGGTATGAATAGGTCGAAACATTACAAAAGTAGTCGCGCACGCTTTTATATTAAATGGGCATCTAAATCTATGACCAAATTTCAATTCTCATAATTTGGTAGAAACTAAAACTCCATCATACGGTTTCACCAAGATTTCAATTTAAGGATGGGAAAATAGCTCTGAACATGATGAAATTTGGTAGCCACTCTTATCTACCAAATGGACATCTAAATCTACGAAAAAATTTCAATTCCGAGAAATTGGTCAAAAGTGAAACTTCGTCATGCGCTTTCACTAAGGTTGCTCTTAAAGGGAGTGAGAATAGCTCAAAACTTCACGAAAATTGGCTTACATGTTTGTTTATTTAAATGTGTCCCTAAATCCACTTTCAAATTTCAATTCTGAAAGAGTCAAAAAAGGTGCATCTTTTCAACCTTGGTTTGACCATTCTTGAATGAGGGCCAAAATAGCCCAAATCTCACAAAACCAGGTGTCCATCCCTGTCTTTGAAATGGGTATCCAAATCTACTTTAAAATTTGAATTTTGAAATATTTGAAAAAATGTAACATTTTAGGGCTTGGTTTGACGAAGTTTGACCGAATTCCAAAATGGCTTACAATCCCCAAAAAATCTACATGTAGGATTATCTCTCAAATGGGTACCTAATTACAGTTTCAAATTTCAATTTTGAGAAAGTCAAGAAAAGTGCATTTCTTAGAACTTGGTTTGACCAACCTTACTAAATCTACTTTTACATTTGATTTCCAAGAAATTAGAAACAAGTGCAACCTTTTACGCCTTGGTTTGTCCAAGTTTGACTAAGGTGCAAAATAGCTCGAAATCCCCTGAACATTTGTATGCATGGTTATCTCTCAAATGGGTACCTAAATTCTCTTTCAAATTTTAATTAGAAGAAAGTCAAAAAAATAGCATCTCTTAGAGCTTTGCTTAACCAAACTTGAATAACGACCAAAATAGATCCAAACATCATGAAAGTTGGCGTGCACCTTATCTACAAAATGTGTAGATAAATCTACGATCAAATTTTTATTCTAAGAAATTAGTCAAAAGTGAAACTCTGTTGTGCGATTTTTCTAAGGTTGGGCTTAGAGGGGGTGAAAATAGTTTGAAACGTTGCTAAAGTTCACATGCACGCTTGTCTATCAAATGGGCATCCAAATCTATGATCAAATTTCAATTCTAAGAAACTGCTCAAAAGTAAAACTCCGTCGTGCAGTTTCGCTAGGGTTGGGCTTAGAGGGAGTCAAAATAGATCGAAACATTGCGAAATTTGGTCCAATGGGCATCTAAATATATGATCAAGTTTCAATTTTCAGAAGTTGATCAAAAGTGAAACTCCATCGTGTGGTTTTGTTAGGGTTTGGCTTAAAGGAGAAGAAAATAGCTCTGAACATCGTGAAAGTTGAAGTGCACTCTTATCTTCTAAACACACTTCTAAATCTATAATAAAATTTTAATTCGCAGAAATTGGTGAAACGTGAAACTCCATTATGCGGTTTTGCTAAGGGTGGGCTTAAAGCGGGTGAAAATATTGCAAAATGTTGTTAACATTCGCATGCATGCTTGTCTATCAAATGGGTATCCAATTCTATGGTCAAATTTTAATTCTAAGAAACTACTCAAAAGTGAAACTCCATCATGCGCTTTCGTTACAGTTGGGCTTAATGGGGGTCAAAATAGCTTGGAACGTTGCAGAAGTTGGCGTGCATGCTTGTTTATCCAATGGGCATCCAAATCTTTGATCAACTATCAATTCTGAGTCGTTGGTCAAAAATGAAACTCCAATGTGCGGTTTTATTAGGGTTTGGCTTAAAGGAGCTGAAAATAGTTGTGACCAACGTGAAAGTTCATGTGTAGTCTTATCTTCCAAATGCGCATCTAAATATATGATCAAATTTTAATTCTGAGAAATTGGTAGAAAGTGAGACTTCATCATGTGATTTTGTCAAGGTTCGAGTTAAAGTGGGTGAAAATAGCAGGGCACGTCGTGAAAGTTGGAGTGCACGCTTGTCTATCAAATGGGCATCCAAATCTATGATTAAACTTCAATTTTGAGAAATTGGTCAGAAGTGAAACTCTGTCGTGCATTTTCTCTAGAGTTGGGCTTAAAGGGGGTCGGAATAGCTCAAAACATTACAAAATTAGTCACACACGCTTTTATATTAAACAGGTATCTAAATCTATGATCAAATTTCAATTCTTAGAATTTGGTAGAAACTAAAACTCCATCATACGGTTTCGCCAAGGTTTGGCTTTAAGGATGGGAAAATAGCTCTGAACATGATGAAATTTGGCAGCCACTTTTATCTACCAAATGGGCATCTAAATCTACGATAAAATTTCAATTCCGAGAAATTGGTCAAAAGTGAAACTTCGTCGGGCGCTTTCACTAAGGTTGCTATTAAAGGGAGTGAGAATAGCTAAAAAATTCACAAAAATTGGCGTACACGTTTGTTTATTTAAATGCATACCTAAATCCATTTTCAAATTTCAATTCTGAAATAGTAAAAAAAGGTGCATCTTTTCCACCTTGGTTTGACCATTCTTGAATGAGGGCCAAAATAGGCCAAATTTCATAAAAACAGGTGTCCATCCCTGTCTTTGAAATGGGTGTCCAAATCTACTTTAAAATTTGAATTTTGAAATATTTGAAAAACTGTAACATTTTAGGGCTTGGTTTGACAAAGTTTGACCAAATTCCAAAATGGCTCACAATCCCCAAAAAATATACATGTAGGATTATCTCTCAAATGCGTACCTAATTACAATTTCAAATTTCAATTTCAAGAAAGTCAAGAAAAGTGCATTTCTTAGAACTTGGTTTGACCAACCTTACTAAATCCACTTTTACATTTGATTTCTAAGAAATTAGAACCAAGTGCAGCCTTTTAGTCCTTGTTTTGACCAAGTTTGACTAAGGTACAAAATAGCTCGAAATCCCCTGAAAGTTTGTATGCATGGTTATCTCTCAAATGGTTACCTAAATTCTCTTTCAAATTTCAATTAGGAGAAAGTAAAAAAAATAGCATCTCATAAAGCTTTGCTTAACCAAACTTGAATAACGACCAAAATAGCTCCAAACATCATGAAAGTTGGCATTCACCTTATCTACCAAATGTGTAGATAAATCTACGATCAAATTTTTATTCTGAGAAATTTGTCAAAAGTGAAACTCTGTTGTGTGATTTTGCTAAGGTTGGGCTTAAAGGGGGTGAAAATATTTCACAACGTTGTTAACGTTCACGTGCATGCTTATCTATCAAATGGGTATCCAATTCTATGGTCAAATTTTAAGTCTAAGAAACTGCTGAAAAGTTAAACTCCGTCGTGCGGTTTTGCTAGGATTGGGCTTAAAGGGGGTCGAAATAACTTGGAACCTTACAAAATTTGGCTTGCATGCTTGTTTATCCAATGGGAATCCAAATCTTTGATTAACTATCAATTCTGAGTAGTTGGTCAAAAATGAAACTCCATTGTATGGTTTTGCTAGGGTTTGGCTTAAATGAGTTGAAAATAGTTGTGACCAACGTGAAAGTTGACGTGCACTCTTATCTTCCAAATGCACATCTAAATCTATGATCAAATTCTAATTCTAAGAAATTGGTAGAAACTGAGACTTCATCATGTGGTTTCGTCAAGGTTGGGGTTAAAGTGGGTGAAAATAGAAGGGCACGTCGCGAAAGTTGGAGTGCACGCTAGTCTATCAAATGGGCATCCAAATCTATAATAAAACTTCAATTCCAAGAAATTGGTCAGAAGTGAAACTCTATCGTGCATTTTCTCTAAAGTTGGGATTAAAGGGGGTATGAATAGCTCGAAACATTACAAAAGTAGTCGCGCATGATTTTATATTAAACGAGCATCTAAATCTATGATCAAATTTCAATTCTGAGAATTTGGTAGAAACTAAAACTCCATCATACAGTTTCGCCAAGGTTTGGCTTTAAGGATGAGAAAATAGCTCTGAACATGATGAAATTTGGCAGCCACTCTTATCTACCAAATGGGCATCTCAATCCACTTTCAAATTTCAATTTTGAAAGAGTCGAAAAAGGTGCATATTTTCAACCTTGGTTTGACCATTCTTGAATGAGGGCCAAAATAGCCCAAATCTCATCAAAATAGGTGTCCATCCCTGTCTTTGAAATGGGTATCCAAATCTACTTTAAAATTTGAATTTTGAAATATTTGAAAAAATGTAACGTTTGACGAAGTTTGACTAAATTCCAAAATGGCTCACAATCCCCAAAAAATCTACATGTAGGATTATCTCTCAAATGGGTACCTAATTACAGTTTCAAATTTCAATTTCGAGAAATTCAAGAAAAGTGCATTTCTTAGAACTTGGTTTGACCAACCTTGCTAAATCTACTTTTACATTTGATTTCTAAGAAATTAGAAACAAGTGCAACCTTTTAGGCCTTGGTTTGACCAAGTTTGACTAAGGTGCAAAATAGCTCGAAATCCCCTGAAAGTTTGTATGCATGGTTATCTCTCAAATGGGTACCTAAATTCTCTTTCAAATTTCAATTAGGAGAAAGTCGAAAAAATAGCATCTCTTAGAGCTTTGCTTAACCAAACTTGAATAACGACCAAAATAGCTCCAAACATCATGAAATTTGGTGTGCACCTTATCTACCAAATGTGTAGATAAATCTACGATCAAATTTTTGTTCTGAGAAATTGGTCAAAAATGAAACTCTGTTGTGCGATTTTGCTAAGGTTGGGCTTAAAGGGGGTGAAAATATTTTGAAACATCGCTAAAGTTTGCATGCACACTTGTCTATCAAATGGGCATCCAACTCTATGATCAAATTTCAATTCTAAGAAACTGCTCAAAAGTAAAACTCCGTCGTGCAGTTTCGCTAGGCTTAGGCTTAGAGGGGGTCAAAATAGATCGAAACATTGCGAAAGTTGGTCCGATGGGCATCTAAATATATGATCAAGTTTCAATTTTGAGAAGTTGGTCAAAAGTGAAACTCCATCATGTGGTTTTGTTAGGGTTTGCTTAAAGGTGCAGAAAATAGCTCTGAACATCGTGAAAGTTGGCGTGCATTCTTATCTTGCAACCACACATCTAAATCTATGATCAAATTTTAATTTGGAGAAATTGGTCAAACATGAAACTCCATTATGCGGTTTTGCTAAGGTTGGGCTTAAAGGGGGTGAAAATATTTCAGAATGTTGTTAACATTCATGTGCACGCTTGTCTATCAAATGGGTATCCAATTCTATGGTTAAATTTTAAGTCTAAGAAACTGCTCAAAAGTGAAACTCTGTCTTGCGGTTTCGCTAGGGTTGGGCTTAAAGGGGGACAAAATAGTTTTAAACGTTGCAAAAGTTGGAGTGCATGCTTGTTTATCCAATGGGCATCCAAATCTTTTATCAACTATCAATTATGAGTAGTTGGTCAAAAATTAAACTCCATTGTGCGGTTTTGTTAGGGTTTGGCTTAAAGGAGCTGATAATAGTTGTGACCAACGTGAAAGTTAACGTGCACTCTTATCTTCCAAATGCGCATCTAAATCTATGATCAAATTTTAATTTCGAGAAATTGGTAGAAAGTGAGACTTCATCATGTGGTTTCACCAAGGTTGGGGATAAAGTGGGTGAAAATAGCAGGGCACATCACGAAAGTTGGAGTGCACGCTTGTCTATCAAATGGGCATCCAAATCTATGATCAAACTTCAATTCTGAGAAATTGGTCAGAAGTGAAACTATGTCATGCATTTTCTCTAAAGTTGGGCTTAAAGGGGGTCTGAATAGCTCGAAACATTACAAAAGTAGTCGCGTACGCTTTTATATTAAACGAGCATCTAAATCTATGATCAAATTTCAATTCTGAGAATTTGGCAGAAACTAAAACTCCATCATACGGTTTCGCCAAGGTTTGGCTTTAAGGACGGGAAAATAGCTTTTAACATGATGAAATTTGGCAGCCACTCTTATCTACCAAATGGGCATCTAAATCTACGATAAAATTTCAATTCTGAGAAATTGGTCAAAAGTAAAACTTCGTCGTGCGCTTTCACTAAGGTTCCTGTTAAAGGGAGTGAGAATAGCTCAAAACTTCATGAAAATTGGCGTACACATTTGTTTATTTAAATGCGTACCTACATCCAGTTTCAAATTTCAATTCTGAAAGAGTAAAAAAATGTGCATCTTTTCAACCTTGGTTTGACCATTCTTGAATGAGGGCCAAAATAGCCCAAATCTCATAAAAATAAGTGTCCATCCCTGTCTTTGAAATGGGTATCCAAATCTACTTTGAAATTTGAATTTTGAAATATTTGAAAAAATGTAACATTTTAGGGCTTGGTTTGACGAAGTTTAACCGAATTCCAAAATGGCTCACAATCCCCCAAAAATATACATGTAGGATTATCTCTCAAATGGGTACCTAATTATAGTTTCAAATTTCAATTTCGAGAAATTCAAGAAAAGTGCATTTCTTAGAACTTGGTTTGACCAACGTTACTAAATATACTTTTACATTTGATTTCTAAGAAATTAGAAACAAGTGCAACCTTTTAGGCCTTGGTTTGACTAAGTTTGACTAAGGTGCAAAATAGCTCAAAATCCCCTGAAAGTTTGTATGCATGGTTATCTCTCAAATGGGTACCTAAATTCTCTTGCAAATTTCAATTAGGAGAAAGTCGAAAAAATAGCATCTCTTAGAGATTTGCTTAACCAAACTTAAATAATGACCAAAATAGATCCAAACGTCATGAAAGTTGGAGTGCACCTTATCTACCAAATCTGTAGATAAATCTATGATCAAATTTTTATTCTGAGAAATTGGTCAAACAGTTAAACTATGTTGTGCGATTTTTCTAAGGTTGGGCTTAAAGGGGGTGAAAATATTTTGAAACGTCGCTAAAGTTCCAATGCACGCTTATCTATCAAATGGGAATCCAAATCTATGATCAAATTTCAATTCTAAGAAACTGCTCAAAAGTAAAACTCCGTTGTGCAGTTTCGCTAGGGTTGGGCTTAGAGGGGGTCAAAATAGATTAGAACATTACGAAACTTGGTTCGATGGGCATCTAAATATATGATCAAGTTTCAATTTTGAGAAGTTGTTCAAAAGTGAAACTCCATCATGTGGTTTTGTTAGGGTTTGGCTTAAAGGACCAGAAAATAGCTCTGAACATCGTGAAAGTTGGCGTCCAGTCTTATCTTCCAAACACACATCTAAATCTATGATCAAATTTTAATTCAGAGAAATTGGTAAAACATGAAACTCCATTATGCAGTTTTGCTAAGGTTGGGCTTAAAGGGGTTTATCAAATAGAAATCCAAATCTATGATCAAATTTCAATTCCAATAAATTGGTTAGAAGTGAAACTCCGTCATGCATTTTCGCTAGAGTTGGTATTAAAGATTGTCCAAATAGCTTAGAACATTGTAAATGTTGGCATGAACACTTGTATATGAAACGAACATCCAAATCTATGATCAAATTTGAATTACAATAATTTGGTCAAAAGTGAAACTCCATCATGTACTTTTGCTAAGGTTTGTCTTAAAGGAGGGGAAAATAGCTCTAAACATCACAAAAATTGGCATTTACTCTTTAACTACCAAATGCTCATCTAAATCTACCATCAAATTTTAATTCCAAGAAATTGGTGAAAAGTGGAAATTCGTCATGTGCTCTTTCTAAGGTTGCTCTTAAAGGCAGTGAAAATAGCTCAGAACATCGCAAAAGTTGCCGTGCACATTTGTTTATTGAAATGGGTACCTAAATCCAATTACAAATTTCAATTATGAAAGAGTCGACCAAAGTGCATCTCGTTAACCTTGGTTTAACCATCTTTGAATGAGTGTCAAAATTGCTCTAAGTATCATAAAAATAGGTTTCCATGCCTATATTTTCAATGGGTATCTAAATCTACTTAAAATTTGAATTTTGAGAAATTGGAAAAAATGCAACGTTTTAGTCCTTGGTTGGACGAAGTTTGACTGAGGTCCAAAATGGCTCACAGTCCCCAAAAAATCTACATGTAGGCTTATCTCTCAAATGGGTACCTAAATACAGTTTCAAATTTCAATTTCTAGAAAGTCAAGAAAAGTGCACTTCTTAGAACTTGGTTTGACCAACCTTAACTAAGGGCCGAAATAACTCGAAATCTCACACAAATATATGTGCACACTTATCTTTTAAATGGGTATCTAAATCTACTTTTACATTTGATTTCTAAGTAATTGGAAAAAAACTGCAACCTTTTAGGCCTTGATTTGACCAAGTTCGACTAAGGTCCAAAATATCTCGAAATCCCCTGAAACTTTGTATGTATGGTTATCTCTCAAATGGGTATGTAAACTCTCTTTCAAATTCCAATTACGTGAAAATCAAAAAATAGCATCTATTAGGCCTTTGCTTGACCAACCAAGCTTGAACAGTGACCAAAATAGATCCGAACATCGTTAAAGTTGGCATGCACTCTTATTTACCAAATGCATAGATAAATCTACGATCAAATTTTAATTCTCAGAAATTGGTGAAAAGTGAAACTCCAGTGCAGTTTTTCTAAGGATGGGCTTAAAGGGGGTGAAAATATTTCCAAACGTCGTGAAAGTTCATGTGCATGCTTTTCTATGAAATGGGCATCCAAATCTATGATGAAATTTCAATTCTAAGAAACTGCTCAAAAGTGAAACTTTGTCGTGTGATTTCGCTAGCGTTGGGATTAAAGGGGGTCAAAATAACCCAGAACGTTGTGAAAGTTGGCATGCATGCTTGTTTATCTAGTGGGCATACAAATATATGATCAAGGTTCAATTCTGAGAAGTTGGTCAAAAGTGAAACTCCATCCTGAGGTTTTTGTTAGGGTTTGTCTTAAAGCAGCCCAAAATAGCTTTGAAAAATGTGAAAGTTGGTGTGCAGTCTTATTTTCTAAATGGGTATCTTAATCTATGATCAAATTTTAATTCTGAGAAATAGGTACATCCTGAAAGTTGGCATGCAGCCTTATATTCTAAATGGGTATCTAAATCTATGATCAAATTTTAATTCCGAGAAATTGGTCAAAAATGAAACTCTGTCATGCATTTTCACTAGAGTTGGGCTTAAAGGGGGTCCAAATAGCTTGGAACAATGAAAAAGTTGGCGTGCACACTTGTATATCAAATGGGCATCGAAATATATGATCAACTTTCAATTCCAAGAATTTGGTCAAAAGGGAAACTCCATCATACGGTTTCGCTAAGGTTTGCCTTAAAGGAGGGGAAAATAGCTCTGAACATCACAAAATTTGGCATGCACTCTTGTATACCAAATGGGCATCTAAATCTATGATCAAATTTTAATTCTAAGAAATTGGTCAAAAGTGAAAATTTGTCATGTGCTTTCACTAAGTTTGCACTTAAAGGGAATGAAAATAGCTCGGAACGTCACGAAAGTTGGCATGCACGCTTGTTTATTGAAATGGGTACCTAAATCCACTTTCAAATTTCAATTCTAAAAAAGTGGACAAAAGTGCATCTTTTCAACCATGGTTTGACCATCCTTGAATGATAGCCAAAATAGCTCCAAATCTCATAAAAATAGGTGCCCATGCCTATCGTTAAAATGGGTATCGAGAGAAGTTTTTTGGTGCTCCAAGAAGTTTTAATTTTTTTCTTCTCTGGTTAAGTCTGGTTTTGCCAAATCCTAGTTGTTCATCGTGGAAACTCTTTGGAGGTTCTCTCAGTCAATCGTTGCTCTTGGCTTGGTTTGTTTTTTGATTTGGGTCCTTCTATCTGTTGGGAAGCAGTGATTGCGTTTCTTAGATATTTGCAGTGCTATAAGGAATTTTATGCTTTTGGTTGAATGGCATCATTACTTGTTTAATTCTGGTTCCTTCTTGGTGGATCTCTGATGCCGCGTTCTGGAGATTGAAGGATTATTTCCAGCTTCTAGTGGAGGATTGCTTCTTTTCATCCCAAAGAAGGTGGCGCTAGTCTTATTTTATGCAAGATCATCTTACTTGTAGGGCCATTGCTCTTTCCTGGCCTTTGAAAGGCTCATTCCTGGTGATTGCTCGAGCTTGTGGATCCAATTGCTGTTATGCTGAGATTGGAGTTGTTGGAATTTTTCTCCTTTGGAATTTGATCATTCTCTTGAATCATTATTTTTTCTTAGGGACTTGCTTGATGCTCTTGTCTCTATTATTCCTGGATTGTAAGTTTTGGAAGCTATTCTCAACCTGCTCCTCATGTTTTTGCAGGTTATCTTTTGGTGAAAGCCTTGGTTTCTCCTTCTTTTGCTGGGTTGATCTATTTTAGGGTCTCTCTACAAATTGGATCCTCATGGATCCTGGTGGGGTTCCTCCACTCTCCCTTCCTCCTGAACTGGAATATTTTAAGAAGTTGACGGCTTCTTGTGGAAAGAGGAATTAGGGAGGTTCTCAAAAAATCGTCAAGAAGGTTGATATCCCATCGATTGAACTCCCTGCTAAACGGACCTGTTGCTTGGCACTTAATATAGCTGAACCGGGGCTTATTGGCCAATTCTTTGGCCCTTGGCCTTCCCCTAAGGCAACCGATGGTTGGGTGTAGAGAAATTGGAGGCCTCTAGTTACAACAGAAATCTGTAGTCATTTTGTTGGAAGAGGTTTCTTTGTGTTTGTTTTTTACTCTGTGGAGGATCAAGCTTTGATATTTCGGAATGGCCCATAATTCGTGGGTTCTTAGGGAATTTACTTGAATAAGTGGACCCCTAACTTCAACCCCTCTCAAGATGTTTCGTCTACTGTCCCTATATGGGTAAGGCTTCCGCACCTCCCTTTTCATTGTTGGATTTTAGAATCACTGGAAATCATTGGGAATGATCTTGGCAAATTTATTGATAGGGATGAGAGGAAAGACAAATTTTCTTGTGCTAGAATATGTGTAGAGGTCGATTTGGAGATAGGCCTCCCCGAAGAAATCTAGTTAACAGTTGGAGAGTGGTCCTATATTTAGGATTTGGATTATGAGAAATTCCATTTAAATGCATATTTTGTCATGGTTAGGGGCATTTTGCTTGAAATTGAAAAAAAAAGATTAGAATAAGTCATCATAGTTGAGAAAGAAGATCAATGGACTCAAGTCCGAAAAGGAAACTCCAATTCGAGTCCTAGAAAGTAAGGGAAATAAACTAAATCTATGACAAGTGTTCCTGCAGTTGGGAAAATTCCTATTTCATCTCAAGCTGTTGACACTCCCAAGGCTCTTCCTAATCCCTTTTCTATTTTAAGTTCCTCTGAAACTATCCTTGAAGAAGGTGAAATTGAGCATTTAGATGTGCATGATTTGGTTTCTAATGAAAATAATTCTTCAAAGGATCAAGTTGGTCCTTCTTTTTTGAACCCTTCTTTGGTTGGTGGTTCCCCTCTTTCCCCTCTTAGCTCTCCTCCCTCTTATGCAGACATTGCTCGGAAGAAGAAAGGAGTTAGCTCTGGTTCTTCAGAAGATGAATCCTTTGAGCAGTCCAAAAAAGGGACAAAGTGTAAGAAGGAGATTCAGGAAGAAGAGGTACAAAGGCTTAAGACACAAGGTAGTCAGGCCACTATAGAGATGTCATACGGAAGGAACAAGAGAAACAGGCCCCCTAAGGGAGTAAATACTCCCTCTCCTTTGGGTGACTAATGGAGATAAACTCTTGGAACTGTAGGCAATTGGGAAACTCATATAAAGCCGAAGCTATCAAAGATTTATTGAAACTAGCCCCTTCTAAAATCCTAGTACTCCAAGAGACCAAAATTAAGGGGGAAGCTCTCCTTCTCATTAGTAAAAACAAATGGAATCTTAACTCAGGAAAAACTATTAGCACTAGAGGTTCCTGTGGGGGACTAGCAATACTATGGTGTGATGAGAATTTTCGGCTAAATAAATGGTATTCCACTCAGTGCTGGATATTTACAGAGTTATTTCATTACTCCAGTAAGTCCACTTTTTCCCTATTTAATCTCTACGTCCCAGTCAATTATATGGAAAAAAAGAGTGTTGGCTCTCGTTATCCAAATTTCTTGAGCTCAATTCTCTAGTAAACATTATTTTAGCAGGCGATCTTAATATAACTCTTGATCTGAATGAAAATAAAGGAGGTAATCGTGGTAAAGACCACCTGCAAGACTAGGATTTTCACGTGGTCCAATCAAAGGGTTGGGGCCACTAGCATTTTTTCTAGACTTGAATGGTTTCTAGCCCACAGTTCTTTGCTAGATGGAAATCTGATTATTTCCTCCAAAATAATTCCTACGCTTTCCTCAAATCACCATCCCATTGCTCTGTTGTTTGAAAAAGAAGAAGAGTTCGGTCCTATTCCTTTCCAATTTTTCCCACTTTGGATCAAAAGAGATGGATTTATGGCCACTGTTTATTAGGCTTGGACCCAATTTGTTGATGGCTCTCCCAGTTTTGTCTGGGGCAGAAATTGAAGCAAATAAAAAATGTGCTAAAATTGTGGCTTACAGTTCCTCTCCCTTCTCTATCGCTCAGCGGGAAAGAACAAGTGGATGAGTTAGCTGCAATTTAATTAGGAATGGAAAATAGTGATATTTCCTCTTCCCATATTCCTATAGAATAGGTTTCCCAGTTCCATACTACTCAATCTTTCATGTATGAGGATGAACATATTAGGTTAAAGTATCGAAGTCTCTGGCTGAAGGCGTGGGATAGGAACACTTCTTTCTTTCATCGCCAGTGTAGAGCCAGGCTCTCCCGAAATCATATTTCAAAAATTTCTAATGATTATAGGGTCATTGTTAAAGGTCAATAATTACTAAAACAGTAAGCTAATATGCATTTTCAGATGTTGTTTCAAGATGATGGATTTTTTTATAAAGAAGTGTCTAATGATTTCCTGAATAATGTTCCTTCTCTGGTCAATAATCAGGACAATTATGATCTAATGAAGCCTTCCTTGGAAAGGGAAATAGTAGATGTCATTTGGGCTATGGATTCTGACAAAGCTCCTAGGCCTGATGGCTTTTCTATTTAAGTTCAAGAATATATTAATTCCATCTTTCTTAGGAAAGAAAAAGGCATGATTATAAAGCTAGATATGAAGAACGACTTTGATCAAGTAAAGCTCCCCTTCCTCTATGGTGTTCTGCTATCTTTTGGTTTTTGCCTTGAATTTATAAATTTGATCAAAGCTTGTACTAATAAGCCTTGGATAGCACCACTAGTTAATGGTAGACCTATTGATTTCTTTAAAGCCACTAGAGGTGAAGCTTTGTCAAGGTTGTCCGATGTCTCCCTTCTTATACATTTTGATGGGTAAATCCCTCAACAAAAAACTCTTAGCTGAAAAGGAAGCTGTGTTTTTACTAGGTATTATGATTACTAGGGGAGTAGACCCTATCAATCATTCCGTCTTTGCAAATGACTCCCTTCTTCTAGGAGGGGCCTCTTTGATGATTGATCAGGCTTTCAATGTTATCCTTCAAAATTTCTGCCAAAGCTCAGGTGCTTTGATAACTAAAAATAAAAGTGCAGTATATAGATGGAATGTTGATCAAGGGGCTCTTCTATGAATATTAGAATTCTTTGGATTCTCATGTTTTGTTAAGTGGGGAAATATTATGTATTTGGGGCTTCCCTTAACTCTTGGTACATCCCCTCCTTCTCTTTGGCTTGATGTGTTGGCCAAGTTAAAGGGAAAAATTGCTTCCTGGGGTCGCCAATGGCTTTCTAAGGCTGTGAAATTGATCTTGATTAAATCAGTCCTCTCTGCTTTTTTGATTTTCCAATCCACTCTACTTCTTGCCCCAAAGTTGATCTCAACCTAGATTGAAAATTTTTTGAGAAATTTTCTCTGGAATGGTGGGCTACATGGGAAAAAAAAGATTCATCTGGTGAGCTGGGAGGAACTTAAGTGTCCTCTTCCATTAGGAGGACTTCAAATTCGTGACCCTGGCCTTGCTAATTTGGAAATGACAGGAAAGCAGATTTGGCAGCTGTTTGTGGATGCAAAGCACCATGTCAGTAGAATTTTTAGGATGAAGTATTTAAAAGGTGTTACATTAAGAAATATCTCTTCTTCTAATGCTCCTTCAGGTTCAGCTATTCGAAACTCCTGCAGGTAATGGTTTGACTTCTTCAGACATCAGCTCTTTAGAGTTCCAGGCAATGGGATGAGGACTCTTCTTTGGGAGGATCACATCTCCAGAAAACCTCCCATTTCCTCTGTCTTTTAGATATCTAATATAAGGAATAGGTCCAAAAAAAAAGGCCTATTACGGTTCGCTGACATATACACTTGGTATATTGATGGATTTTGGACAGGTTGGAGTTTTCCAGATCTCCCAGTTAGACTTGATTCCAAAAAATCAGCGTTGCTCTCTCTCCTCTCTGGTCTAGCTCCTGTTTTCTTCTCTCAAAAATATTGATGGGGCTAGGGTCACGATGGTGTATATTTAGCAGCTAAAGATCTTAATTTCCTTCAACCAACTCATTTGTCTAGTTTTTCTCCAGGGATCTGGCAAAATGTTTGGCATGCTTCATGTCCGCGGAAGCATAATTTTTTCGTCTGGTTGCTTTTGAAAAACAAGTCTTTGACAGGTGATAATCTTCTTAATCTTGGATTTTTTATCCCTTTCTACTGTTGCTTTTGTTTGTCATCCTTGGAGACTATCGACCATCTCTTGGTGGAATGTGTTTTTTTTCAGAAAACCTTGGGCTATGGTTCTTAATGGTGTTCAATTAACTTTACCTCTGCAATCCTCAGTAAAATATCTCTATTTAGCATGGGATGAACATCGTCCCTCAAAGAATAGAGCCACAGTTCTTCACAAGTTTTGGCATTCAATCCTGAAAATCAATCTATGGTCTTTATGGATATCTAGGAATAACTATGTTTTTAACAATCAACGACCGATTTTCCAATTTGTAGCTTCCAAGTCCTTGGCGTTGATATTAGAGTCAACTGGATGCCCGTCATCTTCCTTGCCTTCCTATTTGCATTCGATTTCCATTCCACAGTCTATGCGGATGCTCAAACCTGTCTCGGCCCCATCCTAGAGGATACATGGAAGTAAAGAGGATTTTAATTCATTATGGTTGAGCTCTCCTTGAGTTGTCATTTTTTTTTATGGTGTTGGTGGCCTGGTTTTCTCGCTAGATATATTTTCCTCTTTCAGGTATTGTTTGGGGCTTGGAATCATGTCTAACAATCAGGTGGAATGTTACAGCTTTCTTATGGCATCCCAGCTAGCTAAGGAGAAAGGATTCATGTCGGTTCAAATTTATGGTGATTCTGAGATTTTGATACATGCTCTAAACTCTTCGGATAGTCTCAACAATTTTTCCTTGAATGTAATTTTTTAGACAATTAGGAGAAATTTGAAAGAATTTGCTAAGTTTGATGCATTCCACATCCTTCGACATTTAAATAATTCCGTAGATGCTCTGGCAAATAAGGCATGCCTTCTTCCCCCAGGATTTTTTAGTATCAATGGGGAGCCTAGTTCTTTTCATCCAATTCTGTAATCATGCAGTTATCAATAGGCTTTTTGGGTGATCCATTCCCTTTTTGAAATGTTTCTATTAGCCTCAGGGTTTGTCAATTTTTGTAAAAAAAAAAAGGTTGATTGGTTATTGCCAAAACAGACCCGCATTCTTTCTCAATAAAACTATCCGTTTTTGTTAAAAAAAAATAGGTATCGAAATCTACTTTAAAATTTGAATTTTGAGAAAATGGAAAAAATGCAACATTTTAGGCCTTGGTTAGATGAATTTTGACTGAGGTCCAAAATGGCTCCCAATCCCCAAAAAATATACATGTAGGCTTATCTCTCAAATGGGTGTTTCAAATTTCAATTTCAAGAAAGTCATTTAAGGTACATTTCTTAGAAATTGGTTTGACCAACCTTAACTAAAGACCGAAATAACTCAAAAGATCGCAAAAATATGTGTGCATGCTTATCTCTTAAATGGGTATCTAAATCTAATTTTACCTTTGATTTCCAAGAAATTGGGAAAACATGTAACCTTTTAGGCCTTGGTTTGACCAAGTTTGAGTAACGTCTAAAATAACTCGAAATCCCCTCTAATTTTGTAAGTATGGTTACAAGTTTCAAATCGGTACTTAAATTCTCATTTAAATTTCAATTATGAGAAAGCAAAAAAAATAGCATCTCTTAGACCTTTACTTGACCAGCCTTGAATAATGACCAAAATAGCTTCAAACATCATGAAAGTTGGCATGCACTCTTATTACAAAAATGCGTAGATAAATCTATGATCAAATTTTAATTCTGATGAATTGGTCAAAAGTGAAACTCCATTGTGCAGTTTTGCAAAGGTTGAGCTTAAAGGGGGTGAAAATATTTTTGAACGTCCCGAAGGTTCGCGTGTACGCTTGTCTATCAAATCAGCATCCAAATCTATGATCAAATTTCAATTCTAAGAAACTGCTTAAAAGTGAAACTACGTGGTGTGGTTTCACTAGGGTTAGGCTTAAAGGGGGTCAAAATAGCTTGAAACATTGTGAAAGTTAGCGTATGTGCTTCTTTATCGAATGAGCATCCAAATCTATGATCAACTTTCAATTCAGAGAAGTTGGTCAAATATGAAACTCCATCATGTCGTTTTGTTAGGGTTTCGCTTAAACAAGCTAAAAATAGCTCTAAACATTGTCAAAGTTGGTGTGCACTATTATCTTCCAAACACGCATCTAAATCTGTGATCAAATTTTAATTGCACTTAATTGGTCAAAAGTGAGACTCCGTCATGCGGTTTCTCCAAGGTTGGGGTTAAAGGGGGTGAAAATAGCTCTAAACGTCACGAAAGTTAGATTGCATGCTTGTCTATCAAATAGGAATCCAAATCTATGATCAAATTTCAATTCCGATAAATTGGTCAGAAGTGAAACTCCGTCGTTTCTTTTCTATAGAGTTGGGCTTAAAGGGGGTCCAAATAGCTCGAAACATTACAAAAGTTGGTGTGCACGTATATCAAATGGGCATCCAAATCTATGATCGAACTTCAATTCATAGAATTTGGTCAAAAGTGAAACTCCATCATGTGGTTTCACCAGGGTTGGGATTAAAGGGGTTCAAAATAGCTTAGAACGTTGTGAAAGTTGGCGTGTGTGCTTGTTTATCCAATGGGCATCCAAATCTATGATTCTGAGAAGTTGGTCAAAAGTGAAACTCCATGGAGCTATTTTTTTAGGGTTTGGATTAAAGGAGATGAAAATAGCTCTGAACTTCATGAAAGTTGGCGTGTACTTTTATCTTCCAAATGCACATCTAAATCTATAATCAAATTTAATTCTGAGAAATTGGTTAAAAGTGAAACTTCGTCGTGCAGTTTCACCAAGGTTGGGGTTAAAGGGAGTGAAAGTAGCTCGAACATCCTGAAATTTGAAGTGCACGATTATCTATCAAATGGGCATCCAAATCTATGATCAAATTTTGATTCCAAGAAATTGGACAGAAGTAAAACTTTGTCGTGCATTTTCACTAGAGTTGGGCTTAAAGGCTATCCAAATAGCTTGGAACATTACAAAAATTGGCATCCAAATCTATGATCAAGTTTTAATTCCGAGAATTTGTTCAAAAGTGAAACTCCATCATGGATTTCACTAACGTTTTGCTTAAGGGAGGGGAGAATAACTATAAAGATCATGAAATTTGGCATACACTCTTATCTACCGAATGGGCATCGAAATCTATCATGTGAAACTTCAAAAGTGAAACTCTATCATGTGGTTTCACTAAAATTTGGCTTAAAGGAGGGGAAAATAGCTCTAAACATCATGGAATTTGGCATGCAATCTTACCTACCAAATGGGCATCTAAATCTACGATCAAATTTTAAATATGAGAAATTGATCAAAAGTGAAACTTCGTCATGTGGTTTTGCTAAGATTGCACCTAACGGGAGTGAAAATAGCTCAGAACGTTGCAAAAGTTGGCGTGCACACTTGCTTATTGAAATGTTTACCTAAATCCGCTTTCAAATTTCAATTATGAAAAAGTCGACAAAAGTGCATCGATTCAACCTTGGTTTGACCATATTTGATTAAGGGCCAAAATAGCTCCAAATCTCATAAAAATAGGTGTCCATGCCTATCTTTGAAATGGATATCTAAATCTACTTTAAAATTTGAATTTTGTGAAATTGGGAAAAATGCAACTTTTTAGGCCTTGGTTTGATTAAGTTTGACCGAGGTCCAAAATGGCTCACAATCCCCAAAAAATATACATGTAGCCTTATCTCTCAAATGGGTACCTAAATATAGTTTCTAAGAGATTGGGAAAAAGTGCAACCTTTAGGCCTTGGTTTGAACAAGTTTGACTAAGGTCCAAAATAACTCGTGAAAGTCTGCATGCACTCTTATCTACCAAATGCGCACATAAATCAACGATCTAATTTTAGTTCTGAGAAATTGGTAAAAAACAAAACTCCGTTGTGCGATTTTTCCAAGGTTGGGCTTAAATGGGGTGAAAATATTTCAAAACGTCGTGAAAGTTCGCATGCACACTTATCTATCAAATGGGCATCTAAATCTCTCATCAAATTTCAATTCTAAGAAACTGCTCAAAAGTGAAACTTTGTCGTGTGGTTTCACTAGGGTTGGGATTAAAGGGGGTCAAAATAGCTTGGAACGTTGCAAACTATGGTGTTCATGCTTGTTTACCCAATGGGCATCCAAATCTATGATCAAGTTTCAATTATAAGAAGTTGGTCAAAAGTGAAATTCCATCATGTGGTTTTGTAAGCGTTTGGCTTAAAGGAGTTGAAAATAGCTTTGAAGACCATGAAAGTTGATGTGCACTCTTATCTTCCAAATGTGCATTGAAATCTATCATAGAATTTTAATTTAGAGATTGGTCAAAAGTGACAATCCGTCGCGCGATTTCGCCAAAGTTAGGGTTTAAGGCGGTGAAAATAGCTCGCAACGTCGCGAAAGTTCCATGCCTTTCTTTGAAATGGGCTTCCAAAATCTATGATCAAATTTCAATTTTGAGGGGAAAATAGCTCTGAACATCATGAAATTTGGCATGCACTCTTATCTACCCAATGGGCATAAAATCTACTTTGTTGGGCGCTTTCGGTACAGTTGGAGTTAAAGGGATTGAAAATAGCTCTGAACGTCGCAAAAGTAGGCATGCATGCTTGTTTATTGAAATGGGTAACTAAATCCACTTTTTAAATTCAATTCTTAAAAACTAGGCCAAAGTGCCTCTTTTCAACCTTGGTTTGACCATCCTTGAATGAGGGCCGAAATAGCTCCAAATCTCATAAAAATAGTTTTCCATGCCTATCTTTGAAATGGGTATCTAAATCTACTTTAAATTTTGAATTTTGAGAAATTGGAAAAAATGCAACGTTTTAGGCCTTGGTTTGCTAAAGATTGACCAAGGGACAAAATTGCTTGCAATCCCCAAAAAACCTACATGTAGGCTTATGTCTCAAATGGGTACCTAAATACAGTTTCAAATTTCAATTTCGAGAAAGTCAAGAAAAGTGCATTTCTTAGAACTTGGTTTAACAAACCTTATCTAAGGGCCGAAGTAACTCGAAATCTCACAAAAATATGTCTGCACGGTTATCTCTTAAATGGGTATCTAAATCTACTTTTACAGTTGATTTCTAAGAAATTGGAAAAAACTGCAACCTTTTAGGCCTTGGTTTGACCAAGTTTGACTAAGGTCCAAAATAGCTCGAAATCCCCTAAAAGTGTGTATGCATGGTTATCTCTCAAATGGGTACCTAAATTCTCTTTCAAATTTCAATTACAAGAAAGTCAGAAAAATAGCATCTCTTAGAGTTTTGCTTAACCAAACTTGAATAACGACCAAAATAGCTCCAAACATCATGAAATTTGGCGTGCACCTCATCTACCAAATGTGTAGATAAATGTACGATCAAATTTTTATTCTGAGAAATTGGTCAAATGTGAAACTATGTTGTGTGATTTTGCTAAGGTTGGGCTTAAAGGGGGTGAAAATATTTGGAAAAAATGCAACGTTTTAGTCTTGGTTAGACGAATTTTGACCGAGGTCTTAAATGCCTCGCAATTCCTAGAAAATCTACATGTAGGTTTATCTCTCAAAAGGGTACCTAAGTACAGTTTCAAATTTTAATTTTGAGAAAGTCAAGAAAAGTGCATTTCTTAGAACTTGGTTTGACCAACCTTAACTACGAGCCAAAATACTTCGAAATCTCGCAACAATATGTGTGCCCACGTATCTCTTAAATGGGTATCTAAATCTACTTTTACATTTGATTTCTAAGAAATTCGAAAAAAGTAAAACTTTTAGGCCTTGGTTTGACCAAGTTTGACTAAGGTCCAAAATAGCTTGAAATCCCTTGAAAGTTTGTATGCATGGTTGTCTATCAAATGGGTACCTAAATTCTCTTTTAAATTTCAATTACGAGAAAGTAAAAAAAAACATCTCTTAAACATTTGCTTGTCAAACCTTGAATAACGACCAAAATAGATCCAAACATTGTGAAAGTTGGCATGCAGCCTTATCTAACAAATGCACAGATAAATCTACGATCAAATATTAATTATGAGAAATTGGTCAAAAGTGAAACTTCGTTGTGCAGTTTTTCTAAGGTTGGGATTAAAGGGGGTGAAAATATTTAGGAAAATCTTGAAGGTTCACGTGCATGCTTATCTATAAAATAAGCATCCAGATCTATGATCAAAATTCAATGTTAGGAAACTCCTCAAAAGTGAAACTTCATTGTCCGGTTTCACAAGCGTTGGGCTTAAAGGGGGTCAAAATAAATTGGAACATTACGAACGTTGCTGTGCATGCTTGTTTATCCAATGGGCATCCAAATCTATGATCAAGTTTCAATTCTGAGAAGTTGGTAAAAGTGAAACTCTGTCATGCGCTTTTGTTAGGTTTGGCTTAATGGAGCTGAAAATAGCTCTGAACATCATGAAAGTTGGCATGCACTCTTATCTTCCAAATGCGCATCTAAACCTATGATCTGTTAAATTTCCATATGCTTAGCTAAGACATTAGTATTTGATTTCATAACAAAAGCATATAAACAGGATCACTGAAAGATAGACAAGCACAACCATACAAAAGGAACACAAAGATTTATCTTGGGAAAACCCTAAAGGGAAAAACCCAGCAAAAGCTTCCTCAATATAGATGCCCCAAAAAGATAAAAGATAAAACCAGAAAGGAGATCAAATCTTGATCCTCCTCCTTCTCCATCTACTTCTCTTCTCCATTAATGCACTACACAAGTGAGAGTGTGTGTCACTAATGAGGAGCACTACACCTCTATTTATATTCATCCGTTCACTTAAGTTAACTCATTTGACATGTAGGCTCGAGTTAAATCATGTAGGATTGAGTTACACATGTAGGCTCAAGTAACCACACTAGGGTGCTAATGACCCACCTTTACAATTAGAGGGGACTACCTCATGAATCTTATTAGATCTTTCGATTAGGAGCATCGGGGTACAATGTAATACAAGTGGTTCTCCCGGTAGGACCATCGAGGACCACAAAAAGATACATATAGAATATTCTTCGAAGTTATAATATTTCAACACTCCCCCTTAACGAGAAGGGTATTCTACAGCAACATAAACAACAACAAGAGTAGAGATAGGGGACATCATCGACATCAGCAAGGTAACACATCTATAAATCATTGGAAGCTTTTCAACATCATGTAGTCTTCATCTTCAATCATCAGCAACATCTTCAGTCTTCGATCCGCAACATCTTCAGCATTTTGATCTTTCAATTAGCAACAAAATATTCAGCACTTGGACCTTTCAATCAGCAACATCTTCAGCACTTTGACTGTTCGATCAGCAACAACATCTTCAGAGTTTTGACCTTTCGATCAGCAACATCTTCAGCAACTTGACTTTTCGATCATCAACAACATCTTCAGTATTTTGTCCTTTCGATCAGAAACATTTTCAGCATTTTGAATTTTCGATCAGCAACAACATCTTCAGCACCTTGACCTTTCGATCAGCAGCAACATCTTCAGTACTTTGATCTCTCGATCAGCAATATCATCATCAACACTTTTCCCTTTCGATCAGCAGCAACATCATCATCATCATATTCTGATCTGTCATCATAATCATCATCACATTCTGATCTTTCAATCAGAAACATCATCATCATAGAAACATCATCGTCATACTCTGATCTTTTAGATCAGTATGTCATCAACATCATACTATGATCTTTCGATCAGTATGTCATCATCATCATACTCTGATATTTCGATCAACGCGGCATCATCATCATCAGCAACAACCTGCAATCCACAACTCAAAGACAAAAAAATCTTTGGATCATTTTTGGACTTAAAGTCTAGGGATGATACAATCCCACCACATTCTCGACAATCGAAGTTACTGGATTGATTATGGGAGAATCAGTCCCTATCAATTTAGGACTAAGTCCAAGGACGATGCAATCCTACCACATTCTCGACGACCGAATTCACCGGATACAATTACGGGATAATCACTCCCTATCACTTTAGGACTTGAGTCCAAGGATGATGCAATCCTACCACATTCTCGACGAACGAAGTCACCGGATACAATTACGGGATAATAACTCCCTGTCACTTTAGGACTTGAGTCCAAGGATGATGCAATCCTACCACATTCTCGACGACCGAAGTCACCCGATACAATTACGGGATAATCACTCCCTATCACTTTAGGACTTGAGTCCAAGGATGATGCAATCCTACCACATTCTCGACGACCGAAGTCACCCGATACAATTACGGGATAATCACTCCCTATCACTTTAGGACTTGAGTCCAAGGATGATGCAATCCTACCACATTCTCGATGAACGAAGCCACCGGATACAATTACGGGATAATCACTCCCTATCACTTTAGGACTATGTCCAAGGATGATGCAATCCTACCACATTCTCGAGGACCGAGTTCACCAGATCTATTATGGACAGATGTCTCGAGATGATACAATCCCTCTTCATTCTCGAAGACCGAGGTCTCCGGATCACTTTAGGGAAAGTGCCCAGGGATGATACAATCCCACCACGTTCTCGAGGACCAAGGTCACCGGATCTATTGTGGACAGACGTCCCGAGATGATACAATCCCTCTTCATTCTTGAAGACGGAGGCCTTCGGATCACTTTAGGGCAAGTGCCCAGGGATGATACAATCCCACTGCAACATCACTACTCCCCCTTTCGGGGAAGATCTTTTCGAACCACACCAAGCTTGTCTCGAAAGTGTTCGAACTCTACTCGAGGCAGAGGCTTCGTCAGTACATCATCATCCAAACCATCATCATCTACATCTTCAGTATGTGAATACTGAACTATCACCATCTATATCTCCAGTATGTGAATACTGAAAGCATCATCATCTATATCTTCAGTATAGAAATACTAAATCACCATCATCTGTATCTACAGTATGTAAATACTGAAATATCATCTATATCTTCAGTATGGGAATACTGAAACATCATCATCTCTATATTCAGTATAGAAATATTGAATCACCATCATCTGCATCTACAGTATCATCATCTGCATCTTATCTTGTAAGTAGAAATACCGGATTTCTACCTATTACGTCGGAACACAGGGTTCTTTGTCATCACAACTATGTTTATCACATAGAATCATTGTAGTGTCCATCTTCAGGTCAAAGAGACCTAATATCAGCTTCTGAAGCCATATGGCTTTACAACTTAGTAGAGCAATCTGCTATGTATTTTGCTTCAACCGTGCTAAGAGAAACACTGGACTGTTTCCTGCTAAAGCATGAACTCATAGCAGACCTCAAACAAAAGCATATACCTGATGTGCTTTTCCTGTCTGAGATACTTCCATCCCAATCTGCATCTGTGTAGCCATACAATCTATACTCATGGCTACCATCATAGTATAGACCAAAGTCTATAGTCCCTTTCAGATATCTCATCACATGTTTTGCAGCTACTAGGTGAACCCGTCTTAGTTGAACAAGATATTGACTTAAGGTGTTCACAGCAAAACAAATGTCTGTTCTGGTATTTTTTAAGCACATCAATGACTCAATGATCTGTCTATAGTGAGTCACATCCACTAACTCTAATGAGTCGTCAGCTAACAGCTTCAGGTTGGAGTCCATGGGTGTGGCCATGACTTTGCATTCCAACATATTGAATCTCTTCAATATCTCTACCACATACTTTCCCTGGTTGAGAAAGATTCCTTCTGAACTTTTCCATACTTCCAGACCTAGGAAATAATGCATTAACCCAAGGTCTTTGATCTCAAATTCTTCTACTAGTTTCTTCTTGCTTTCCATGATTTGTTTCTCATTCCCTGTTAAGAATACGTCATCCACATATAGTAATAGAATTACAGGTACATCTTCTACAACCTTGTAGGAAAGGTTAGGATCGACTTTACTCTTGGCAAAGCCCATGCTCATCAGGAAACTATTTATTCTTCCATACCAAGCTTTGGGAGCTTGCTTCAGGCCATAGAAGGCCTTCTTCAACTTGCATACTTGATTCCTTCTGTCTTCAACTTCAAATCCTCGTGACTATTCGATGTAAGACTCTTCCTCAATCATACCATTAAGGAAGGCTTGTCTTTACTTCATCATGGAAGAAACTACCATGATAGTTTTGAAGGAAGTGTACCTTGCTACCTGGAGTAAGTGTCTCTTCAGAATTAATTCCCTCTTACTAATAGAAACTTCTAGCCACAACTCTTACCTTACTTCTATCAGCAACATATCTTATCTTGCAAATTCATTTGGAAGATACCACATTCTTGCTTTCCGGTTTGAGTACTATATCCCAAACATCATTCTAGTATCACAGCATCTTCTATGAGTTTGTCTTCTCAGGTCATCAACATATCCTAGTTTTCTGCATTGAACCTTGAAGGTTGGAACCCCCACTCTCCAAAGCTCTTTCTTCCTTCATGGTGTCTCTGACCTTGGGAGCTTCAGATTCATGTTTATTAGAGTGAATCTTGAATTGTCATCACTTGTTCTTCGGAACAAGTCTCATCCTTCTTTTCTTGTAGGAGGTTGTACATGACCTTTCCTACAATTCAAATGCACCAGTTGCATGGTTAAAACTATTCCATAAAACATATGCATAACGACGAATTCTTATGCA